>OW679194.1:51151492-51371814 GCA_940337035.1 Agriotes lineatus | reverse complement strand
GATACGACATAAAAGAGTTTTATCATCAGCCAATGTAGGCATTGATCATAATTTAGCACTGGGAAAAATTAACTAAACTGCAACTATTTAAAAGAAAACCACCGTTCATTCAATATTGAAAAACTTCTATTGATTTTCAATTCAAATTATTCGACCAAGCAACTATGTATATCAAAAACGACTAGCAGAAAAGATATTAAATAAAATAAACAGCAATGACAATGTGGGAGAAGAGTGGATGAAATGAAGTTCAAATATGACGACAGCGGTAGAAGAAGCGCTGGGAAAAATAAGATGGTAACAAAAGACATTTTTCAAAACCGTGGTTCTCCAAAATATTTTAATTTTTCTTCGTAGCTATTCAGGACAACTTCAACTTTTTTAGTCATACATATTTCACAATTGAAAATTAATAAAATTAGTTGTTAATAGAAAATTGAAATACATTTTTGAAATTTGGCTCTTCCTTATTTTGTAATCTTTATACACTTATACTCGTATATAATTCTTCTGTACGTGTATGTGATTGAACTCCTTCTAAACGGCTGTACCGATTTTATGCATGATCAGTTTTGGATGCGTTTTGATGTCAAACCGTTGCTTCTAGCGAGTTCAATGTATATCTCATACATTTTTTAAGCAGAAAAGATAGGAAAAAAGATTTTTCTAGTCGAAAATGACAATACACCGCGGCACAAAAAAGTTGTAGCGGTTTAACAGGGTCCTAATGGGGTCGCTTGTGGCGCCCTCTAGAAGATACAACTGAATCGTTGATAAATTTGAATTTCTCCTGCCAAAAAAACCCAGATACGAAATTTTGTGAAATTAGCTGGAAGTGATCGAAAGATATTAAAAAAATGTGATTTATTTTTTCAACTTTCGTTAGTACTAACTTTTGGACTACGGTAAGTTGAGTTAAATCAGCTTATTTTTGTCGAGGTTAACTATATCTGAAGTTTGGCCCATTCTTTACCGAACACCCTGTATACCCCACGATCTAAAAAGAAAACGGAGCAGGCCGTGATCAGATAATTAAACTGTGTATCACCTACAGATCTTCGTGCTTTACTGGCTAATGTTTATTATTGTTATGTGATTATATTTGTAACAGGTCCATAATAAATATATTGGATGAGGATCAATAGCACGATCTGCTCTCCTAATTCTTTTTTTGCGATCTTGCAGTATTTTTTTTATAATCGTTGTCACTGTCAACTGAGATTTGGACGTGGAAGTTACGAAGTAAAAGAAAATCTTGTGGTGACCATACCCCATTTTTGTTGTCTTCTTTTGTTTTCCAATTCTGCATCACGTATTATCAGAACAATCAAACTAGAAATGTTATGAGTGTTTTTGGAGCGAGTGCATTCTTCTTCAGATTATCCACGCACTCGTCAGAAGAAGTTGATCATTCAAGTGATTTTATTTCCTCTTACGAATTCTTGAAATTCAAGATGGATAATGACAAATGAATAACTCATGTCCTTGAAAATAGATATTTGTGGGACTTGAAAGATAAATCATATCAGAACATATATCTATATCGCAAAAGTAGATAAAGGTCAACCGCCCTTCATTTCCATTAAAAAATCTGTAAATGGGTTTACACCGAACTTCTCTCACGCGAATTAGATCAATTTGCAAATTTAAAAAAAAATGTATCCCGCTGGGGTTTGAACCCGCCGCATCTGCATAGCGATCGTAACCGCACCTGCGTATCAATCGTAACTGCTTCGATAAGTCGAACTACGCCATCAAGCCTAATTGAAATGAGTGCGGCGCGCGCCTCTATTTAAGGGAACGGTCTTATTGTTGAAACGTTTCGACTCTTTTGTGACATTATTCTGTATCTGTTGAGTCCTATTTTCGGCAAGTGTAAAGCCTGGCCCATGTAAAATTATTACTTCGTTCTATTTTAAAATTTACGCAAAAATAAGCAACAATTTGTTTTTTAAGGTGTTCACCCTGTATATATTTGTCTGAAATTTTCGATTTCATGCTATGTATATAGAGTGTGTCTGCTTAAGTTCGCACCATATGGAAAACTTTTTTTATTATTAATTTTACGAAAAAAAGTTATTCTTTATAAAAAATTCTGCATTGTCCAAAACTTAAAATTCAATCATCAGATATCAATTTTTTTAAGCCGTATACGAGGAATGTCAAAAAATATGAATTCTGCTCAAGAGTAAAGTACCTTTATTTGTGACAATATCGAAAATTGTTATTTGAAAAGTTGATTAGAATCGAAAACTACGTTGAAATATCCAATTACACCTATCTACGACGAAAATCAGGTTTTGTTATTTTTTTTTAAGTTGATTCATATGGTAAAAGAAATCAGCTGTTTACTTTTAGCACATGGGCTAAAAGTGAAGTAAGATTATAAAACTACAATTTCGAACTAGAAGTGAAGTTGTAAAGTTATTCTAGTTGCTTCTTGCGTTACAGGTAAAGTGTTTTTGAAATAATTAAAGCATTATGTAATGAATACAGTCAGATGTGGAGTATCAATAATTACATCTCGTAACTCACCTTGACAGCACTGGCGTGGCAAACAATCGCCCGCGCGGCGTGGTCTACTGTTTATTATGACATAAATTAAAAGTGTCGCAGATGCAAACCTTTGTTAAATCGATATTTATGGATTAATATCGGTAAAATTAAGGTCGTAGATAAAATATTGTATGCAACGCGTGCATAAACGTCGACTTTTAGCACTTGTTGCATAAATAGCTATTATCTTACAGTAGCGCCTATTACCATACATTATACAACTGTTTTCAGTGACTAAAATGAAGTTTTATTCACAAGTGAGTTTTTATTATTTATACTACCGCATTGTTGGTAGTACTGTCAAGCTATGTAAAATTCGTAATTTTCAGTTTAAGTTTTGCGTCAGTCTGTGTCAAATAACAAACAAAACCTAACCTACGAACCTCGAATTTGACATAGACTGACAATACACTTCAGTACTGTCTAACGTACCGTCAACTGGGGTAACTTTGCACGAATTTTGAGGTTTTTTGAGCAGAACCTTTTCTACAGTAAGATATCAATCCAAATTTAAACTATGTGGCACATTTATGTTTTTTCTACGCAATTTCAAAATTTCAAGCACAAAATATTACAGGAAAGTTTTTTTTTTATTTTCAAAAATTTGGCAGTTTCCCCAGCTTCGGGGTAACTTTTCCAGCCCGTAAAAATCGTCTAAAAATGCAATTTAAATGCTACTAATGGGTAACATTGCCACTAGAAAATGTTTTTTATTGTAGGTATATTTAATATTTTGCCAAAGTTAAAAGTTAAAATAGTGATACTAATATGGAATAAACACGATCACAAGATTCATCTTTTATTGTTTCAACTTTTATTATACAAACAACAACTAAACTTAAATTTATTTAAACTTTTATTGTACAAAAAACTAAAGATAGATTTATAGAAACTTTAACCTTATAAAAAGTAAAAAGAAAATACACTCGTAGTATAAAAACTTAACGAAACTTAAAAGCAGATAGATCTAAATCAAAACTTAAAAGTTGCCTGGATGATGAAATATTTCTTGGGTCAGGCAATATTTTTACTATTTCATTTTTAGAGACATGACTCATATCTGGTACATCAGGAAAAAAAATTATTTTTTAACTTCCATCTTAAATATTTCACTTCATAAAAGTTGTCATTCTCTTTTGACAGAATTACAGCAACAAAATGGTTTTTATATTCTCTTACTACAAACTCGATTATAACATATTTTCCTTCTGTTAAGAACTCATCAGAAATTTCTTCTGGTAAATCTTCTAAGGCAGTCTCTTGAACAGTTTCAGTCTCGTGTTCAAAGTCTTGGAAATCCATTTCAGTCTTGCCCTCTTCTATATCTTCAGTCATTTCATTTTCTTCAGTCTTTTCATTTTCTTCGGTCTTTTCATTTTCTTCAGTCTCTTAATTTTCTGTAGTGTTACTTGTTTGTCGTTGAGTCATGTCTTCCCAACAGTGGCGTAACTTCAAATTTTGGGCCCGGGGGCCGTGATCTTCACCGGGCCTCTTAATTGTCAAGTGTAAGTCCTATTCTTGCCAAAGCATTTTTGGTTATCACTTTTCAATTATTTTTTTTTAAATTCATAAACAGAAACATCAAAGCAAAATGAACAATAGCGAGATACGCGTTTTTTATAGAAAATAATAATAATAATAAATATAAATCCTGTAAGCCTACGCACTAAAGGAACAAACAAAAACATAATTATTTCAGCAATTCGGCACTTCCGTACATTTCGAGGTACAATTCAAAGTATAACTTTGCTTTAACTGCTGATCTGCTAATCAAGAAGATATCTTCTAGACTTCTGATTAGCAAAATATGTAATGATGTCTGATGTATGAACATTTCTCGCTCTCTGCTTCTCAATAGAGATCAGTAATCTGAGATGACTGCGAAGTACCTACGTGCACGTGCAAGACGTGGTGGATCGGGTGTACAGAAATTATTTTATTTTAAATTTATACCGAACAGATAACTTTTTGACATGTTTTAGATTTCTCCGAGGGTTTCTTGCGTTTTTTCCGGACTCATTGAAACTTTATACGGGACCGAGTTTAGACCTGCCGGGCTTTAAACTTCAGGAGGCCCGTTGGGCCCCCTGAAGTTCAGGGCCCGGGGGCCGCTGCCCCCTTTGCCCCCTCGGTAGTTACGCCACTGCTTCCCAACTAACTAACAGATTTGCCAGGTTCAATGTGTATCATTTTCTTCCTTTTCTTAGGAGTAGATGTGGAAGGACTTCTAAGGTCTTTTAGATAATTTAACAGGGTGTCATCGATTTTGGTCCCAGCTTCCTCAAATCTTTTATTTCGCATTCTTTTCAGTACTTCATTTCGATCTAATGGGTAGATGCCCGCTGCTCGGAATCCACTTGTAAAGGGTTTTCCAATAAGAACGATATGATTTTAAAATGAAATAAAATAGAAATTATTTCAGATATAACCACAGTTTTTATATTATCTTAAAGTACAATCGATAACGTTTATGTTTTGAAGAGCACGTCGTTTAAATGTCTACCTCGGCTTCGTGTACACGAGTGAATTCGACGAATCCAATTTTCGACGACTTTGTGCAATAAATCGCGCGTAATCTCACGAATGCAGCGTTCAATGTTCAATCTCAAAGCATCAAGTGTTTGTGGGCTGTTTGCATAAACCTTAGATATCGTGAACATTTCAAATTTCTTAACGATGCGACGAATGGAAAGCACAGAAGGGCGATTATATAAACCAAAGTTTTCGCGAAGTGCGGGAAAAGTGTTCACATAAGAACCACGATTTTCGTAAAATTTTTGGACCATAACCAAACGTTCTTGGAGCGAGTATTTAGCCATAATAAATTGTTAGAGTTTAGTGAACATAAATAACAACTAGTGACAGGTATAACTATATATAAAACCTACAAAAAGCGTCAACTTCTTGGGCATGAAGAATTGGTTCATTAATTACTAGCGTCGAGGAAAATTTAATTGAAGAAATTTCTTCATAAATGTTTGCTCTTTCTGAGTAACGTCAGTAAAATTACTTTATTTAAGTTATTACGCTTTATTCCAAATGGCAAACATTAAAGCACTGCTTAGCAAGCGCACAGTGCTAAAATCTAAATTAACTAGATTTAGAAATAAGATCAGTGACGAGTTAGACGTTGATCAGTTAAATACTATTAAAGATCAAGTACAAACTCTGAATGATGAATTTGATAGCATCCAATTTCAAATTGAAGAATTGAATGCAAATTTGGTAGATTCGATTTTTTTCGATCAATATCTTGCCCTTATGACGGATATAAATAAATTATTAAGAAAGCTAAATGGCTCCACTCGAGAGGTAGGCACGCCTTGTCCTGCGTCTTCAAACAATTCAATTGAGACGCAAGTTAAACTACCAGCCCTAAATTTACCACAATTTAATGGGAATTGTGAAAACTGGTTATCATTTTACGAATCTTTCGAAACGTTGGTACATAAAAACGAGACAATAAACGATTTGCAACGGTTTCATTATTTAAAATCGTGTCTAAGGGAAGAGGCGCTTCAGTTGGTCAGTTCTCTTCCAATTACCCGCGATAATTATCAAATCGCGATTGAGTTGCTAACCAACAGGTATCAGAATAAACGTTTAATTATAAAAAAGAACATTCACGCATTGTTCCATGTAGATAATGTAATTAAAGATTCATCCAAGTCATTTCGAAACCTGATAGATAAGGTAATGTTACATTTAAAGGTCCTAAAATCTTTGAGCTTGCCCACGCATCATTGGGATAGCCTAATTATATATTTGGTGGCATCAAAACTTGATTTCATGTCAAATCGCGAATGGGAAAATTCTGTTATACACAAGACATTCCGACGTTAGAGGATTTATTGACCTTTTTAACAAAACGATGTCAGCTGTTAGAGGCGCTTAGCTTTAAAAAAGAACCGGTCAAACGACAAACATTTGCGAACAGTTCCAAGATTAGGGAAAATAATAATTTTCAAGGTGCGTCGCATTTAGCTACAAATAAGGTGCGTTGTGCAGATTGCAAACAAGCACATAACATACAAGGGTGTGCAACTTTTCTGAAGTTAGAGCCGAGAAATCGGTACCAAGCAGCAAAACAAAACAAATTATGTATAATCTGTCTACGCGATAATCATGCTACTGCTAATTGCCGAAATAAAGGTTGCAGTGTTTGTCACGGTAGACATCATTCTTTATTACACTTTCAACAAGCTGAGGATGACAATTCACCAAATTTCAGTTCCGAATCAATTTCTGCAATTTTGACACCGGAAGTAATTGCTATAACCTCCAATAGTAACCACTGTGCAAATCAGAGCGCACATGTATTTTTATCAACCGCGTTGATCGATTTGCTCGATGCAAATAATAAGCCCCACACTGTTAGAGCTTTATTAGATGCAGGGTCACAGCCAAATTTTATTAATGAAGCACTGTGTAAGAAACTCGGGCTTAAATTAGAGTCCGTCAAGTTTCCGATTGCAGGGATAAATCAATCTATCAGCCACGTACAGTGTTGCACTGTCGTAAAGTTAAGGTCAAAATGTGGCAAATATGAAACCGCGTTAAATTGCTCTGTTTTGCCAAAAATCACATCGAATTTACCTCTTATTGATTATGAAAGGCAGTTATTCAAAATCCCAAATAATATCAGCTTAGCTGATCCAAATTTCAATATATCTGGGCCTATTGATTTGCTTATTGGCGCAGAAAAATTCTGGGACTCATTGGGCTCACGTAAATTAAAATTATCAAACCATGGCCCAGTATTGCAAGAAACCAAATTAGGTTGGATACTCGGGGGGCCAATGCGGGCTTTACAGCCTCAACCTCGTCCAGTAAATTTTCATGCTGCATTAGACAGTCAATTGTCGAATTTTTGGCAACTCGAGACAATACCGGAATACAATGTAAATTCCATTGAGCATTCCGCATGTGAACGAAGTTTCGCAAATAATTACTTTCGAGATTTTACCGGGCGATTTGTAGTCAAATTACCGTTTAAGGAAAACGCTGAAGTATTGGGTGAATACAAGCAAATCGCGATTAAACGTTTTTTAACATTGAAGAAATCCTTGGGAAAACAACCGAATTTAAAATCGGAATACACTAAATTTATTCACGAATATCGTGCACTAGGTCATATGACCTTAAATTCATGCCCGGAGTCGGACATTCCCTCAAAACATGCTTATCTTCCACACCATGCGGTGATTAAACCATCCAGTACGTCCACCAAATTAAGAGTTGTATTCGATGCAAGTGCTAAAACGACCACGGGTGTCAGTTTAAGCGATACATTATTAGTCGGACCTCAAATTCAATCTGATTTGTTTTCCTTGCTTACTCGATTTCGAACGTATAAATACGTTCTAACAGCTGATATACATAAAATGTATCGCCCAATTTTTGTTCATGCAAATGATCGACCGTTTCAACAAATAGTATGGAGGGACAATCCGAATGAACCCCTACAAAGTTATTATTTAAATACCGTTACGTATGGTACCGCGTCGACACCTTTTTTAGCCGTGCGCACGTTGCAGCAATTAGCTCACGAAGAAACGGAAATACTTCCAAGGTTAAAATCCGCTGTTCTTAACGATTTCTTTATGGATGATTTAATAACAGGCACAAATGATTTTAATGAGGCGCGGAGTATTCGCGAACAATTAATAGAAGTTTTGAGTAAGGGTGGTTTTGAACTCAGAAAATGGGCAACCAATGAACCCGCGTTATTACCACGTTTTCAAAGGTCAGATTTAACGAACGATCAAACATGGATTAATCTTGACAAAGCGGCCGACACGAAAACTGTCGGACTGTCTTGGAATTGCATTAACGATGTGCTGCAATATGACAACACACAATTAAAGATTTCAAATAAAATCACGAAACGGGCGATATTATCGGTCACCGCTCAATTGTTTGGCCCTCTGGGTTTGATAAATCCGGTTATTGTAATGGCAAAGGTCATTCTACAAGGGTTATGGGCTAGCAAAATTGGTTGGGACGACGAGATACCGTCCAAGACACGTGAGACGTGGATACAATTATTCACAAGCTTATCGGTTTTAAGCCAAATAAAAATCCTTCGAATTGTTGAAATTCCTGAATTTATCGAGATTCATGGGTACAGCGACGCGTCGGAACTCGCTTATGGAGCTTGTCTCTACATAAGATCAAGGTCCGCGGTAGGCGAATATGCCGTACATTTATTATGCGCGAAGTCCCGAGTTGCCCCGCTTAAAAGGGTATCACTGCCGCGCTTAGAGCTGTGCGCCGCCGTTCTTCTCTCGCATCTCTTTCGTAAGGTTGAATCGATAATAAATCTCAACATCAGCCGATCAGTTATGTGGACTGATTCTAAAATTGTGTTGGCCTGGCTGTCCGCGGAGCCACATAATTGGAAAACGTTTGTGGCCAACAGAGTCGCGGAAATTAATATAGCAGCAAATAAAGCCGATTGGAATTATATTCCTTCAGAATTAAACCCAGTCGATATAGTTTCACGTGGTAGTTTACCGAACGAACTGCTTCATAATCGTTTATGGTGGCACGGCCCAGATTTTTTATCGGACTCGAAATTAAAGTGGCCAATTAATGACCACGTAGATATTTCGGACGATTCGTTAGAGAAACGAAGTTTAGTCTCAAATGTTGTCACACAAAACAACCAAACTAAGGAATTTTTTGAAATGTTTGAAAGATTTTCTAAATTTTCCAAATTGCAACGCGTTATTGCGTATTGCAAAAGATTCGTCAACAATTCAAATCCGGGCGCTATAAGATAAACGGGTGGATTGACATCAATTGAATTGCATATGCAGAAACATTTATTGTAAAACAAGTTCAAGCGTGTAGCTTTAAGGATGAAATTGCAGCATTGGGTAAGGGTGACGAAGTCCACAGGCTCAGCATTATCAAATCTCTAAATTAATACATTTTTTGATGATAATAATATCATCCGAGTTGGTGGTCGCTTAGCAAATTCAAAATTGGGTCATGATATTAAACATCCCATTTTACTGCCCAAACATCATGTCACGAACCTTTTGATTTATCGTGAGCACACAAAGTTACTGCATGCTGGGCAACAAGCTACATTTTCGTCATAAGTATTGGCCAATTTCAGGTCGAGGCAGTGTACGAAATGTCCTGCATAAATGCATAACTTGTTTTAAGACAAACCCGCAGCCAGGCAAATTATGGGTGTTTTTCCCGCGGCTAGAGTCGAGCCTGCCAGACCATTTATTAATTGCGGAATTGATTACGCGGGACCTGTACTCTTAAAGGAAGGTTCCGGCCGTGGAAAACGATCCGTAAGGGCATATATTGCGATATTTGTTTGTCTAGCCACTAAGGCAATACATGTGGAAATCGTATCAGATCTAACGACGCAAGCGTTTCTCGCAGCGTTGAAACGTTTTATCTCACGCCGCGGAAACATAAAAAACTTATATTCCGATAATGCTACTTGTTTCGTCGGCGCTAATCGCGAACTAAAACAATTGAGAGAGCTATTTAAAAATCAAATTTTTCATTCAGAGGTCATCGACGTTCTAGCCACAGATTATATAAAGTGGCATTTTATCCCGCCTAGAGCCGCGCATCATGGTGGCATTTGGGAAGCTGCCGTAAAGTCGGTTAAGCATCATATTAAAAGAGTTATTGGTGAGGCTTCTTTCACGTTTGAAGAATTGTACACAATATTAACTTGTATCGAATCTTGCCTCAATTCCCGTCCTTTAACTCTAAGTCACTTCCTTATTGGAGACTTGCTCACTGCACCCGTTGAACCGGATGTGTGTCAAGATGGCAACACATTGAGCAAATACGTCAACACTTTTGGCAACGATGGTCAGCCGAAGATCTGACCCAGCTTCAACAGCGTGCTAAATGGCACCACGCTGAGACCAATATCGCCATAAATACTATGGTCTTGATCAAGGAAGACGGCGTACCTCCACTACGTTGGCCGTTGGGTCGCGTTATTGCTACCCATCCAGGGAAGGATGGCAAAACGCGAGTCGTGTCAATTCGCACCTCGAAAGGCATTATTATTCGTGCCGTAACAAGGGTGTGTCCGCTACCAGTCCAATAGTCGTTGTGTTGGTGATTGAACTAATAAACAACTTTTTAAGTGCTTCGTATCAGTGAATTTCCGTGTCATAGACTATGATTTGAGACATTTGATCACACGTGTCTATATTTATGTTCTTTCATGCTTTATTGTGCTCAGTGTCTTGTAAATCTCCTGTACATATTATGTTCTTGATAGTTCTTACATTTGATTAATTGCATTGCATCTAATTTATGATCTCGTGTATTTTCTGTGTATCATTTCGATGTATTTATTCCCTGTGTTTATTTTATAAGGTATTGTTATAAAGGTCCCCAGTTCCTTTATAGGGGCCGGTATGTTGAAGCATCATATTTAATATTTACTTGAGAATAATCCTAGAAATTTTTCGTGGCATTAGGAGCTGCAGCCAGGTTAATTTAAGTCTTGCTCATCTCCCGCTGTCCAGCAATCTATCATACTTAAGATTCTAATCTTGGATTTGCATGTTATTTGTAAATACCATCTGCAATTTAAGACGGATGTCATTAGTTTATTGTTAGAGCTTTCGGCGAAATGCAGCTCTCTCTTGTGATGGTCAAGCATGTCCTTCCCCCTACCCCTAAAGGAGTGGTTTAACGAGTGTCCGAGTTTTGTTGGGCTCGAAGAGACAGACACGACCAGAGTCACGTTTAAGACACCGAGAGATATACATTTCTATATTCCGTACCGGCAATTTTAAATTTGTAATTATACAGTCCGCTTTTATCGTTCTTAGTGTTACATTGGTGTATATATTGTAAATAAAGTGTTATTACAATTATATTCGTTGTGTTCAATCATTCACGACCGCGACGAGTTGCGTGATTCTCCGCCGGTATTTCGTTGTGCCCGTAAGGTTCGGGTCGCAACACCAAGTTCAAAAAGTGTTGCATATACAAATATTTTGAGAGTATACATCTAGGTCTACCTAGTTAATGATACAGTGTGGGCCTTTGTTGAGTAATGACACAACCAGCAATAAACTTACAACTGCCTGTACATTGGATTGGAAATACATTTTGACAATTTGTGGGTACCGAATGTGCGGAGAAATAGATTGCCAGAGACAACTAGAATTGTCCACTGCAGCTGTTGGGCAAATTGCCAACAGGAGTCCTCGCATTTCATTCAAATAATTTTTTTCCTGGTAATAATTTGTTGACAGTTATTCTCACGTTTGCTCTAATAGAGGTGTAAAGGATTTAGAACAAGCTTGTAAATTGTAATATTTATTACCCTGAAAGCTGTTATATAGTTGTGTACTTGAGTTCTGGGGAGAGCTGTTGGCTGCGATCACGAACATTTCGAGAGTCTTTATTTTCATATTTCATATTTATAGCAATGTGTATATTTCGTTCATGATTTATTTTAATTGCGTGAATTGCTGGAATTGAAGATCTAGTATTTATGGAAGAGTCTTTATTTTTAACAGCTCTCTATGTAAGTACATTTCCAAGCGATATGTAAAGGTATTTCTATTCCTCCAACTGGGGGTGGGCCTCTATAAGAGCTTTGCGTTTCTCATCAGCCAAAAATTGGAATTACAGGATGGGTGAAAAATGGCCAGGAAAGGTAAACCAGGGGCAACTCTAGCTCTCCTACCGCCCGGGTGCAAAGGCTCAGGTGCCGCCCCCTCTTATTTCTTATTGTATATATTTAACTTTTTTAACGTTTAATTAGCTTACTAGCAATTATAACACTAATAGTATTTTTCTATAGAATAATATTAACCTTGTCAATGTCGTTCAAAATATTATTCTAAAGTACTAAATTTCTGATCAGTAATTTCTAAAATTTGTTTAATAGGTTGTTTTGCTCCGAAGTAGGTTTCTTTATTTTTATTTAGTTTTAAAGTTTTTTTAAAGCTTCTAAAAACTTTGGCAACTCTTTGAACACCGTAGATATAGCTTGTATTTTTAATCATAAAGCTGTTTCAATGAACTGCTGCATGCGACATAAGTCTATCCCACCTTTCAGATGACGAAAAAGATACAAATAAATATTAAATAGTGCCAATAACTGTCATTTTCTGTCATACGCTAGCAGTGTGAACTCCTACTAAGTGTAAAGAGTGTGAACAACAAGGTAAACAATAAACAAATTTATTCACTTTGATAATTTGGACTTGCACTGCTATACACCATGCGTTTAAAAAGAAATTGCATAAGGGTTGGCTATAAAAAACAAAAGTAATGTTAACAGCAAGTTTTAGAATTTCCAATCACGAAATCGGCTTACAATTTAAACTTATGACAACAATATTGATGCCAATTAATGAATTCTGAAGGTAGCTGTTGACATTGCTTTTATTTTCTATGGCCAACCCTTATATAATTTCTTTTTGAACACATAGTATTTGGCTTCCATATTTGCGGCGCGGCGTTGCAATAGCATTGTGGGTCAGTAGTTTGTTCAACATTTCTTGATCTAGCTCATCTCCTTTTTTTATTTAATGACATCGGGAAACCTTTCTTCAAGAGTTCTTCTATTTACTACAATCTTGACATATCTTACAATTTCAATAGTTTGTTCTTTGCAAGCTGTTTCTGAAGTACAATCAAAAGCAATCGAAAGTACTTTTTTTATAAATTTAATTCGATATTATTTTCTTTTATTTATTAGAAAGCTTTGGCACTTGATTTTGAATATCACTTGAAAAGTTAAATATGTCTTCCTGGTTGGCTTACTGCTTCTACATGACAACGTATTTCTGGCTCATGTTTTGCAATTAACTTAATAGTGTTTAATAAAAAATACCGCAATATGTAACGTTAACCCCATTCGAGGACTCTCTTAATGCTAGATTGTTCTTAGCACAATGAAGAATAGTATTTATTATACTGCTCTTAATATGTTTCACCATATCCTTTTTTTGTCTGAATATTTTTTCAAATTCAGAACTATTGACGTGATTTCAATGGATTTTCCAGTTTTTTCCTATGTCCAAAGGAATTGTCATGGTAGGGAATTTTTGAATATAACCTTTTTCCAGTTTAAAAGCCACTATCTGAATCATCTAACTTTGGACAGTGGTTGTGAAAGCTTCCAAATAATAAACATGCAATGCAAAATAATAATGCACAAGCCAACCATAGCTCAGTATGTGCGTGACGACTTGCGATCACGTTAGCTCATTGGTTACGACGCTTTATCTTCACCTATAGCGTTACAGGGGAATTCTAAATGTCGAAAAGAATCGGTTAATGCCTATTGTCGCCCCCTAGAACCTGCCCGGGTGCTGTGTACTCCTTCACTTTCGCTAAAGACGGCCCTGGCCCCGACATTCACCTCAGAGAAGAAGGTACTCTGTTGACTCAGGAAAAACACCTAAGAATCTAATCAAAAAAGACAGCCGCGGGAATCAAACCAAATACCTTAATACTTAGAATATATCAAAGTCAGTTGCTACGCTTGCTAGCACTTTTTAAAATTAAAATCTATACATTTTTAATTCAGTTTGGCTCTTGATCTATGTCGCCAATTTTTAAATTATAAACTTAACACTAAATTCTAAAGATCTAGTTCGTAAGAATTGTAAGTTGTAATTCCGGAAAATAAACAAAATCAACTAAAAATAATATTTCATATACATATTATGTATTTTATTTGCAAATTCCACAAGAAAATCAATTCTCTTTTGTAATCACTTCGCGCGCATGCTGCTTTCTAGATTTAATGGAAGTACATGTTTAGATTAACTCGCATACCATAATTTTGTTTTAAATGCAATTTTCCAAATAGGATAAACCAAGGATTTTCGTAGAAATATTTTTTAAACTTTGTTTTTCATAAAATTAATTGCGGATGGGCTACTGATTAATTGAAGTGTCACATCGTTCTGCTTTGCCAAGAATAAGCTTCAGCATAAGTCGTAATTACAGCAGTTCGGTAGTTCAGTTTGTAACATATTGTACCTTTAAGTGAATGTTGCGGGCAAGAACGACTATAGCGCAATTTGCCTTTTGATTGCACAATCGTATTATCGAACGGTTCTTTGGACTAATTAAAATGGCAACATCAAGAATGTATATTGCAAAATCGCATATGCGTTTTGATATTTAATATAACAATATTAACCATATATTAACTATTTTAATTACTTTAAAATATGGTATTGTATAATTATTGACAAATTGCATTTGAAACTACTTTAACACACCTCCAACTAGTTCAACGGTGGCGGTAGAAATGGCGGTAGTCAAAGGAGGGAAGGAGGCGTTACCCTCTGCTAAATAGTTGATTAATCGGAGAAAAATGTATTATAGCTGTTTTGTAGCGATTAGAACTAGACAACATATACATGTAGCCAAGAGAAAGACGATGGCGGATTGGAGTCCGTAGTTGGATGCGGATGGAATCCTTCGGAGGCGGCGGCTGAAGGGCGCAGCGTTCTAGAAGCGGCTGGGGCTACAGGAGCGGGCGCTTGTCGTCCTCTCGGGGGCGGCGGCTGAAGTGTCTCGACGTCCTGGGAAGGCGTAGGCGGCAGGTGCGGGCGATGATCGTCCTCTCGGGGGCGGCGGCTGAAGTGGCTCGACGTCCCGGGAACGCGTAGGCGGCAGCTGCGGACGATGATCGTCCTTTCGGGGGCGTCGGCTGAAGTGGCTCGACGTCCTGGGAACGCGTAGGCGGCAGGTGCGGGCGATGATCATCCTCTCGGGGGCGGCGGCTGAAGTGGCTTGACGTCCTGGGAACGGCGTAGGCGGCAAGAGCGGGCGCTGATCATCCTCTCGGGGGCGGCGGCTGAAGTGGTTCGGCGTCCAAGTTCCACGAAGACGGCAGGTGGCTGTGTTCGGCGACGGCGACTAAGTTCAGCCTAAGCGGCAGACAGCTAAGTCCAGTGGGTCCAGAAGGACAGGTGACTTCCTTCTAGGTTGGTTGGACTCCTGGAGGCGGCTGCTGATCCTTGGAGGGCTGTTGGCTGCTGGGACTCGGGGCCGCGTGACTTCTTCTGGCCTGGGCTTCTCTATTTAAAGGGGCCACGCCTTTGTGCTCCGCTCCCTCGATGCTTATTGGCCCGTGATGTGAAGACACATTTCTGGGGGCGCTCATTTAGGCGATTGTGCAATGCGTGATGCTAATTAACTGGCGCGTCTAATTCGCGGTTTGATTTTAGCAGCATTGTCTTGCTTGACAAAAAACTTAAATTTTAAGCCCAAACACGACCTGGTTTGATCAAGATTTCTCGGTGTTCAAACACTACGCGGCGACTGTATGAGTTAATTTAATTAGTGCGTTCCAGCAGCGCTTTGCTTTTTTACCGTTTTGTATTGCTCGAAAGAAGACTTACATTTTGAGCCCAAACGCGACCTGGCTTGATCAAGATTCCTCGATGTTCAATCACTGCGCGGCGACTCTATGAGTTAATTTAATTAGTGCGTCCGAGCGCTTTGCTTAGAGCAGCATCGACTTGCTTGCTGTGCAATGGGCCCCGGCAGGTATGCCATCTTCGATATGTATCTTTGCTAATCGCTACGCGATTAATTAATTAGAGAGTTTGGTTTTAGCGTTTTTCCTTCATCTACATGCGGCTATTTATTGCGGCGCTTTTAAAGATGCAAATCGTGTACTTGGTTCGACGTTTTTTAAGGATACAATCCGTTTGTTCGGAGTGACGGTTAACTGCTTGAGTTTTATACATTTATTGCTTCCTGTCCCTGCTTTCTTGGGATACAGAATTATTTATGCAGAGGCTGGTAGAGTCGTTTTTCTCGGACGTTATATTGTGTTAAAATTAGCAGCTCTCGGTAAACGGCAATTCGAACTCCTTTCGACGACATTCTTGTCCTAAAAGCGAGGCTCGAGAATTGTCATCTTGGCTCGTTTCTTTAGAATTTTGGCATTTTTATGGCTTATTATTTACCATCGATACGAGCGCTGAAGCAGCCGTTGTGTGATGAGTTAATTTTTAATTTCGGCCGACGCTCGTATCAACGTTATTACCTAAGTGTTTTGTATTCTATCTTTTATATTCTCACTCTTACATGGTATGGCGATACAATTATTTTGTTGTTCAGAAAGCGGTTAAAATTAACTTATTAGCCATGTGCGGTTGAGAACATGATTTATTTAATTCTGCCATGTTTTTGTATTACGTGGTATACATCTGTGCAATACCGAACATGTAAAATTGTCAGCCTCAGAAAAATGCAAAAACAATTTATGCGAAACGCTGTTTGACTAAAAAACAAATAACCAGAAGCTAAAGATGTAAAAAATTGGTGATAGCTGTAACCGATCTTTAAGTAATTTAACACGTTCTCAGAGAAAGCAATTGATCAAAATGTGTATAAAGTATTTATTAATACAAATTAGTTTGAAATATAAAAGATTTCCTTCATTTTCTCGAAAACAATTACGTTTTTCATTTTTCAATTAGAAATCATGTATATATCTGAGAACTTCAAAAATCCTTTGTATTTTATGTAGCTGCATAAACAAAACCATATACAAACCATATTAAATCTGTAGTTATATTTTTTAAGAAGTATACGTAGTTATAGACAAAAGTTATCGTTTATTTAATTTCTCTAAGAAAGCGCTGGCTATTGAATACTGATGGTGCCATTTTTTAAAGAAGGGCACACGGATATAAAAAATTATCACTAATTATACTAAATATACCCTGAGAAGCGAGAACCGAGAGAAAATTGCTTTTATCGGCTAGAATATTGATGACAGAAAACAAAATAAAGAAATAAGAACTCAACGCCAATTTGATGTCAACATAATTGTATAATTCCTTTACATTTTACTTAACCACTTATAAACCATGATATTTTTCTCTTTAACTGCGCACCTGTTATGATTTTATGCAGATGTGGTACTGTGAATTTTACTAGAGTAATGTTGTATCGCTTTTCAATTCCAGTATGGTTTTAAAACATTCATATATATTGTAGCTGAAAATAGGAATTGCGAACAAATTATGCTTTACAGAACGAAATTATAGAGCTCCACATTTACGAAGAAACGCTATAGTTTTTAAGTGGACAATCCCTATATATAAACGTGTGTTGTACCTGCACAGCGTCATTTATAACGCAACGATAAGCATGTGCATTTATCTGGTCTAACGCATAAGGTGTCTGCCTTCAAGTCAGATTTCCTCTAGGAGCTTGCTATGATAACAATTTCATATTCAAGTCAAGGCTAATGTTATTTTTATTACAATTTCAACTTCAAATTATTTCAAGGCTAATGCTATTTGAGTACATTTTTAAATTCAAATTATCACATTTATGGAATATTTTAAATTAATATTTGCAATTCTTGAATTATATTAATTCCTATCATAATTGTATTGGCTTAAATTGTGTTCATCGCAATATTTTTTGTTCTTTGAACCTACGTTCTTTAGTGCGAAATTTAAAAAATGTTGCATTAGAAAATCATAGTAACTAGATTTCCGTAGTGACATTTTGTCTAATTTCCAAATCTAAATAACGTTGTAAAGCTTTGGTGTGGTATCCATGATCTGCTCATAATATTCGGTTTGGAAGTAGTTGTATTGTGGGATACTCATCTGCAGCACCGTTTCATTTAGTGGAATAGATCTGGCAAAAAAAACCGAAAAACGAACTCTCTCTGTTCGAAAATTTTTGTTTGTGATTTTATAGAGTCGGGGTCCCTCTTTCAGATGATCACTATGGGAAGACTACCTGAGGTGCGAAGGGGGGAAAAATTACCGTTCAAAGATATGGGGAAGCGGGTTTTTCGCGAATAACTCGCTGAGTTTTATCCCGATCGGAACCGTTTATAGGAGATGAAATAAAGGGCTCACAAATACAAACAAAATGAACTTTGGTTAGTCGAAATCGGTCCAGCGGTTCGCGAGATATTGGGTTTTGAAGGTCGAAAAACTGCGCCCGGAATTTCGCCGCTGCGGGAACCCTCCGCGGGCCGTGTTCGCGTTTTTCGCGGGGAAGATATTGACCTAGCGACTTTATATTTTTTTCCCAGTTAGGTAATCAGAATCAAAATAGTTTGTCCAAATTTCAAGTCGCTAGGTCAATTAGGAAGGGAGGGGGAGAGAAAACCATAAAAAAAATTTGATCGGGGCGAACTTTTTTATTTATTGGCCGATCCGGGTCATCCAAACTGGAAAATCTTCGCTAATTGTTTCGCTACAAGATGAAGACGGGGTGACCAAGATTTTCGCGGAAATGGGGAAATGGCTGGCAATTTTCCGATTTCTAAAACCTTATTTCTTCATTTTCGCGATGAATAAGTGGAGTAGGAGACAATTTTTTTCTGTCACCAAATTACAATTTTTTTCCCTTGAAAATGAGCTTCCTAAGAATCCGGTAGAACAATTATTAAGGGAGGGAGAGAATTAAACGCGTTTTTCCCCGTAGAAGGGCTTGGGATAGGGCTAGCGACTTCGAGCAGGGCTCATTCTCAAGGGTAATAAATTCCCTTTCATGGTTTTTTTATCGCAAAGCGCTATCTTGATCAGGGGCTGCGCGAGCGCGTGATATGTTTATCACGGCGAGCGCGAGATGCCGGCGGCAGAGCCTAGCGCTCCCTCTGCTCTCTCTACTGTCTTACAAATACCGGGTGTCTTAAAATGAAATACATCTAGTATGCTTTGAATTTTCCATCATGCAATCTAAAATTTTACTTGAAATTGGCAAGACTGTAAGTCTATGTCAAATTCGAGTTAAGTAGGTTAGGTTTTGCGTCACTTTTGACACAGACTGGCGCTAAACCTAACCTACTTAACTCGAATTTGACATAGACCTACAGTCTTGCCAATTTCAAGTAATAATTTAGATTGCATGATGGGAAATTCAAAGTATACTAGATGTATTTCATTTTAAGACACCCGTACATATTCACGCTCTTCTCGTCTATGTGTACCGGTAAGCGGGAACTCCTGATAAACACATCACGCGCGCGTGCAGCCCCTGATCAAGACAGCGCTTCGCGATAAAAAAAACCATGAAAGGTAATTGATTACCTTTGAGAATGAGCCTTGCCCGAAGTCGCTAGCCCTATCCCTTGCCCTTCTACAGGGAAAAACGCGTTCACCTCTCTTCCTGCCTTAATAATTGTTTTACCGGATTCTTATAGGGCTCATTTTTAAGGGGAAAAAAATTGCAATCTGGTGTCAGAAAAAAATTGTCTCCTACTCCACTCCTTCATCGCGAAAATAAAGAAATAAAGTTTTAGAAATCGGAAAATTGCCAGCCATTTCCCCATTTTCGCGAAAATCTTGGTCACCTCTAACTCATCTTGTAGCGAAAAAATTAACGAAGATTTTCCAGTTTGGATGATCCGGATCGGCCAATAAATAAAAAAGTTCGCCCCGATCAAAGTTTTTTTATTGTTTTCCCTCCCCCTCCCTTCCTAATTGACCTAGCGACTTGAAATTTGGACAAACTATTTTGATTGTGATTACCTAACAGGGAAAAAAATATAAAGTCGCTAGGTCAATATCTTCCCCGCGAAAAACGCGAACACGGCCCGCGGAGGGTTCCCGCAGCGGCGAAATTCCGGGCGCAGTTTTTCGACCTTCAAAACGCAATATCTCGCGAACCGCTGGACCGATTTCGACCAACTAAAGTTCATTTTGTTTATATTTGCGAGCCCTTTATTTCATCTCCGATAAACTGTTCCGATAGGGATGAAACTCAGCGAGTTATTCGCGAAAAACCAGCTTCCCCATATCTTTGAACGGTAATTTTTCCCCCCTTCGCACCTCCGGTAGTTTTCCTATAGTGATCATCTGAAAGAGGGACCCCGACTCTATGAAATCATAAACAAATATTTTCGAAAAGAGACAGTTCGTTTTCAAACCCAGATCTACTCCACTAATTGTTTGCTTCAGCTTTCTCCATGCAGCTTGTCCAGTTGTTCGCTTATTGTTTAAGTCGCTGTTTTTCTTGATGATGAATCGTTTCTTTATATTCCGCAGCATTTCTTCTGCGGATTGACCCAGATCTTGTCGTTCGAGAGCGACTTTGTTCATTTTCCCCATACTGCTGTTACGGTTAATCGTATGGACTGAGAATGTACCAGTGTTAGTAGATGGATCCAGCACTAGTACAGATGGCCAGTCTAGACGGATGAGATGTCAATACGGTGCTGATGACCAAGGGACTTGGATGCTTTTCGTATTAATACTGAATACCAGGCGAGATAGATGTCCCAGCGCAGCGGTGCTGATGACCATGGAGCTAAATGTTTCTCGTATCCTGTGTACACAACCAAACGATGTACATCTCATGGCGGTACTGATAACCAGGAAATTAGATATTTCTCGTACTTATGACGGAATAGATGTCCCAGCGGTACTGGTGACCAAGGGAATCTTTTTACATGATGTAGATGACCAAGTGAAATGTCTTCCCGGCTGTGACGGTGCCCACAGTGGTTTTAATAGTTCACTATATGGACGTATTGAGTCCCCGGATGATGGACGTCTTTTATTTAGTCGATATTAGTTTTCGTTTAATTAGTGGAGGTGACTATTCTTCATCCAATTCGATTAACCATATGTACTGATCTGGATTCCAAGTATCGGCATGACTTGTATATGTTAATAATAGGAGATCGCCGGTCTCCACCCTCGGAGATCTAAGTAATTATGGCGTGGAAAGCATAGGTACCCTTGTGGATGTTGAATGAGCAGTTATTGTTAGAGACGAATATTGCTTTATTAATTGATCTCAATTTTTTACATTCTTGGCGTAAAGAAATATTAACAAACACTTGGTAACCTACTTGCTGACCTATTATTAAAAGTAAATACGAAAGGAATTACTAGCAAACGATGCAGTTCATCTACACGTTGTAGATGGAATTTGCTAAATAGTGTTGCGTAGTAGTAGCAGTAGTAGTAGTAGGCAATCTAGTACTCGTGCGGGTCAGGAATGCTGGCTTGCTATTGCAGCACATTCCCGAGCTAACCAAACCAAATGAATTGTTTAATAATTTTAAATAAAGTAAGATGAATGTTTTACAAGATTAAACAGCATGCATCGAATTTTAAGTATAGAAAAAGTTGTTTTCGTATTTTACTATGTTGTGTTCCAAATAATTATATCGCAAGTGATTTTATCATTTCCGATTTTGAGTGTAATTCGACGACGTTTGATATTTTTTTTCGGAATTCGCATCGTAAACTAGATTACTACAAATTAGCGCTGATGTTTGCTTCATGCAATGTGTCTATCGTCAACTCATTTATCTAATTTAATTTAATACTAGTAATAATAACGTATGTTCCACCTGCAAAAATCTTCAGTACTGCATACCTGCCATGTATTCTGCAAAATGTTTGCTACAGCGTAAACTAAATTGTTTCTCAGTAGTAGAAAACCCGGTATAACATCTTCGTCATGAAATTAAATCCGAAAAGATAATAACAATAATAATAAAAAACGAAAAAATGTAAAAGGGTGAAGCCCAGGTGGTTACGCTCGATATAGTAACATGTGAGCGAATATAAATTGAACGATATAAATAACCCTTTGCGAAGACAAATGAAAATTCTGTATTCGAACTTAAATGCTCCGTACGTGGCATACACAAAGTGTTTATTTCCTACTTAGTGAAAGAAAAGTGACTCTTCAAGTGATTTTGTGTAAAAAATCGTGTCAACGCGTGACCTAAAGTCCGTTATTTAGTCCTTATCCAAGATAGAGCGTGCATTTTCGAACGTGTTCAGCTATAATCGAGACTACGTGTTGAAAGTTGTATTAGGGCTAGATATCAACTTTTCCTACGTTAGATATTGTTGTATTTATTTATGTTTGTGAAATGCAATACAATAAAACAATCCCTTAACTAACCATTACTAATGTTCCACATCTTGAAATGAAGGACTTTAGGTCATTTGAAATGTTCTCCATAATCAATTGCAGAATCGCTCCCCTAATTTATGGACCCATCTTGCACACATCTAACGCATACAAATATGTTTTTGAAAATTGTACTGATTGCATGCTATTACTTTTGATAATAGAAAATGGCGTGCGTTTGCCTAGATCAATTGCTAACTAACTTAGTTTGATGAACAGTTACGTATACTCATTTTAATTATTGAAACACAAAATTGAGCAACATAAAACGTAAGCCATTTGGTTGTATGTAATAGGAAGAAGAAGATGTAAGTAAATTGACCCTTGTGATTGTTTAAATGCGAAGTTCCATTTGCTGTATAAAGTGATTCATTTTAAAGTTAACTAATGATGTACATATTTTCGTTTCGTTTTGCTGTACCATAATTTTATATTAATTCGGTTTTAAATGGAAACTAAAGTGAAATAGTCAAAACATTTATTAGCACAAATCTACTAGGTAATAACTTATGAATCACTATTCGTAAACTTGCGGTGAAGTAGTAAAAGTCATGTGGTAATGATTAATAAAGAAACATTGTGTTTTATGACGTATGAACTTATCTTATCTCCTAAGAAAAACTACATTTGTTTAACGGTGATAAAGAGAACGTAACAATGCGTTTGCGATGATTTTTAATTATAACAAATTATTTATTTGTCGTATGTTACTAATACAGCTATTTCTTGGAAAATTGCTTTTAAATTATATGTTCATTCATTTTATGAAAGCTGGTACATATTTTTTAATATTGAACCGAATAGAAGTTATTACTTAAAATGAATTACACTGAAACATGATCAATATTAAGTGAATAATTTCGTTTTTCTTGGTACTATTAGTACAATATGCGAGTTTAAAAAATATGATCGACTTCCCGATTGATAGTGCATAGCTAGAAGAATGCAAATTCTATTTTCGAAGTCGGCGCTATAATGTGGCCTTCCAATCTATTTTTATAAAGTCAGTACTTCCCATTTATGTCATTTATCTTCCTTTTGGTATGACTTTCCAGGCGACTGCGATTCCTAAATAAGCGTCATTAAAATACTAAAAAATTAAAAATGATTCTGGTTTCGTATTCCTGAACAGAATTACAATTGGTACATTCCGTTGCACCTAAAAATATATAGGACAGCTGTTAATAAGCATTTTATTTTTATATTTTTCAATTCCAAGTATAACAGGTGTTTACTATTTGAAAAATATTAAACGTATAGTAATACAATTATATTTATAGCTGCTAGGCAGCAACATCTCACTGGAAAGAATTCGATTCAACGTCGATATAAAAGCTTCGGAACTGCAAAATAAAGTTAATAAATAATATTCTGTATTACAACTTTTAAGTAGGGCGACAAGTTTTTCAACCTGAATTGTCAACAAGTTTCCTCTTACGTGTCATAATTATGATTAGGAACTCATTGAACATAATAGACTGATAAAAGCTAATCGAGCACTATCGTCTATAAAAAATGTTTGCTATACTACAGCTAAAGTAAGCCAGACTTCTAAAAAACTAATTAAAAATCACTCGTAAAAGAAAGCATTGTGCCGGTTTTGGTGTACAAAACCGGTTTTTAGAATGTTATCTGTTCAAAACGATCTTGTTAATTAACTATTTATCATCCAAGATTCGCTGTTTTTGGCTAAATTATGTCCTGACGGCGAACACGTGTGTGAATTAATTAATGGAAATGGGATTGTAAATATGCTGCTATAGTATAAAAATAATGTGTGGGGTGTTCGAGAAATGTTCATTAATAGTTATCGAACAAACAATAAGTAAGCGAGAGAGTGATAAATAATCGAGACATTTTAACGCGTTCGCTAGCGCTACGTGTTAATTTAGAACGATGATTGGTTGTCCATTAACGCACGGGTTAGTTACAATATTTTTATTTAATTGTAAACTGGAAAAAAATTTTTTGTACGATCGTTTTAGAATGACAACTTTTTGCACAATTTCTGGTGTCAAAAGTGACTTTTGTAGCACTCTTAATATTAGCGCTCGAATTACGTCTTTTTTGCACGTTGCCATTGGTGGCGTGTTTAGTACTATATTAAAACACGCTCTGCCATAAAATTGAATGTCAACATAACTTAAAATGCCTAACACAATGTGACGGAAAAAGTGTCACCGAACTAAGTTTTTATATTTCTGTTACGATCGTAGAAAAAATAGCGTATGATACACGTGTATAAGTGCCATATACAGAAAACGCACAGTAAAAGTAAGATGCTTTTTTAAATAAACTGCTCAAGGACAGGTCTAACGAGTAGCTTCAGAATGTGTAGTTCAAAACGTGACCACCGCGCTTCTGTAGATGGCGCCAAGTGGACAAACCGCCACTGTGCTACAATGCTTGGAAATTTTGCAAAGTGGAAAGCCAAAACCAAATAGCGCATGAAGGTGCTCGGGACCTTAGCAACAACTTTGCCCCCTTTCAAAATTTCGATATCTGTAGCCGTTCGAAAGTTACAGGCGATCCGGACGGACGGACGGACGGACGGACAAAACGTTCGCATAAGTACGCTGAAGCTACTAAAATATGCAAAGATGTAGCCCTTTACCATAGCTTTCGATTGATACCCCATATGACCCATGTTGCCATTGAAAAATAAAGTGACCTTTGACATAGGTCGCCAACGGTTGACTTTTCGCCAAAACCAAATAGCGCATGAAGGTGCTCGGGACCTTAGCAACAACTTTGCCCCCTTTCAAAATTTCGA
Source organism: Agriotes lineatus (assembly GCA_940337035.1). Lineage (NCBI taxonomy): Eukaryota > Metazoa > Arthropoda > Insecta > Coleoptera > Elateridae > Agriotes > Agriotes lineatus. Next base: position 51,346,586 of record OW679194.1, on the reverse strand, counting down.
TATCTGTAGCCGTTCGAAAGTTACAGGCGATCCGGACGGACGGACGGACGGACGGACGGACGGACAAAACGTTCGCATAAGTACGCTGAAGCTACTAATAAAGAAAACGTTATTTCATAAATTACAATTTCATTATTAAATAAGCTACAACCAATTCATCATAACAAAAATATTCACATTAGGTGTTCGGCATGCTGACCTGCATTTCACTGCACTTTTGCGCTCTCTTGGAAATTGTTGGTGTAACTGCTCTGTTGCAGCGTTGATGCGACGGCGCAATTCGTCGATTGTATCAACTTCGGTGGCATATGCCAATTCTTTCATAAGACCCCATAAGAAAAAGTTCAATGGGTTGAGATCTGGACTGCGTGGGGGCCATGAAATGAATCCACCCCGACCAATTTATCTTTGCGGGAAGATGGTGTCGAGGTAATCTCATACAGAATGTTGACTAAAATGTGAAGGACAGCCGTCATGCATACACCACATGGTACGGCGCGCATCCAAAGGAACATCTTCGAGGAGCTCTGGCAGAACTTGTTGTAAAACCTTCAAATAAGAATAGCCATTAAGGCCTGCTGGTAATTCGTAAAGCCCTATTAAGGTGTTGTTCCAAATATCAGCCCACAGATTCAAACTAAAACGCTGATGAAAGCTACTCTGACGAATCGCGTGTGGATTTTGATCAGCCCATATGTGAGAATTGTGAAAGTTGAGAATACCATTCCTAGTAAAACAGCATATATCCGTCTTTGCACCTATTGCAGATCATAGGGGTACAAACCATTGCTGCTCAATGTGCGCCAAACAAAGGATGGAGAAACTGCAACCTTGTGGGAAATTAGGCGTGTATTTGTAGTTGGATCAGCATCAACCATTTCTAGAAGTTCTTCCTCCCACATTCACCCCAGGTTGATTTGATCTGCCGCCACCATGACCTGTCCTAGGTTGTAAATTTCCAGTTTCTCTTCCACATTGAAGTACTTGAAGAAAATTATTTTAGGAAGGCGTTTGACAATCTGGAAATCTTTCCGAATACATACGTCTTGCACGTGCACCGTTTTCTTCAGTAGTTGCATATACGGATGGGACCATAATTATATATAACAGCAATGAGATAACATGAACAACAAAATAGAATGCTTGAGAAAAAAAGAGATGACCATACGAAAAAATATTTTAGTAGGCATGTTTTGTTGACTTCTGTCATAATTAAAATGAGGGTCAGGACTACTAGAATATTTGCTACTATGTTTATCTCTTTCTTACTCAAGCAATACGTGTTATTTTCTTGTTCATGTTATCTCATTGCTGTTATATACAGTGCTTTCGTAAAGTAGTGGATAAATTCGTAAAAATTCAAGGAACAACTAAATTAAATGTACAAATTGTGCACCGTTGCCTGCCTGACAGTAACTAAGACGACCGATATGTTTTTTATTGATTGCTGTCATTGATAAAAGCGTAAAATCATACTTCTTAAAATCAAATTTAGTATTTTCTAAATTTATTTTTTTTCTTAATTTTCAGTAATGTCACCTATACACAAAAATTACCTTAGTGTAAGAAAAAAAAATGCGTTCTTTCAGATTCCGTAATAAAAAAAGAGGATTTCCATTTTAAAAAAACATCGATAACGCCATACCTCATACGCGGGACACCCCGAATTTATCCGCTACTTTACGAAAGCACTGTATAATTGTGGCCCAATCGGTATAATAATTAGTAATGGGCTTATTCGAATGAAAAACAACCGGTTATCCGGTTATTGAAATAACCTATGTAACTCGGTTTTCGTTTCAAGTATTCGAATGAAAAATAACCTCATGCTGATACGTACTACGCTTTGAATATAAAACCTCTATTCAAAGGTACTACGTGCCATATCTCAGCGACCTACGCAGTGCTCGAAATTCTGTAAATATAAATACGTCATAACTCATAAACAAAGCAGGTTGTACTGAAAACACCATTTGGTTATCGCGTACCTACCTCCTATCATAAAAAATATCAAATTATCAAATTCTGGGGACCTGAAACCTGATCGCCAAAAAACTGCAAACGCATCAAGCTATAAAACAATTATTTATTTGCTTACATCTCCAAAGGGCCTTTAACTCGCCCGATCGATAAAGATAAACGTTTTACCACGATTAGCAAGCAGTCCCGCATATTTCTTTCTTTCTACACTTCTTAATAAATACCTCTTAATCTCCAATACATAACACATAATGTACGGTCGGCGCCTTAGATATCGGGCACTACACACTATTATGATATATTTTGCATGTATTTTTTAAGTGTATAAACTGCAGTGGTGTAGTGGCAAATTTGGCAGTGGGGGAACGCTAGACTTCCGGGGGTGTGGAGGGGGGGGGGGTATGGAATATTCCCTAGGAAAAGGAGGGGGGTCCGGGGGTCCTCCTCCGGAAATTATAGATGCAAAAATATGCGTTTTGATGTTTTCTGTTGCAATTTTTCCGTATTACGATGTTTGCGGTTTTGTAGTCTTAATATATAAATATAAAGCCTACAACTTTCTAATTCAAACTCTTTTTAATACTTTGTATATTCATAGCAAGTAGCAAGTCATGTTTGACGTGATTTTTCTAAATAATAACATATACCACTATTTAAATGACACTGGAATGAACAATAAATTATCAAATTGCTTGTGCAGACAACAGTATTTACTCCATGTAGGCCTACGCCATAAAATACGTTCAATTTAGTATCGCTGAATATTTGCAATAAGAAACAACGCACATTTTAGAAAATCTGCCAGTAAATTTAATAAGTTTTACTTGTGTGTTTTTTTGCCGTAATTATTGTATTAAATTAACTTTCTACTAAATTTAATCTTTTTTTTACATAACAAAAAATCAGTGGGGGAACGCCGTTCCCCCGCGTTCCCCGTCGACTACACCCCTGATAAACTGGGTTTTTACAGTTATTATGGTTTTAATTGTTACGTCAGATTGTTTATTGTTTGTCAATTATGAAATGCCATCTCACATTAATGAAGTAACCGGAGCAAGAATACCCTAAAGACTAGAAGAACATATTACGTGTCCCGATATCTAAGGCGCAGACTGTACATATTATGTTTTGGTTCCTCTGCTATCTGCAAGTTACGATGTCGATGCAGATGACGGTGAACCGATGTCGATGCAGATGACGGTGAACCGCCAACCGGCAAACCGGCTGACTTAATCGAAACGAATCGAGAGCTAAAATTTATTCGAACGATTATTCAAATAATCATTCGGTTATGTATTGTTTGAGGCTTTCGCGGTTACTCAAATTATTCTCCTTAGCATAGAATTTCGATTTAGACCGCGTAGTATTTGTATATGAACACCCAGCATTATCTGGCTTAATGTGCCTTGCACCTTGTGAAGTCGAGCAAAAACCCGCTCGATGGCCATGCTCTTTGGTGGCTCGTGTTGTTTGAGTATCTTGAGAACGAGGATACTTAGGCAGATTAGGCCGTTTTGCTGTTTGTGCATCCATATTCACTAACGTTTCGCAAGACCTTGCAGCTTGCATCATCAGAGTGAAAGTCGCACTAAGAACCGAAGGTCGGTGTGGAGCTATTTATAGTCCTCTGTGCCAGGCGCGCGGAGTGGCGTAACGCTGGCGCTGGTTGGTCGTCCGAGTGCAACGTAATCCGTGGGGCGTGGCCGTATGACGCAGAGTGGTTGTAACGCTTTAGATCGTGTATCACAGGGGTCCACGTTTTACTAAGCTTAAAGCCATCTTCCCTGTTGATATTATTTGGATGTTTTTCTATTTCTATGGCTTCACGTATCACTCGCGGGAAGTAATGAGGTATTCTGGCAAGTACTCTGGCATGCTGAAATTCTAAAGTGTGCCCATTTGTAAACGTATGCTCAGCTACGGCTGATTTTGTGATGCGTTTGTGTTTGCAATCGCCTTTATGTTCTTGGAGTCTTAGATCAACGGAACGACCAGTCTGTCCAATGTAACTCGAGCCGCAAGAACAAGGAATGCGATATACGCCAGCGGTTTTTAAACTTGGAATCTTGTCTTTTACCGATCTGAAGCCGTTACCCAAAGTTTCCTTGCTCGTGAACACGGTTTTGACGTTGCATCGTTGCAGGACACGTCCTATCTTATCAGTTGAGCCTTTAACGTAAGGTAGAAATGCTAAGCCTTCCAGAGGTGGAGATTCTTCTTTAGCCTTTTTTGTCATAGTCTTGTCTAGTGCTTTTCGTATGGCGGTAGTTGTGTATCCGTTCCTTTGTAAAGAGTCAAACAGATGTAGCTTTTCTCTCTCTAGATTTTCCTCGTCTGAGATACGAACGGCTCTTGTCGCCAGAGTCTGGAGAACTGTTGCTTTTTGCATTGGATGATGATGTGAGTCAGCATTTAGATATCTGTCCGTGTGTGTTTTCTTTCTATAGACTGCATGTCCTAAACTGCCATCTGATTTACGTTTCACCAGGACGTCTAGAAACGGAATACTGCAATTTTCCTCTACTTCCATTGTGAATTGTATGTTGGGATGTACAGAATTCAGGTGTTTTAGAAACAGATTCAATGTCTGGCGTCCATGTGACCAGATGACAAAGGTATCATCTACATATCTCAACCAGCAAGTCGGTTTTAGTTGCGCTTGTTCGAGAGCCTTGGTTTCAAAAGCTTCCATGTAGATATTAGCGATAACAGGTGATAGCGGTGAACCCATGGCCGCTCCTTCGACTTGTTCGTATATTTTATTGTTCCAACTGAAGTAAGTGTTTTTCAGGCAAATTTCAACAAGTTCAACTTGGTCTGTAGGCAAGAGATCTTTGAGCATTACTAGCACCTCATCAACCGGCACTTTCGTGAAGAGTGATACTACGTCGAAACTGACTAGGAGATCATCTTTGTTTAACTTTATGTTCTTTAGTTTCTGGACAAACTCTGCTGAATCCTTGACAAAGGAGTCTGTTTTACCAGTTAGAGGCTGTAGTATACTGGTTAAATGTCTTGCTAAAGCATGTGTAGGAGAATTGATCGCGCTGACAATTGGTCTCAACGGCACGCCCTCCTTATGTATCTTAGGTAGGCCATACATGCGAGGAGTTATTGCATTTCTAGGAATCAATCGGTGCTTTAAAGTGGGATCGATACTATCGGAGCATTTTATGGCAGAGGTTATCTTTGTTTTGAGAGAGGTAGTGGGATTGCGGTGTAGACTTTTGTAAGTTGTATCAGATAGTAAGACTTCCATCTTCGCATTATAATCTTCAGTGTTCATTACCACAGTAGCATTTCCTTTGTCAGCTTTGAGAACGACAATGTCTTTGTTCTTCTTTAATGCTGTAGCTGCCTCTCTCTCTGCTTTACTGATGTTGGAGCGGGGCGGTTTCGCTCTTCTTAAAATACAAGACACATCCTGTCGGATGATTTCTGCATCTTTTCTGGGAAGTTTTTGGATTGCTGCTTCCACTCCTACACATGCTTTAGCAAGACATTTAACCAGTATACTACAGCCTCTAACTGGTAAAACAGACTCCTTTGTCAAGGATTCAGCAGAGTTTGTCCAGAAACTAAAGAACATAAAGTTAAACAAAGATGATCTCCTAGTCAGTTTCGACGTAGTATCACTCTTCACGAAAGTGCCGGTTGATGAGGTGCTAGTAATGCTCAAAGATCTCTTGCCTACAGACCAAGTTGAACTTGTTGAAATTTGCCTGAAAAACACTTACTTCAGTTGGAACAATAAAATATACGAACAAGTCGAAGGAGCGGCCATGGGTTCACCGCTATCACCTGTTATCGCTAATATCTACATGGAAGCTTTTGAAACCAAGGCTCTCGAACAAGCGCAACTAAAACCGACTTGCTGGTTGAGATATGTAGATGATACCTTTGTCATCTGGTCACATGGACGCCAGACATTGAATCTGTTTCTAAAACACCTGAATTCTGTACATCCCAACATACAATTCACAATGGAAGTAGAGGAAAATTGCAGTATTCCGTTTCTAGACGTCCTGGTGAAACGTAAATCAGATGGCAGTTTAGGACATGCAGTCTATAGAAAGAAAACACACACGGACAGATATCTAAATGCTGACTCACATCATCATCCAATGCAAAAAGCACCAGTTCTCCAGACTCTGGCGACAAGAGCCGTTCGTATCTCAGACGAGGAAAATCTAGAGAGAGAAAAGCTACATCTGTTTGACTCTTTACAAAGGAACGGATACACAACTACCGCCATACGAAAAGCACTAGACAAGACTATGACAAAAAAGGCTAAAGAAGAATCTCCACCTCTGGAAGGCTTAGCATTTCTACCTTACGTTAAAGGCTCAACTGATAAGATAGGACGTGTCCTGCAACGATGCAACGTCAAAACCGTGTTCACAAGCAAGGAAACTTTGGGTAACGGCTTCAGATCGGTAAAAGACAAGATTCCAAGTTTAAAAACCGCTGGCGTATATCGCATTCCTTGTTCTTGCGGCTCGAGTTACATTGGACAGACTGGTCGTTCCGTTGATCTAAGACTCCAAGAACATAAAGGCGATTGCAAACACAAACGCATCACAAAATCAGCCGTAGCTGAGCATACGTTTACAAATGGGCACACTTTAGAATTTCAGCATGCCAGAGTACTTGCCAGAATACCTCATTACTTCCCGCGAGTGATACGTGAAGCGATAGAAATAGAAAAACATCCAAATAATATCAACAGGGAAGATGGCTTTAAGCTTAGTAAAACGTGGACCCCTGTGATACACGATCTAAAGCGTTACAACCACTCTGCGTCATACGGCCACGCCCCACGGATTACGTTGCACTCGGACGACCAACCAGCGCCAGCGTTACGCCACTCCGCGCGCCTGGCACAGAGGACTATAAATAGCTCCACACCGACCTTCGGTTCTTAGTGCGACTTTCACTCTGATGATGCAAGCTGCAAGGTCTTGCGAAACGTTAGTGAATATGGATGCACAAATAGCAAAACGGCCAAATCTGCCTAAGTATCCTCGTTCTCAAGATACTCAAACAACACGATCCACCAAAGAGCATGGCCATCGAGCGGGTTTTTGCTCGACTTCACAAGGTGCAAGGCACATTAAGCCAGATAATGCTGGGTGTTCATATACAAATACTACGCGGTCTAAGCCGAAATTCTATGCTAAGGAGAATAATCATTCGGTTACTAATATCATTCGAATGCAAATAATTCGGTTATGAAAATTGTCCGGTTATGCCCATCACTAATAATAATCATATCTACGCAGTCTTCCTTACTGTAGTTAGCGATTTAAGTCGAATTAAACACTTAATAGCTGATGTATCTTAATTTTGACGGTTAAATGAATTAACACTCAAAACAAATTTCTACTGCTGCTTGTTTTTTTATATTATTATTAAATAGTCAGCGGTTCTCCATCAAGGAACACCAATTTTTAAGCATTTAAAAGAAAATTTAAACAACCGTAATTTTTATGTTATTTATTTTTTATAAATTTTTTTACTCAACGCTGTTTAAACTCTCAAGTATCCCCTGCTTGAACTTAAAACGTAAATTACTACAGAGGTTTGAATACTCATTAATTTATTCAACTTTAAATTGCTATAACTTTCTTGATGCTGGGTTTTGCTCAGAAGTTTATTAAGAAAATAACTTTATTTTCGTCCCCTCCAGCTACACTTTGTTTCCTCCGTACGTTATGAAACACCCTGTATATACAGGAAAACTGAACAAAAACCACTCTTCTAAAGAATAAACGAAGTCCAACATTTAGTTTCAATTTAATTGTTTCAAATTATCAACAGAACAAGATATGTGCGAGGTGCATACCAAATATGCGTATTATTTGATTGTAAAATACATTTTTTTCTATAATAATTTTCAAGGTCAACTTTTTAGGGGATAAGTTGCATTCCTGCAGGGTCCCTAGTTTTAATAATGTTGATACATAGCTTTTTAGTTCTTTTTTTCTACTAAAAAATGATTTGTCATTTTGACAGATATGTCATAATAGTGGGTAAAACTAACAGCATAGTAAAATATTTATTAATTATTAAACTTCCAATATTTGCAAATAATGAACGTTTGATTCTATGTAAAAAAATGAAATTTGCCAAGAGATCAAATTAAGTAACTTTGACATTCAAAATTGACACATAACCATAATTTTGAAAAAGTTCTACCAACACGAGGTATAAAAATTTCCTAGGGCCGGTTGCAGAAAGCAATGTTAAGGGCCGGTTGCAGAAAGCAATGTTAAGTCTGGTGTTAGCTAACGTCGCGTCAAAGTGAACAAAATCGCATCAAATTTTGTTTACTAATATATTAGTTACCATAAGCATTTGAGATTTGATTCGTTTTTGTTCACTTTGACGTCGCGTTAGCTAACACCAGACTTAACATTGCTTTCTGCAACCGGCCCCTAGTGTTTTATTCACATATCTACCAACATTGTTACACTTTGACAGTTATTATAGAAAAAAAAGTACTTTATTTCATAAAGTAGGTTAGGTACATATTGTCTGTTCACTATACATAAAAACACAAAGTGGCCTGTGATTTCTAAAATTTCATGAGTGTACTTCCAAAATGCATCTTTTGTCTAGGAATGTACTTACAAAAAGTTACTAAAACAAATAGGTTAAGAGTGTGACATTTAATTAGCATCTGTCATAACTACTGTAAAGGATGTTAAACAAATACTGTTTTGGATACTATTGATGTAGCATTTATTAATAAGTATTTTTATTACATTTTATAAAAGTTCAGATAAGAATTTCCAGAATAGTATGTACTTTGACACTGAATTAATGATATTTATTAATTGTCATTTTTAAATTCAAAGTCACCTTTATGCAGGTATGGAAACCTTTGCAAAAGAAAATACAGAATCCCTAGCAGACAAATTTTACGTATATGCCAACTTCAGAAAAATTTATATGTTTTTGTGTTTACTGAATGCCCTATACATGTGCTACTGTCATGTCAGGTGAAACGTCCAAATTTTGTCTTTATATGTCAAAGCTTGTCGTTGTTTAAGTTTACAAAAATTACATAGTATTGAAGTTTTTGAGTGTGCCTTAAAATGAATTTTAGTGTGGAAGGGCAAAGAGTGAAATTGAAACTCTGAATGGCCCTCCCTATTCACTAGATCTTGCTCCTAGCGAAGATAGAAGATTGAGAATCATATATATTATGTTGAAAAGTAGTAAATACCAGTGGCGGCTCGTGATACTTGTATTTGGGGGATTCTTAATTTTTAACAATAACTAAGAGACCTAAGAGATAGAGTAACAAAGTCAACACACACCAAGACACATAAGACCATTTTTATTGTAAATTAAATTTAGATTAATTTTTTATAAGGTAAAATTTGCGTTAAATCTCATAGTTAACGAGATATTTTCGAAAAACTGTTGAAACCTACCATTTTACCAACTTTCCACCCCCCCCTCCCCCTCCCGCCTAAACCGGAAGCGCAAGGTCGTGCAAATTTTTACCACGTAGTAAGAGGGGAATACTGAACAGTTTGCAGCAGGGTAGATCTTTTTTTTTATGTTTGAGTTGTGACAATTTTTGAGCTATCTTTACTGTACTATTAGTTGTAATTCATGTGGATGATCAAGCAGTTTTTTTTAAATAAATAATGCTTTTGAAATCTGTAGACCGAAAAGCGTGTTGCTAGAAAAACTAAAATATAAATTTTTTCAGGAACCATAACTTCCCATACTGGGAAATCAATGCATTTTATAAAATTATAGAAATTTAGTTGTTAAGCCCTAGAAGCATTAATTTCATTTTTTAAATGTATTTAGTAATTCAATCGTGCTGTATAATAACAAAGTTTTCTATTTATGAAATGTGTTGAATGCAAATAAATTTTGTACAGATATTGCAACACAAAAGCTACTTCAATTAAAATGTAATTAATTTAGGAGAACGCTGGAACAAGACTAATTTCTTAAATGCCCCGGTGTAATAAACAAAAGAACTCACCTGTAAAATTAATTGCAGAGGGAGCAACTCGGCTACCCGTTCAACCGTATCTGTGTGCAGTGGTGCCTTCCGGACCTTAAAATTCTTGGAGCCTGATCAAGCAAGCACCCAGAGCAAACGTGACTACCAGTCTGCGACAGGGGACGTCATATCACCTTCCCAAGTTATGGGCATTGACCATTTACGAGACCCCCGGCTCAATAAGGTATCGATCCCTCATTTAGGTAATTCTTTTTGTTTTTACAAACAGTTTAGTTTGTAGAGTTTTTCAGGTTCTTTTTAAATAACTGGCAGGGTAAGATATGACTTATGATCTCCTTGGTTTATTTTGTTGTAAGTAGTAGAAGTTGTGCTTCAACTATTCAAATTCAAAAATTGTTTGGTAATGCATTTGCCAAAATGTTTGAATGGAAATCTTAGTTTATATAGTTTCTACAAACTTAACTGGTACAAATGGCAAGAAAAACCTTTTATACAATTGCGTAACTACTAACAATTTTATTGAAGCACTTGTCAGTAATTCTTTGTATGAACAAAATAAATGTGGCTATCATATCATGCTTCACTGTGTATAAAAATGAATAATTTTAGGGATTGGCATTCACCCTAGAAGAACGCCAAGCTTTAGGAATCCATGGATTGCAGCCTCCAAGGTACAAGTCAATGGAGGATCAATTGGAGCTGTGCAAAATATCAGTAGAACGTTACCAGGAAGATCTTAACAAGTACCTTTATCTATCGGAACTTAGTGACCGTAACGAGAAGTTATTTTACCGTTTACTAGCTGAAAACGTTGAACAACTGATGCCTATTGTATACACACCAACGGTAGGTCTTGCTTGCCAACGGTTCGGTTTGATTTACAGAAGGCCGAGAGGCCTTTTCATCACTATCAACGACCGAGGTCACTGCCTTGATGTTCTTAATAATTGGTAAGTAGTGTAGGTTGCTTACTAGAATATGCAGAATTGAATTTCCACAGAAATGTGAATTGTAGGCCAGAGCCCAATGTACGTGCTGTCTGTGTTACGGACGGTGAGCGAATTTTAGGTCTTGGTGACCTGGGGGCCTCTGGAATGGGTATTCCCATAGGAAAATTGTCTCTTTATACCGCACTGGCAGGTATTAAACCCCATCAGTGCCTGCCCGTCATGTTAGATGTCGGGACTAATAACCAGGTAAACAAGTTTCACAGTAAATATTGATTTAGCTTAAACCTGCACCTTTTCAGAAATATTTAGAAGACCCCACTTATGTAGGACTTCGCCAGAAACGGGTGACTGGCCCAGAATATGATGACTTCATTGATGAATTTATGCAATCTATTGTAAAGCGCTATGGACAGAATACACTAATACAATTCGAAGACTTTGGCAACCACAATGCATTCCGTTTCTTGGACAAGTACCGAGGGCAATATTGCACTTTTAATGACGACATCCAGGGCACAGCCAGTGTCGTAGTTGCTGGGCTACTAGCTTGCAAGCGCATCACTAAAAAAAGTATAGGCGAAAACAAATTTGTGTTCTTGGGTGCCGGCGAAGCAGCAATTGGCATTGCCGATCTCTTGGTGAAAGCTATGCAGGCGGAAGGAATTTCAGTGCAAGATGCTCGTAACAAAATTTGGATGATGGACATTGATGGGTTGCTCGCAAAGGGCCGACCTGAAGGCCAACTAGAAGGCCATAAGGCTCTATGCCAAAGACCATGCTCCCTTGAAGGATCTGCAATCAATTGTGACTGAAGTTAAACCTTCTGTATTAGTAGGTTTGTATGCTTGTGATAATGACTAACTTTATTAATGACCAAGTCCATAGTAGTAGTACTGTTATTATTATCAGAAATTATATTCAAACTAACCTGTTGTCCAGGATTGTTTCAATAAGAAGACGGATGAACCAAAAATATTTCAAGTTTTTTTTTTGTTCCTTGGACAACAAAGCTTTATCTATGTTTCGGTTCAAGTGCTTTTTTATTGAAAATAGGGGAAACAATTATTTTAAGAAAAGTTGCTCGGAATAAAAATTGCAGCTCAACCCAGTGTACAGTCCTGTTACTATGTAAAAGGTTCCTTTCATAATAGAATACATGCTATATGCCGCCTCTACTGCAATATTCAACTACACCACCTTTGGAAACAATGCATAAATAATAGTACCTGCGAAAAGGGTACTAAACAAAAACAGCACCTTACAAAAATAGCATCATTAAAGATGTATACTCTTATTTGCATTTTCCTTATTGCTTATATTTTATTTGAGATTTTTGTATACTTTTATTTTAAACCAATTATGCTTCTAGGTGCTTCTGCTTCAGCTGGAGCTTTTACACCTGAAATATTGAAAATAATGGGAGCAAACAACAAAATTCCTGTTATATTTGCTTTAAGTAATCCTACGAGTAAAGCTGAATGTACCGCTGAGCAGGCTTACCTTCATACTGAGGTAAATTACAAATAATTTTAATCTTAACTTGAAAATCGTACGACACTCATTAATGACCAATAGAAAAATTAGTTCACAAGCCGTAACCAAGACAACAACAAAATTGCTTGGAAATTTTTTGTAGGTAGACCAACCCATGGTGTAAAGAATACAAGGTGAAACGTTCCCGGAAATGCGCAGTCATTTAGAAAGTAGAGGGGAGATGTCTACCAATCCCCCATGGGAGTACACAGGAAATCTATTATGGCCGCGATCATTGTGTAACCATGGACGCTATCGTATATTGTTGCTGGCACTGTCAGTCGATGTCAAATTCGAGGTTAGCAGGTTAGGTTTTTCGTCAGTCTGACACCAACTGACGCAAAACCTAACCTCAAATTTGACATCGACAGCGTCTTCAACAATACACTTCAGTACTACCAATCGTGCCATTTGTGGGCCCATGTCCTATTGGTTGAATTTGAGGTCCGCCCACATTCTGCGGAACGTTACACCTTGTATTCTTTACACCATGGACCAACCTAACTGTGAGGGTTTGTGTCGTTGCGATTTTCTTACCGAATCTGCATTCGAGCATTAAGTCATATCCGGAAATAATTTTTCGTGCATGCCAACATCTTATTAATTTGCCTGAGCGGGACGCACTCAAAAGAATTTCCGGAAAGAATTAATGCGCTTATGAGATTATATGTGATAATTTCCAGATGCATAATAACAACAAAAAATTTACGTTCAGGATGCCTAGAAGTTAATAATTTAATCTTAATTGTCTTTAAAATACAATTTAACTGGTGTCATTGTCAACCAATCACATTCTTCAATTTAAAAAGAAACTACAATGGAACGATTATTTTAGTGACAATATTTCGAGGAGCTTTATTACAGCGACAATTTTTTTGTAATTTTTCATGAAAAATAATGGATTCTTTAGAAAATTTTGTTTGTAAAAATTTTGCTAGGATCGGTTACTATTTTATAATTTTACAAGCAAACGGCGCGCTACGCGCACGTGTGGCGCACGTATGAAATAGGATACGCGAAAGGGTCACGGTCCGAGCCGACCGCTAAGATAAGAAAAACAAAGCCTAAACAAATATAAACATCTGCGAAGCCAGAACGTGAGATTTGATTTTGTGCCACAGACAAACAGACACACATTAAGGAAAATTATATTATAGATTGTTACAAGTATTTTTATTGACCATTTTCAGTAATTTAAAAGTTAAATTGTCAAGACGAATCGAACTCTAGGTCAAAATACTGCCGTCAATTTTTGCTCTTCAGATTGTCTCATTTCTGTTGCTTTAGAAAATAATGACGAGTGCTTGCGATATCAAAAAATGTTTCAAATAAAATACATTTCTTATAAAATTATGTGAATCCTACCCTGTGTACGCTCTTATAGGCACTTGCTCCCCAGCAGGAATTATTTTTCTTTGGACGCATTTTCTGAGTTAAAAAACTGTGATGGCTTTCTCATTTCAAAAGATTTAATGACACCTGTTTTCAAATTTAAAAGAATCTCGAACTGGTATCACAGTCGAGAAATGAATAGGTAAACAGAAGGGTCTCAGAAAAAACCACCAAGTTGAGCTTTTGTAGATTTGATATTCCAACCATTTTTTCTGTTTTAAAATACACAGCTTTTGCAACCATTTCCGTTTACTGGAACCAAAGATGAGTAGTTCTGCTGTTTATTACATTTCTCACTATTGTACTAATAGACTATGCTTTCGAGTAAAGGTGGCGATGTCCTCACTTGTATTCCAACTAGTTGAAAATTAGAAAATCACCTGGCATAGATTTAATTTCAAATGAAATGATTAAATATGGAGGCAATGATCTAATACAAGAGATAACCATCTTGTTTTAAAAGATAGATGACGGGAGACATGCCAGATCAATGGAAGAACAGTATTACTATTCCTTAAGTAACAAACGACTTCCGGGATTGGACCGTGTCGAAGAACTCTTCAACCTCAATAATGACACGGTCCAATCTCTGAAGTCGTTTGTTACTTAATGATAAAGGCCGTGAAAGCCTCCGAAATCATCTCAGTACTACTATTCCTATTTTTAAAAGGGGAGGTAAACAAGATCTCGAAAATTATAAAGGAATAAGTCTCCTCTACACAACATCAAAGCTAATGATCAAAATTATAGCAGACACGAGAAATTGGAATAAGCGAAGAGCTACAAGACTTCCGCCAAAACAGACCATTATATTAAACCTCTATTTCTATATTTTATTGTTCTAATATAAGCATTTGATCGAATTACATTAACCGACATTACTAGAATACTACGGAAAAAAGGCATTAATAGAAGATTAATAAGAATTATTATAGCGTTAAAGTAAGTAGGTTCATTCATTTAGTATAATATATTAGGACATAGAAGCATTATTATATCTTAACTTGTTTATTATTAATAACATTAACATTAATCGTATTGTTTTACAAAGCTGTTTAAATATTTTTTCGTACACTAGCATTGAAAGAGCTACTTTGCCGTACAATTTATTAATTAGAAAGTTGCACTTTGCGGTATTCGTACGGCAAAGTAGTATTTTGCGGTATTCGTACGGCAAAATAGCACTTTGCCGTACGTTTCCTTAGTTACAACAAATATAATATTACATTACATTAATATTACTCTACTTATTTGATATACGAGGATAAATTTAGTATTCCGTTTTGTATGCTAGTGTACGAAAAAATATTGTACGAAACTCGTATGAAAGTGGCTTTTCCATACTCGTCTCGAAATTCCGGACTCGGCCTAACGGCCTCTTCCGGAAACATCTCACTCGTACTGAAAAGCTCCACTTTCTATACTTGTTACGTAAATTACTATTTTTAAACTATAAATGTTTGTAATTCTTTTTACATCTTGTGGAAGTGAATTAATATAGATTTTCAGTCCCTTATAATACAGGGTGTTCACATAAGCGTACGGAGCGGCTGTATGTGGACAATGGTAAGGCCTAGAGGTTCGGGAAAAAATCCTTATAAATAAAGTGGGCAATAGAAATTGCTGGAAATTATTTGCAAGTTCGTAATTCGGCCGCTAGGGGGTGTAACTGCTGTGAAGGAACATAAAAGTCACGTTATCTAGGAAAGTTAAACGATGAGCTATAACATCATTAGATAGCTTGGGCAATACTGCATCATTTTGCTTTGTGACATTTTTTCGTATCTGTCACAATAAGGAAGGGGGAGGCCAATATATTTATCATAATTTACATTTTAATACCTCCTGAACCATTCAACCGATTTGAATATTTTTGGTCTCGTTTGAAAGAACATTTTATGGTTTTAAAAAAATTGTTTGTTGAGTCGTTTAGTTTAAAACAAATAAAGTAGAGGGCGTTATCTGCAGGGATTACACATTTTTGTTATTTTTGTAGGTAGGGGGGAAAGTCTCCCCGAGGGGATGAACCGGAGCCACCCCTTGGCGCCAGCTGATAATTAATAAGTCGGATACGCATAAATAAAGAGCTAAAATAAAAAGTAATATTTCGAACATAAATCAAAACTCGATTTTTAACATTTTTTTTTCTTTAAAAAAAGAAATATAAAACCTTTTGCATCACAAATAGCCCACAATGGAGAAGATTTTAGAAGAGATTAACACCAAATTAGACAAATTAAACGATTTAGACACCAAAACACAGGATATAAGTACTAAACTAGATCAAATAGGCAAATTATTACAACAAACTAGATTAGAAAATAAGGAATTGAAGAAAGAAAATAAAAAGCTAAAGATACAACTAGACATACAAAAAACCCGAATCGATATAATAGAAAGGGAGATACGAAAGAATAAAATCATAATACAAGGAGTTGCAGACAAACCTAATGAGCCAGACCTAGAACTAAGGGAGAAAATAAGAATCATCCTAAGAGAAATAGGAGTCAGCATGGACATTGAAAAGGAAACTCAGGAAATTAGAAGATTAGAAAAGAAAGATAAGGGACAACAGAAAAATAGACCAATTTTGATAGAACTAGCATCAAGGAACATGAAACTGGAGATTCTGAGGAAGGCGAAACATCTAAAAGAAAAGAAGATCTGGATAAACGAAGACTACCCGAAACATATACTGGAAGAGAGAAGAACATTGGTAAAACATATGGCAGAAGCAAGAGACAAGGGACTCAATGCAAAACTTGTGTACAACAAGCTGATAGTGAATGGAAAAGGATACACATTACAACAACTACAGGAGAGGGAAGAAGAACAAGGAAATGAGAATGCAGAGGATACAGGAAATGAAGGAACAAGTAGAATAGGAAACCATATAGAGAAAAGCCAGAAAGTAAGAACCTCAAGCGAAAGGTCACCCCAGAATAGAGAAGACGAGGAATTTAGGAAGCAAATGAGAACTTTGACATTCACGGGACGACGTCCAAAAAACTAACACTGAATAGAAACAGGACAGACAAAAAATAGACAACCGGAAAGAAAAAGGAACAACGAGTATAGAAACGGGCAGATATAGAACTACGAAAATTAAGGAAACGAATAGAATTAAACAAATTCTAATTGGAACATGGAATATTACATCAATAACAGGAATAGAGTGCGAGTTAATTGAAAAAATGCAACAATATGATATTAAAATCATGGGACTATGTGAGACAAAAGCTAAAGGATCGGGTAACAAACAATTAAAGGATAATTACAACTTACATTACTCAGGAAGACATCCAGAACAGAGAGCAAAAGAAGGGGTGGGCATGATAATATCGAAGGAATTAAACATGAAAGTCAGTAAATTCGAAGCAGTAAATTCAAGACTAATGGTATTAGAGCTAGATCTAGATGGAATGATCAATATAATACAGGTATATGCACCAATAGAAGGGGCAGACGAAGAAGAAATCTTAAATTTCTGCACAGACTTGCAAAACACACTAGATAGAATTAGAGAAGAGGAAGACGAAATAATCATCATGGGCGACTGGAATGCGAGAGTCGGCAGAGATGAGAATAGAGGTTTAGGATGCATGGGGCAATACGGAGAAGAGACAGTAAACAGAAATGGACAAAGAATGATAGAGTTTTGCCAAACAAACGATCTCATAATAGGAAATGGCTTCTGGCACCAACCAATGGAAAATAGATATACTTTTGTTGCGGAAGAAAGGGACGCCAAAAGTATAATAGATTATATAGTATATACACAGGAACTTAACGATAGAATATAACAGATCAAAACCATAATGGACGCAGAAATGGGAACACAACATAGATTGGTAACAGCAGTTTTAAAAGACTTGGACATAGCAATGCATAAAGAAAAAGGCTACGAAAGAATACAAATACAGAGTTTAAGGAAGGAGGAAATAAAATTAAAATACCAAAAAGAAGTAGACGAGGAACTATCTAAACAAGAACAAATTAGTGCGAACTCGACTTTAGAGAGAAGATGGCAAATATTTAGTGAAACAATTCATAAAATAGCAAAAGAAACATGTAAAACCAGAAAATACAACAAAAATCAACTTAAGAAAACTAGATGGTGGAACAATGAAGTAAGGGAAGCAGTTAAGAACAAGAAAGAAGCCGTTCTTGTTATATGCAATATTCACTTATAATACCATGAGTAGTCAAAGTTATGTCGACTATTTTTGTGGTGGTGTCACGAATGTCCATTGCGCTTTGGTACGATTAGGACGAGTGCGCTAGCACTCGTCCTAATCTTAAGCGCAATGGACATGAGTAGTGATACCACCGCAAAAATAATCTACTTAACTTTGACTAAGAATGGTATTCGAGGGACTATTTAATGAACCAAACTACTTTTTCAAATTAGTTTTCAGTAAATCTAGCAACAAACTACGTAATTTCTATAGTAACAGAGCACTAATATTGACTTTTTCTAATAAAAATCACATTTGTTTAAAATAGTCACTTGAATACCTTCTAGGAAGATATATCCACTAATATTTTTTTGATTGGTCAAGAAACGTCAGCATTCTGGATTTTCATTGGTTACTTTTTGACAGATGACAGGTGAATTGAATAGTCAATATTACTTTAAATTCTATATTGTTTTTTAACACTTAATTACACCAGCAGTTTGTCGACTCTCAGAATTACACCTTATTGACTATACCCCGATAAATGTATTTCACAATCTTTTATCTCATCTGTAACGCGAGCTTCACTTAAGAAGTGCAGTGCTGGGTGCCTTCATAAGATTAAAATTTTCAATTCTTCTATATTTCTTCTATACTTTAGGAATTGAAATATATGATTTCAGCACTCCTTCCGCCTACTCAAAAAAATCAATTTCACTTATAGTTTGTTCCAATTTACGTATTAAAAACTGCACAGTTGGTACGCCAAGCTGGATGATTTGTATCAAATTTCATTCTCAATATTTCCACTGCATGTGCACAGTTTACACATTTTACCTTATTATCTGTCGCTTAACATTCACTGGTTTGATGTGACCTTGAATATTTTTGGCACACTTTATTTGATCTGCATTTGCTGGCTTTATGATTAAATCCTCTCAGCATCGTAAATTTTGCATCCATCCTAACTGTCAGGCCTCAAGAGAACATACATGTAAAGAAATATGCCATTTTCTGATTTTGATTTTTTTTATTTTCTAACATCTAGCTTTTGAAAAATAATACAGGCAGACCTCATCGTTCGCGGGGGTTACGTTCCAGAAGAACGCCGCGATGCGCAAAACTGTGATGCGCAAGTAAACATATAAATGATAAAAACTGGATTAGGTTCCATAAACGAGATTTATTTATACTAGGCAACCTCAAAAAAATCAAAAATTTTCAGCAGAAACGCTCGAAAAGACAGTAAAGCTTGAACTAAAATTCTATATGTAACATAAGTCTGCCACTTCAATCTAGAGCTCGAATGTCCATTTGTTTATTCAAGTTATAATTTTACAATTTATTTCAGGTCTAATTTGCTAATAAGAGATTCAATGAAATAGGCTCGATAAGTGTGTTTACAAGTTCGTGATAAATAATGTTATTCAGGTCTTCATGACATAAACCGCATACGTCTGCTTTATTTACTTAGTGTGTGAAAGTTGAAACAATTAACGTTGGCAATTCCATGCACGAACGGCAAAGCAATCCGCGAACGGCAAAGAAAAGGGAGCACATGAGTGCCTCGCGTAAAATCAAATCAGCAAAACGCAAATCCGCGAATGGCAATGTCTGCCTGTATTTAATTTGAAGGTTATTTTTTCTTTTATAGATTTACTTAATTTATTAATTAACATGTGAATTATAATTAGTTTTTTCCACGACCGGGAGTAGAAGTCGGTTTCTATAGCATCAAAATTGTGATAGAAGTAAAACATTTACTCCCTAGAGACAAAATAAGACAAAAAACTCCCTAGGGAGTTTTCATTATGACAAAAGCTCACAATTATGTCAAATTTGAGGTTATCAGGTTAGGTTTTGCGTCCGTTTTGACACAAACTGACGCAAAATCTAACCTGCTAACCTCGAATTTGACGTAATTGTGAGCTCGTGTCATAATGACTTACAGTGCCACCAACTTTAAAATTTACTATTTAAAAATACAGGTTTTCCGTTTTAAATCTTTTTTCAACGTGAAAAAAATCGTATATGCAACTCTGAGAGAATGCTATTTTGCTTCAGTGCAATTTCTGAGTCGAGGGCGATCGAGTCAGAAATTGCACCTCAGCAAAATAACGCATTTTTCTCCTTCATTGCATAATTTACTATTATTCGCAACCATATATGTAATAAGATCATTACTGACTTTTAAAAAGTTGGAAAATGAGCCATTTCCAACTTGTAACTTTCCAACCGATTGGAAAAGTGATTGCCGGTTGGAAATGAATCCATTCCCGACCGCTGTGTAGGTAGGGACAATGGAAATCTCGTTGATCCATTCATGCGCGTCACAACCTGTCGTATCATAGTATAATGTATGTATAATCAATAACCTCATTTACCTTGCGGTGTAGAGGCTGGTGCTTTATGCGCTGCCATCTGGCCGTACAATGCTCAACTTGCCCCGGATTCGAGATACAGAGTTGGAGCGCGCATTTGGTGCTTGCGCAGCAACCACTGTGTGAGTTGTGTGTCTTGGTGATGTGTTGACCTTGTTACTCTATCTCTTAGGTCTGTGGTTCTGAGTAGAGCACAGTTAATTTGGTGCCCAACTGTGAATGGTCTCACTGAGCTCGATTCTAATCGCCAAGGATACGGAAAAGTTCCACCCCAGCGGGATTCGAACCGAGGACTTGCTGAATGCAAGCTGGCGCTTACCCATCTGCGCCACGCAGCTTCTTAGTAGTATAATAATTTTTCCAATTATTGTTTAGAATTCCTGAATGCAAAAAAATTAAAAGGAACGGATATCTGGATAAGTGAAGATTATCCCAAGGACGTGCAGCTGGAAAGGAGGACGCTCATACCGCAAATGAAGGAGGCAAGAAGCAAAGGATTTAGGGCGCAGATTAAATACAATAGACTGATAATAAATGATGAGGTATACAGGGCAGGAGATATCGGGATTATCCAGGAAGGGGGAAGCAGAAGTAATAGCAGTAAAAGGACAGTAGCTGAAAGATCGCCGGGAGGGGACAGTTTCGAAGAGCAGCTGAGGAAGATAACCCGAACCGACAGAAAAAACGATTAAAGGAGGATGGGACAGGAGCTAATGGAAACGGAAATGGCTATGGATTAGGACATGAATTGCAACTACGTAAAAAAAGGCTGAGAGGGAAGGAAAGTTTAAGTAAAATTGGATCCTGGAATGTGCGGGGCACTTACAATGAGGGAGCTCTAAAAAATTTGGCATTGATAATGAGGAAGTATAGCATGGAAATACTTGCAGTGCAGGAGACAAAACAAAAAGGGCAACAGGTTATCCCAGTTGATGGCTACACCTTTTTCAATAGCGGAGGAGATGTCAGGTACTTGGGGGTGGGATTTTTAATAAGTAATGAAATTACAAATACAGTAGTAGACTTTGAGGCTGTGAATGAAAGAATTTGTCGGCTAAGACTAAGAGGAAGGTATAGAAAAATAACCATATTGAATATACACGCCCCCACTGAGGACAAGGACCTGACAGTTAGGAATGAATTTTATGAAGAGGTGGAGAGGATACTAGAGAAAATTCCCAAGTATGATGTCAAAATAGTATTGGGGGATCTAAATGCCAAAATAGGTAGGGAGGAGGCATATAAGAAAGTAACAGGAGGCAATGGTAAACATCCGCTATCGAACGAAAACGGAAAAATGGTAATAGAATTTGCCCTGGAAAATAAATTAAAAGTAATGAGTACCAATTTCAAACATAAAGAAATACACCAAGTAACGTGGATATCATCGGACGCTAAAACCAAAAATCAAATTGATCACGTGCTAATTGAGCATAAACATCAAAGAATGGTAGCAGACGTAAGAAGCTACAGAGGAGCAGATATGGACTCAGACCATTTCCTGGTGATTACTTCATTAAAACAAGGACTGCCAAAAAATAAAAAACCAACAAATAGCCTCCTAACAAAATATAGTGTCGAAAAATTGCAAGAGAATGACGTACGAGTCGAAACAAAAGCGGAACTAGATAGCAGGTTACAAAAATTACAGGAACCAAACGACATTGAGGATGAGTGGAAGCAAATCGAAACAGCGGTACAAAAAACGATGAAAACATGTTTAGGAAGTAAAACCAAAGGGAAACAAAAGGTTTGGTTCGACGAGCTATGTAAGACGGTGTTACAAGTAAGAAACGAGGCCAGAATGAAACTGCTAAGACAATGTACGGAAGAAAATAAGTGGGAATACGAAAAGGCAAGGAGAAAGTCCAAACAAATATGCAGACAGAAAAAGAGACTATTTTTGGAAGCAAGACTGGAAAAAATCGAGCAAAATTACGCAAATAAGGAACTAAGAAACTTCTATCAGGAAACGAAGAAAAACCGTCAAGACTCGAAGCCCAACGATATTGCATATCTAAAAAACAAAAATGGGGAAATGATAGGAAATACACAAGAAAAGCTTAAGATATTTAAGGAGTACTATGAGAAACTGATTAGTGATGATAAGGAACAGGAGGAAGGGAAGAGAGTGGAAGAGGAAGAGGCAGAGGAAGAGACAAACCAACCTGTAACAAAGAAGCCAACGAAAGAAGAGATACTGGAGGAGATAAATAAATTAAAAAATAATAAAAGTGCTGGAGAAAACGGAATTCCAGCGGAAGTATACAAATGGGGGGGAGATATGCTTCAGCAGAGGATAGTCGACCTGATTACAAAGGTGTGGGAAAATGAACAAATGCCACTGGCATGGCATAATGCGATAGTCTGCCTCATTCATAAGAAGGGTGATAGGTGTCATTGTGAGAATTACCGGGGAATATCACTGCTGGACGTAGCATATAAGATATTGGCGCGGCTGATCCGCAACAGACTGAGTGAGTACCAAGAGCGAATCATAGGCGAGTATCAAGGAGGATTCAAGAAAGGACGGGGCACCGCGGACCAAATCTTTACGGTAAAGATGATCCAATGCAGTAGCTACAAACAAAATTTAGGGCTGCATATACTGTTTATCGATTTTCGCCAAGCGTACGATACGATCATCAGGAGAAAACTATACGAGGCACTTAAAAAGCTGGGGATCCCTGCGAAGCTAATAAATTTAGTAAAAATGACACTAAGGAGAACAAACAGCAAAGTTTTGATAGATGGCCGGATAACAGAAAGTGTCATCGGGAATAAAGGTGTGAGACAAGGGGATCCTATCTCAACGGTACTGTTCAACTTTGTTCTAGAAGCAATATTAAGGGAAAGTGGTGTTGAAACAGGTGGAATAATTTACCAGAGAAGACATCAGATTGTAGCATATGCAGACGACCTAGCTATAATTACAAGATCAAGAAAGGAGTTAGGAACAGTATTTGGTAAACTGGAAAGCACGGCAAGAACATATGGGTTAGCAGTAAATGAGAAGAAAACGAAGTATATGGAGATGCGACAAAACAGTGGGAGAGAAACAGAGGTCAGTTTCAAGGTGGAAGGAAGGGAATATAAATTCGAGAAAGTAAATAGCTTCGATTATCTGGGAGTAACATTAACAAGTACTGTAGATGAGAGTGTAGAAATCCAAAAACGAATTTCAAGGGGTAGTAAGGCAGTAGGTGCTATCAGTAATATATTTAAGACCAAAGAAATCTCTAGAGCTGCGAAATTAAGAATATACAAAACAATAGTACGACCATCCGTAACATACGCAAGCGAATTATGGGCAATGACAAAACAGATGGAAGCAAAACTGGAAGTATGGGAGAGAAGAGTTTTAATAAAAATACTGGGAGGAGTGAAAACAGAGGACGGCGAGTGGAGACGAAGGACTAATAAAGAGGTACAGGAAATTTATGGTGACCCATCCATAACGGCGTTCATAAGAGCTCAGAGGGTAAGATGGCTAGGGCACATCAGCCGTATGCCGGAAAACAGACATGCGAAGAGGATGCTGGAAGAAGGAACCGGTGGAAAAAAGAAAAACGGACGCCCAAAAAGGAGGTGGCTGGATGCTGTGGTAGCGGATGTGAAAAGTGCAGGAGTGGAAGATTGGAAAAACAGTGCAAGAGACAGAGTCAGATGGAGAAGAGTGGTCAGTAAAGTTAACGAAATGTAAAACGTAAAATGTGAAATGTGAAAGGTGAAAGTTGAATGTGAAATGTGAAAAGAGAAATATGAAAAGTAAAATGCCAAATTTCAAATGGGAATTGTGAAATGCAAAACGTCAAATGTCAAATGTAAAAGGTCAAATGTAAAATGTCAAATGTCAAGTTCAAAAATGTAAAAAGTCAAATATCAGGTTTAATTGTAAAATGTAAAATTCAAAACTCAAAATATGAAATGTGAATTGTAAAATGTAAAACGAAATGTAAAATGTAAAATTTAAAAATGTAATGTGTGAATAGTGGAATGTAAATTGAAATGTAATAAGTTTAAGCCATGGGCCTAGAAAGCCCGTAGTGCTGTAATATATATATTGTTTAGAATAAAGTGGTTGCGAATAAAATAGTACACATACCACGATGAAAAGTTTCATTCCTGTCTCGAGATAAAGTTCACCTCAACGCTACGCGTCTCGGTTAACTACTTAATCTCTCGACAGGAATGAAACACTTTCCACCTCGGTATGTAATATACTATTTTGCACTACTAGTCTCAGAACGCACCGTTATTGGCCTATTTTTAGGTCGTGAAGTTGATTTTCTCCACCAAAGGAGAGAAAGTAAAATAAACAATTTTCACCGTGGTAACTAATAAATTGCTAAGTTACCAAATATGACTATTTTAATTTTGACGTTTTAAAGAGCTGTATTGTCAGGTTGACAGTTAAAATATTTTCGAAGTTTGTTGGGACTATAGGTATTAAGCCGTTTGGTAGTGCAAAAAATAGTATATACACCACGTTAGCGAATCGTCTTATAACCTTCGCGTTTTAGATACTTCGCGCTACGCGCTCAGTATCTAATATGCGCTCAGGTTGTAATATTGCGCTTCGCTACCTTGATGTATAATATACTATTTTCCGTTGATCGTTTATTTATGGGTTTCATTAATCTATAGAAAATTGTGTATTAATACCCTTATTAATGAATGATTTTTTATTAATGAACGATTTTTAAAAATCGTTTATTAATAACCCCTATTAATGAATGATTTTTTTTAATAGACGATTTTGGTGTAGGTAATCATGTAATTAAAAATACCATTAATGTCAAAACTTTGAGTATCAAATTCTTTTCATTATTAAAATTAGATTTTCTTCTTCAAATTAATAAGATATGATCAACGGAAAAATATTGTAACTAATTCGTGTGTTAATCAGCGATTACTAATCCCTACAATTAAAAAATGTTTCGATTATTAATCGCTCTCATTAACATACTTGTTTGTTAAATAATTATTATCACATTTTATTTGGTAATGTACTACATTTCTACATGCAAAATCATTGAGAAATGTGGTATGTTTCTGCATTAGCAACACATTTCTGCATACCAACACGATTTGTTTTACGTTTGGTAGTACTGAAGTGTATTGTTGGTGACACTGTAAGTCGATATCAAATTTGAGATTAGTAGGTTAGGTTTGCGTCAGTTTTGACCATATATTTTTACTTCTATATTGCTAGTAGTGTCTGGAAACGCGCGAAAACATTACGGCGCCGACATAGTCTCACTCTGAACACTACGCATCTCGTGCGCATGCCTGAGAATTTGAACTCCGCCTTTAGAAGCAAATTTTAAACTTGACCATTTCTCCACTGCTCGGACGACGCTTGCGCACAGCTCACCAAGTGTGTAAAAGAGTTGGTTGTCTATCTCACTTACGCTGTGACCTCCCCACTTACACACGCTAGCAATATAGTACTATTAAATATATGGTTTAGACACAGACTGACGCAAAACCTAACCTGCTAACCTTGAATTTGACATTGACTGACAGTGTTACCAACAATACAGTTCAGTACTGCCAAATGCATAACATCAACTGCAGCTGCTCATTGTGCTTTAGTACATAGAAATGAGTTCTGCGAAGGCGGTCTATATTGTTCCAGGCCATGACACTGGCTCTGTTGCCAGATTGTGTGGTAAGCCATTCCAAGACACACTGAGTTTTGTTTGTTTGAAATATATTTGACATTTAAAACTATTTTGACAAGGCAGTTCATATAAGTTACATAAACGCTTTTGAAGTGTTATGTACCAAGCTTTAAGTCAACTTACACTTCATCAGTTGCTCTATATGTTAGCAAGTTCAAGTTTCCATGTAATGGAATGGTTGGCAGAAAAATGGAAAGAAATTTTACATTTAGAGAACTGGCGGATTGGAAAGGCTAATGTGTGTGAAAACTGAAAAGCACTTTAAAAGAGCGGATATAAACGGTAATAAGATGAAGAGACTTGTTCTGACTGCAATATGCTGCAATAGCTTCCAGACAAGATATTTTGAAGAAATTACTGTTTTAGTTAGTCAAAATTAGTAGTAATGGAGAATTAGGTACCTACCCATTAGGAATTGTTTTTAAATCGAACATTACGGTGAAGTGACGCACTACGATGTAAATAGTAGTGATTTTATAGATTTTTTTCAACTGGCATGTATCGCAATGACAGGTATAGTGCACTGACAGATTGTTCATTTAGTGATCAAAACTAGTAATTTTTTGTTAAACGTTGGCACAGCCATGTTGCCAGATTGTGGTAGGCCATTCCGAAGGTCACTTTATAGGCCCAATGTCATGGCCTGGAACAATATAGACGGCCTTGGTTCTGCTCATCTTGATTATGTTTTGACATTTAATGTCACTTTTATGTAAAAGTTTCATATTTTACATTTACAGTGAAAATTCATGAACTGCGAACACGAATAAATCAAGGCGAATTTACGATTGCCTAAAAAGACGCCAAGACCGATGGACAGTCGATCTAAGGTACTCTGATATTAATCCACGGGTCGTCTGCGTTGATTGTTTAAGTAATTGTTTAACGCAGACGAGGCATCCACACCTAGTGTAATTTTTGTTAATTGTTATATCACAGATAGAATGTATGAGGTACCAACCGTGTTATTCTGTGATTAATTCAGTTGATTCAAAGTTGAAAATAGGATTTTTAGAGATTAACAGTAAAGTGAAAGAAGGTAGTTCACAAAGTAAAACGCATTCTGAAGAAAGAAATCATTTTTCCGAACAAACTAACTCATAGTCAAAAAAAAGATGTAAACAAAAATAAAACTATTTTTATTTCAAACAACAAAATTCAAAAAGTTTAAATTAGCTCGGGTTCGAAGAGCCTGCCTTCTTGCGCTAAACAATATCCGAAGCCGAAGTATTAGTGCTAGTACTCTGAACAACCCCTTTAAATTTTTAAACGAGATTCTTCAAATCGTTAGTTGCAGTGAAAACGCCTTTCCAGAAGAAGTTTTCGGCATATCTATCACAGTTTCACAAATTTCCATACTTCTGAAATGGCCAACGGGAAGAATATCGCAGCTAAATCTACTAGTTCTGCAATTTATTTAAATGAATAATCTGGATAGTCATTAGCGGTAATACAAACCTCTTAAATTCCTGTCTTCGTTGGGAACATTAGACCTTTTTTGCTTTTGCGGAGAAACACATCCAAAGTTTCCATGTAACGTTAATAACGATGAAGAACGCCTATTTCTAAATGTTGTGAAAGAATTTTGAATTTTTCGGACCGTTGGACCCTGATAATACCATTTTACAATGTGCACTGTTTCGTTGCTTCGTAGTTATCGATTTTAAGATAGAAATGACAGCAGATATTATCTACTGACAAAATACGAGAACTGTCAAAGTCAAATTCTCGGCATTTGTAAATTCGACATATCGCCTGCCGTGTTCGTAGTAAAGAAAATCTCTCTGTATTATGAAATGCGATAAAATAGTATAGGTACGCAACACATTGGAAAAGTGGCTTTACTGAACTCGTATGGCTGTTTAAGTACTCGCTGACGCTCGCAGTCAAACCAGCCATACTTGTTCAGTAAAACATCACTTTTCTAAACTTGTTGCGTAATATACTATTACCATATGCAAATTGAATTGGATATAAAATTAAATGAGAAAAAACAATTTTTAGTTTATATCGGGTATCTAGATAGTAAAAAAAAAAGTTATATTCTCTCACTTAATTTATTTGCTCTGGGCATCCTATACAGTTTATTTCTGTAATGATCATAAATTCTTCGTTGGTATTGTGTATAAAGTTACATTTAACAGAAGAAGGTTGAAATATCAAATATAGAATAGATCTTACATATCTCTTTATAGGGTCGGTGCGTATTTGCTAGTGGCTCTCCTTTCCCACCAGTTGAGTTCAATGGTGTCACATACAAAACTGGTCAAGGCAACAACGCTTACATATTTCCTGGTGTTGCTCTAGGAGTAATTACGACAGGCATGTATCACATTAGAGAAGAGGTTTTCTTGCTTGCTGCTCAGACTGTCGCTGACAATGTCAAAGAGGAACACATTCGAAATGGAAGTGTCTATCCCACTCTAAGTGACATTAGAGAAGTTTCTCTGCAAATTGCAACACGAATTTGTCAGTACGCGTATGAGAAAGGCAAGTGTTATTTGATTTCTGTTAAGTAGTTTACATTTTATGTACGGTTTTTGTTTGATATTTAGGTTTGGCATCTGTATATCCTGAACCACAAGATAAACGGTCTTACATAGAATCGCTAATGTACAATTTTCACTATGAGGCTTCTTTGCCTACTACCTATCCCTGGCCTAAAGCTCCTGAAATTAAAACGAGGCCACTGGAACCAACCATAATTCATGGGTAATGATAACTTGACATTGCTTTGCTTTGCTATTTACAGCTACTGCTGTTTTTGCTTTTTGTTTGAACAGGCGCTAATTGGGGTTTTCATATTTCAGTAAGAGATAAGACAGCATCGAAAAACTTTTAACTAAATGACGTGTAGAAAATGTGAATGTGAAATGGAGCACCACAACTGGTTTGTGGTATCTGAAAGCAATATATTTAATGATTTGTTCTTTAAATTTGCTCTAAGCATTGCGTAACACAGAACTATAATTTGCTAACGTGTTTTTGCAATTGGAGTATTATGTGTGCAATGCTTAGAGCAATTTTTTCGAATTAATCTTAAATATGTCTCTGTATTATGTCTACAGACGGACAGTATTTTCAGTTCTGGTCATTTTATTTATCATTTTACATAAGTTTACTGTTTATGTGATTGTACTGTAATATTATACAATTTAAGAAATATATGTCATTGTTAATTATGGTGTAAAATTATTTATGATGGGCAGGTACAGGTTAAAACAAAACATGAAAGGATACGAAGAAAAAAATTACTAGAAGACGGAAACGTATAAAAATATCAAGAGGTAGTACACAGGAAAAAATAAAAATAAAAACAGTGTAGCACGTAGACAAATATAAATGAAAATGTATGTGGAACTGTAATATTAAACTCCCAACTTAAAAGGACAAGATGGTGGAATAGTGATGTTAAATAGCATAAAAGAATTTATCGTTTTTCTAGCACTACAGACTAGTACTACCATAGGAGTGAACATATTAGGTCTGTCTCTATTGCAAACACTGTTTTTTGCTACGTATGTTCATGTGTGAGTGTTATCACCGTATGACGGTATAGTATCGTGTGTTCCAAAAAAAAACTCATTTAGGGTAGGCCTTGGAGAGAAAGACAGAAAATCTAGTCATGTCTTAACTCAACTCAACTGTAGGTGAATGTCAGATTGCATTTTGTTTATGAAGACATCTGTCACTCTGACAGGCAAAGGTTTACACTGCATTAAATTTACGTTTATCAAGCAAAAAAGAAAATAAGATGACTTTACACAACGAGTGTTTTTGTTAGAAAATTACTTTCAGAATGGAAGAAAAGTCGATGAAAATTGGATTTATCCTATTGAAGACACCTTTAGGGAATTTAATGAGGAGTTTCTCGCAACAGCTATACAATATAAGGTATTTAATGGTGCTTTATCAAAAATGGTCCATAACTTCCGCGAAACTGGAAGTGTAAACCACAGTGGCGTAACTAAGATTTTGCTCTGGGGGGTGTTCTGGGAGAGTGATCAATCTTATTACAATAAGAATTTTTAAAAAAATTGAGCGTACCATAAAGTATACTTGATTTTATTTTTATAGGACTTGCGGTACAGAATGGGACGTTTCGCCGCCGCCGTTTCGCCACCGCCGGTTCGCCACGGCCGTTTCGACGCCAAGCCGTTTCGCCACCAGCCGTTTCGCCGCCGGGCCAGTTTGCCGCCAAGGTTAACGATTTCAAATTTATAGAATGTTAATGTCTACATTTAAGATTATTTTCAAAACAACAAATTCCGGGTGAAATTCGGTGCACGGTCCGGTCTATTCCGCATGCGCTGTCAGCGAAGTAAGGTTTATGGTACGATCAGCGTCCGTGAAAATGTTGTGAGTGTCGCTATCGTCTCGTAATTTTTAAAGTAATTTTGTTGCGCTCTCGGCGGTGGTTCAGGTTAATGGTTTATGTTAGTTGTTAGGTCTTGATGATTTTTTTTAGAGAAAAAATACGTTACATTTTTCTGTTCACTGTTACATTTTTGTGCATGCGCACTAGACCGGACCGTCCACCGAATTTGTACCCAAATTCCTTAACGTACCTAATTCGAAAATAACTACCGATTTAGTTAGGTTAGGTTAGCTCAGGTTAGGTCATGATCATGTGTGTATCTATATGTTATTCCAAATATTGAAATTGTTCTGGCGGCGAACTGGCTCGGTGGCGAAACGGCCGGTGGCGAAACGGCCGGTGGCGAAACGGCCGGTGGCGAAACGGCGGTGGCGAACCGGCGGTGGCGAAACGGCGGCGGCGAAACGTACTAGACCCTTGCGGTATGCCTTGATTTAACTTCTTGGCAGTGTAGACCACCTAGTTACATTTAAGAATTTACTAAGTGATATTACAGACGTCTATTTAAATAGGTAAATAAATTAGCTAGTGTGGCATTTTATTTGCTTATGAACCAAATGAAGTCAGAAATAATTATTTGCTAAGGGCCGGTCTTTCCACGTCCTAATAAACTTCCTAATAAATTTATTTGACAAATAACTTTTGAAACCGTCTTTCCACCTCCAAATAGCACTTATTCGGCTAATAACGTAACTTATCCGTCAAATTACTTATTTGGCAGTTGAACCTCCAAATAAGATTAACAGGTTCCCAGTACGTTTGCGCAGTGTTGTACAGCCTTTCACAGTGCGCAAAGCGCATGTACGCTTGCTGTCATTCCGACCTTTGTTATTGTTTTGGTGAAGTTGATAAATTAATAAGTATGGACGTTTTTGATGACTACGAGGAAGTATTTGAAAATGATTTGGCCGAAATGGTAGAGTTTGTGAATCCGGAGCGCCGTCAGTATACGGTACGCCCACGGCCGGATAATATGGATAGATGGGACGAAATAGTATATTATGATACGAGTTTTCTAAGAAGCATTTTGTAGCACGCACGGATTTAGGGTACGACGAGCGAAGCGATTCTTCGACACTTTATTTTTTATGTTTCTTTTAATGCGGTCGTATTTTAGACGCAGAACTTTGGCACTCCTATTCAGATAGCCTGTAACTGCGTTAAATTCTGTCGCTATGTCCATCCACGCCTGATTTTTTTCCCTCCAGGTAGCGGCATCAGTGTGCTTATTTTCTATTCTTTTGATATGCCTTATAGCTATATCAACTAAAAATCTAACTTCTAATTCTGTGAAATTTACAGCGCGCTCTCTCTTCTTTTTTTCCATTTTTAAATATTACAATTAATATTTAGCAACACAAAAACACAACCATTGACCAAACTTTGGATTAAGACGCCGACCCAGAAATGTATTTTATGGTTTTACGATCTCATCTGGTGCGGGAGCATTGGAATTTACCGCGGCAGGCACGTACATCGCCCAATTTTATAGTTCCCGCTAAGAGTTTTGAGTTGCAGCAATGCGCTATCTGCATCCTTCTCTTACCCATAGTAGATGTGCAATAGTCAACTCTGTCTAATGGACTGTAATGAAGTTGTTTCATAGAAATTTTAGTGAGTTTTGGTGCCAACATAACAGAAGTCATTTCTCTGTACTTTATTTGGCAAATAGTTATTTGGAAGATAACTAGCGGTGGAAAGACACTCCCGAGATATTCGTCGAATAAGACCACTTAATAAGTTTATTTGCTAAGTAACTATTGGGCACTTTAGTAGGAGGTGGAAAGACCGGCCCTAAATAAATAATAACTTAGATTGCTTGTAAAACAAAATTGCAAGATATGCCTGTTCTTGCAATAACTCGAACCTATGAAAACATTAAATGTCATTTTGACTGTAAAAAATTAGTTAAATTGACACCAATATAATAAGAAATGAAGTAATACATGTATGTATGTATTATCGATAACCTCATTTACTTTGCGGTGTAGAGGCTGGTGCTTTATGCGCTTGCATCTGGCAGTACAATGCTCAACTTGCCCCGCATTCGGGATACAACGTTAGAGCGCGCCTTTTGTGCTTGCCCAGCAACCATTGTGTGAGGTGTTTATCATGGTGATGTATTTTGTTTTGGTCTAAATCGACTTTAACGACACCGCGCCGTCTCATAAAAAATCACGTAAAAGCTAAACGGCCGGTGCGCACGATAAGTCTCACAAAACTGGGACAGATGACGCACCTGGGACCGCTGCCCTGCCCGTAACAAGATATGCCGGCTAAACATCAGTGGAGCGAGGGGTGGTCCTACACGAAATTACCTACGGGCAACGACCTAAGGGACGGTAAACAATGACAAAATAAATTGGGAGTTACCCGGTTTCATCAATGAGAACGAAAATGCCAAGATAGAGCCACTATGAAACCGGGAAATCAATGAGCCTACCTTCCAACTTTACACCTTGGCGAAATCCAAAGCTAAACGGGGATAGAATATTTGTGCACAGCCTCAAGACTCCCGACACTGCAGCGACAAGCGCCCTAACTTACCTAAGACGCTTAAGAACTCTCTTTCCAGGCTCCACCGTACATAAATCTGACACAGTATATAATTTAACTAAATAAGCATGCACAAACACGTGCGGCAATCATAAGACAACGTTCAGTAAACCGATCTATTGATCTAAGCACATGGTCAAATAGGTACAACGGCGCCGACCTGGTCAGCGTACACAATGAAAACACAACATAATAAAGGTCCAAACCTATAAGCCCAGCTGGGGACGCTTCTCCTCTAATCGACCAAACTACAGGCGAGATAATGAAAGTTAGCACACAGCCAAGTTAAATAGTTTACAGGCGGTCTCAAAAAGAGGTGGCCGTTTAGCAAGTAGGCACATGAATTATTAGCAAACAAATGAGTTGATTAGTTATTACAAGCTACACACACCTTATTGGTTGATTTTGCCTGTCGTGCGTCGTGATTCTCGGGGAGCCCTCCACTGCAGCGAGCGGATTTCAGCCATAAGCGTGGGTGTCCTGCGGTTCGAATATTTCCATAATTGGCATGAACTGATGTGAAATCCTCACGGGGAAACAACGATAAACGGTCAAGACCGAAATGTTAGCCCGGTCTGCAGACTGAATCTAAACGTATCGGAAAGATGGCCCAAACGGCCCTCGAACACTTGCAAAACGGCGGTCATTCAATAAACCGGACATGCACAACCCCAAACAAACACCACCTAACGCCAAAACGGATCGTGACGAACTCCGCGAAGCCAAGCCTACGCGCTTCCCGCCAAACGCGCTCTGTCGCCTCACCACTGCAGCCAATCCCGAAGCAGACAATCATAAACGGTCTCACGCAACCCGACAGGCGATCCAGCTTACGACGAAAGACTGCGATGGAATGAAATTATTTAGAAAAATCTCACACTTGCTCTTATGGACTACGCTACAAATTTGATCAATCAAACACGCTTCAACGTGAGGAAACAATCTAGGGGCAAATAAGATGACTTGAGACCAGAGCTGCTCATTGAACCTTCTAGCGAAAAGCTGTGTGCCAAATCTTAAAAATGCCAAATAAGCCAGAAAAAGTAATTATCAACGACAGAAAATTACAACGGCCGTTATAACTGCTTGTACACAAACTGATGAACTATTGGGCTTGAAAATACGACAGGAAAAGCCTATATACAAGCAGAGTCAGGATGTTTGAACCGAAAATACTCCAAAAGGTCGCATATTGGTAAAATTTAAAAATGTTAAGATGAATTTTAGTTATTCCTAAAGCCTCTGGGGGGGTGTTCCGACACCCATATTACCCCCCATAGTTACGCCACTGGTAAACCAGAAGCAAGGCAGTGGTCGACCAAAAATACGCACTGAAGAGGTAGTAATAATATGAGACAAATTGTGCAAGAACAACCACACGTATCTGTTCGTCATTTAGGACAGCAATTAAATGTTTCATATACATCTCATAGGATATTTAGAAGCAATTTGCATTATTTTCATTGCCAGTTGCAAGTGTATCAAGAACTGCTGCCAAATAGGCTCCGGTTATATTGGAATTCTGTAACTAATGTATTAATAATTTAGGAAATAACGATCATGCGTTTGAGAAAACTTTCTTTACTGATAATGCATACTTTTATTTATCTGGCTATATTAATTCACAGTCTGGTTTTTTATAAAGTTTTGACACTGACAGCTGATTTTAAAGAAAATGTACTTGTTATGATTTGTTTGATAATTTAATTGTTACTGTTATCGTCTAAACTGAAATAAAAGAGCTCATTTCTTCAAAAATTGGTTTATTTATACAATGCAACTTAACCTCCATGAACATAACTGCGCACAACTAGCACTTGCGTTAAAAATGGCTGTGTCGAAATATTACCCGATGGTTACTTAATCGACTTATGCAATCACAGTTACCTCATTGAATTTGGTACTAATCAAAATATAAATGATTTAAGGAATTTAATTACTAATTACGTCAGCGGAGAACCTAACCTAAAAATTATAAACTGAAATCGTGACTGCAAATTCTATATTTTATAAATTTTTAAGCGTAAAGGCTTTTTATTTATTACTATGTAAAGGCTTTTTATTTATTACTATCTCCGGTCACCCCATTACAGTAACCTGAATCGCCCTGAGCGTGGTCTCAGATGCCGAAAGTGAGCTAGCAGCCGAGGTAGTTAGTTATAAACAAAGCTAAAGTAAATTAAATTAAATAATAAAATCAGGTAGCATTTAACTTTTTAAATGATACAAGTTCAAGATCAAGATGTAATTTAGTTCTTGCTGACTGATGGTAGTTCATTTGCTATAATGGGTAGAGATGTATCAAGTTATGGCAAACTGCAATTTGATCACGACATGCTGCGAATGAGTTTTTTTTTTAAAACACAATACATCCACCATTTCTAAAACCAAGCTTGTCATCTGATTGCTAAAACAGTAGCGAATGTATAACTATGAGTTTATATTGCTATAAAGAACCCATCCAATTTACCAAGGCCACCAGCATTTTTAAGTCTAGTGGACAGCATCTAGCCGCCACCGCCACGACAATAATAATTGATGTGAAATAGTGCTTCGGGTTAATTTAGCCCACTTGCTTTTGCCACTCCTTTTTGTCTTTTGATTTAGTTTTTCATCTTTTTTAATTTGCACTTTGTTTTGTTTCTGCTTGGGATTCGTTGTTACTTTTCCTTATTTCGTCGTAAAACTTTTCTTTTTCATATCCGCTATTTTCTTCTCTTGGTTTCGTATTTTTCTAGTATCAGTTTGGATATTTTATGTTCTTTCGGAAAATTAAATGCCTACAGTAAGTTTTAGCAAAAATATTTTTAGATAAAATCCATACCCTCGCTGCTACGAGAAAGTCCCATACTTTTCCAAAAAACTATGTATTTTATGCTTTTTCCCAAACTGTTGAAAATATTAAAAATGAGGAAGACATAATTGTGTAACCTTGGATGGATTGAAGATTTTTTTTTTTAAATAAACATTTCCGGATCAGCTGTATTAGTTACACACAGAATTGTTAACACATGTTGGAAATCCTCGCTTGCTAAGTTCCTCGTCATCTGTTGAGAGCAGGTCTTGTGGAAGTGTGCGTTTTAGTCGTCTGTGAATTTGTCTATCGCCTAGTGAATAGCTGACAGCACTTGGACCGTCACTTATTTCTTTAAATTTTTTTCAGTCAACTCAGCCGTTGATAAATTTTGGCAGCTGTTTAGCTTCATATGGTATCTCTGTGAAGGATATGATTATCGGAAAATAGTCCGAATCTAGATCCGCGGTGACAGTTTGAGAGATAGGAAGTCTATTGTTTTTGTGTAAGATAATACTTAGAATGTCAGGTTGACGATCAATATGGTATGGATAGTGTGTTGGAGTGGCAGGTGCTGAGCTTTGGATTGCGTGTGCATTAGCGTAGTTCAGTAATCGTGTCGAAGTAACTCGACATCTCAGCCCATGAAATGAAATGTTGACTTCTCCACCCAAAAACGGGCACAATAATACTAAACCTGTTACTTACGTTGACAACTTGACGGAGGCTACTATTCAAAATACGATTTATAGCCCAGTCAACAAAGACCCGTTTTTAGCGTTGGAAAAAAATAAATTGGAAAGTTTTAAAATTTGGTGAGGATGTTTATTTGGGCGCACTATTAAATATATAAAAAGTTCCAAAAAATTCAATGTGAACCGGCGCGGCCATCTTGGAAAGAAGGTACAGTTTTATAGTTTTTTACAAATATTCTATGAAATATCAACTTTATCACAAAAATTAGGTTCCGGGTGGTGTAGCTTGAACAAGCGTCCACGTTCGATCAGCAGAGTTAAGCAACGCTCTCTTTGGTCAGAACTTGGATGGGAGTTCCACGGCTGCTTCTCCCGGCACCTCGTGGTACGGCTGCCACGGAAAAAAGTTGGTCCCGGTTGTCATAATAACATCATGACAGTCGTTAGTGGGGTTGGAAGTCCCCATAAAATGTACAGTGACGCCTATAATTGGCCTAACGGCTGTTGTCGGAGTGCGGAATAAAATAAAATAAAAAATAAAAAATGATCTTACAAAAATTAAAGAGGATTAAATTTCCCACAAAAACGTATAACACATTTTTTTTGTCATTCGAAAATGGCAAGCAAATGTTGATTGAAAGCAAAGTGATTACTAAACGCAAAGAAATATTCACCAAACAATACAAACCTTTCCCCATTGCTGATCACATCCAATCCTGCTTCCTGTGTTATGTCCTTTTTGGCTTTCTTTTATTTTACCAAATTTTACTGGATACGACCCTGGGTCCGGAGCTTGCAATCGAATTTTTTTGGGCGAACTTTAAAATGTTTGCGACCTACAGAATTTCTTCATGAGCACTTCCGTGCAACGCACTAATTGTTTTATTTGTTTCGACACGCTGGCGTCAAGGGGACAAGAATTCATGGAACATATGCGCGTCATCTTGTAGAATCCTACCGAGGGAAATAAATTCTGAATAACCCCATTATTCCAAGTAACTATGGAACTAGGTTTTTAAACTCAATGGTACTTTCCTGGGAGTCACTTTGGTAATTCGATACCCCAAGCCTTGTGGGACTGCTGCCGCAGTCTTTTATTGTTCCAGAATTTGCCATGCCCTTTGTTTCAATCTGCAGCGTTCACAGTAACCAAGTTCGAATTGCTTCTTTGTTTCGCAACATTTTTATTTAGTGGTGCAATAGTGAAACGGAAAATTCAGCCTATTGCTGCCAAAAAGAGATGCTTTCCCGGGGATGGGGAACAAATTTTGTGGTCACCGCGCGGCAATTGGATTTTTAAAAAGCAGTTCGGCCCAAGTCTTGACAGCAGCTAGTTGGTTGTAACTCAAAAGTTTTCGGTAGCGCGGATTAGGGGCGATGTTGTGTTAGCCGGCTCAAATTATAGGCGAGGCAACTTTTGGCAGATTTCTGCCCCGGGATTGGTGGGAGAAGTAGTTTGCATCCGTTGCACATTAAGTTTAAGATGTCCTCATGAGCCTAAAGTGTTTTCTCGTGTTAATGGGAGAAGTTTTTGCACCCTTGCAATTCCTGTGAAGTCGTGCTTAAAATTGGAGCAACTTTTCGTCCGCCGCTGGCTGCCGCTTTCATTCTTGGGGTACAATCACCTCTTTTTGGCCTCTTGATTCCGAACGAGTTTCTACATAACCCTTACCCTGGGGAAGTCTGCATTCCTGCGTTCGCTGCCGCTGGGAGCCGTGCCACTAAGCAAACACCAGGTTCGGCCCTATCACCGTCTGTGCCCAAGCAGGATATGTTCGGGCTAGAATGGTAGGAAACTCTGTACTTTCCTTTTAAATGCACCGCGGAAGTGTTGCAAATATATAGTTTGCGTCGCATGTTGTGGAACTTTGCGCCGGCGAATTCATATTGCATTATTTGCGTATAGTTGGGGAAATTACCCCTGTTATGTTTTTGGTATGCAATAACTTGTGTATTGTAATTTAGTGGGTAAGGTAACTTCTTTTTGCTGGGATCCCGATAACTTTTCAGTTAGGGTGTAACATTTTTATGGCCGACGTGTGGCTTTGTTTGTGTGTGTTAGATTATTAAATATTAATATTGTCAGAATCAGTTTATTTATTTAATTTAATTCTGAAATCTGGGGTCCTCAACCCGTACTGGCGAAGACCGAGTGTAGTCAAATGTGAAGTTAGAACATGTGCTTTTACTGAACAAACCTGAAGAATATCGGCTTGAGTTCATTTTCAAACCTTTCAGTAAGGTGGCCATAAGGTAAGTCTTTTGAGGCCACCTTGTGTGTACCTGCCGACTTGGAGGAAGCCTAGCCGACGGCGAAGAGGCTGCTTGCATCTAACCCGGTGAATTTCTCATAGCTCCGTGACGTTTTTCGTTTTGGGTCACGAGAGCTTTTCATCCCCTAAAAACGAGTGGCGCTCTGGGTAATATTTTGAGCAAAAGTATAGGGTAAGTGCCATCGGTTTTGAGTGAGCTTTCAAACCACCCCTTCCTGATTGAGCTAAGCTGAGGGTAACAGGAACAGCTCCATCTGTTCCGACACATTTTAAGATCTGTGTTTTTGCGAAAACCGGCGAACCCTTCACTTTTTTCCCCGATTTTGTCTTTTAGAACGACCAATGTCGATTCAGTTAAATTATCCTATAACACATGTCTTTGTGGTCAAAGTTCTCTCTTTAGCTACTGTCAATTGTGCAGTGAAGGTTCATGGAAAACTTGTGCTAATCGATCCCTTACTGCTTTTCCAAAGAATAGCTATTTCTAAGAAAAACCAATGAAGATCTAGAAAACCATTTGCAAAATGAGTTGGCTCCATATACATTGTCCCTGGTCAACGAAACTGGCATGCGAAAGGTAAAACAATCTGCCATGTTTGACATTTGTTTACCATCAAATGATATTATTTACTTAAAAAACTGTGTTAATATTGTGGACGGTGGCTTTCCGTTACTACATCGAGTCGTTTGGAAGCAAAAATCAACTTTTCCAACTATTTGCGCAGGCTACGTAAATTATGTTCAAAATCACTACGGCCAAAACTGCATAGTGATCTTCGATGGTTACTCCAATACCCAGAATAGTACCAAAAAATCGAAGAAA
This sequence comes from Agriotes lineatus, assembly GCA_940337035.1. Classification (NCBI taxonomy): domain Eukaryota; kingdom Metazoa; phylum Arthropoda; class Insecta; order Coleoptera; family Elateridae; genus Agriotes; species Agriotes lineatus. The sequence goes on along the minus strand of OW679194.1, from coordinate 51,306,973 downwards.
ATTAGTCGATCCTTGGTTACAAAATCGGTACTAGACATTAACTTTGAAGAACACATGAATGTTACTGTTCGACAGAAACCATTTTTATCAAATGAAAATAACAAAAGCAGGTTAATTGATATGCTGACAAAGAAACTGAATGACAATGGGATTGGGTGTTAATTTCAAAATAAATAATGAAAATTAATTGACACAATGAGTAAGGTAATTTGATAAGTAAATAGCAATTGAGTATTCAATTTTGATGTTTGAGTTAAATTTTAATAAAGTTTCAAGCCAAGGTTACCATTGACAAATGTGCTTGCGATAATAATAAAGAATTGTAGCATGTAATAATAGGACATTTTTAAGAAGGCAAGAAGAATTGTAACTACGAGAAATATAAAAATTTGTTTAGTTAGTAAAATAAACAAACTCATAATTTTGAGAATAAAAAGTTTGAAATTAGGCCTTATTTTGTATAATTGTTTGGTAAAATACAAAATAAAGGGGCTATTAACAAATCGTGGTGAAAATATGAAAATATAACCTGGAATTAATAAAACAGAAAAGCGCAATCGTACCTGATCATAATCAGCCTTTAGGAAACACACTGCTCATTAAAATTGGTTGAGCTCACGTAATTTGACATAATTAAAATCAAACCTCAGCCGCGCCGGTATCGGCGGGCTCAAGCGAAGACAGCAAGTGCCAGGTACGAAAATTTCGAGCCCACAGGAAGACTCGGACTCTGATAAGAGATAGCGGAGGTCGAGAGGGCATCGTGCAAACGAAAAGAGCTTGATACAGGCACAAAATGCGTTGGTTTGGAAAATTGAAGAATTTGAAATGCAAAAGGATTTATAATTCAACTAAAAATATACAGGTTAAGCCTGAAATAATTGGATACATGGCGAAACAATTAGGCTAAGCCAAAAAATTGTTTCAATATTCCATAGCCATACTAGATGAAAGTAATTTTTGATCATTTCTGGCAGCTAAAGGTCGTCATGGTGAGTTGAGTGTCTTGCTAACATACTAAAGGGTGTTTTTTAGAGGGATACAACTTTAAATTGAAATAAAACACAGAAAGATGTTTTTAATATCCATGAAATTGGCTTTATCTGAAAGATAATTTTATGGCATTTATGTTTGAATATAATTTCGGGCATGTGACCGCCGCGATTAGCGAATACATGACGTAATCTGAAGGTCCAATTTTCACACACTCTTTTCGCAGTAAATCAGGCTGTATTTCATTTCAGCAATAACGCGTCGAATTTTGGCTTTCAAGTGAAAATAAACTAACGGCTTCAAATCGCACGAAAGAGGTGGCCAGTTAACAGATCCACAAAATGGATTCACGAAATGGATCTGGTAACTGGCCACCTCTTTCGTGTGATTTGACACCGTTAGATTATTTTCTTTGAGGATATGTAAAGTCGCATGTCTAAGTCGATAAACCGGAAACAATTGAGCACTTGGAAGCCAACATTCGACGCGTTATTGCCGAAATACAGCCTGATTTACTGCGAAGAGTGTGTGAAAATTGCACCTCCAGATTACGTCATGTACACGCCAGCCGCGGCGGTCACATGCCCGAAATCATATTCAAACATAAATGCCATAAAATTATCTTTCAGATATAGTTATTAATGATACGAGTGCGAAAACACAAGCTTAAAGTTCGAGGGTGTTGTTATGCAACGAGACGCAGTCGAGTTGCATAGACACCCGAGATACTTTAAGCGTTTTCGCAAGAGTGTCATTCAAAATTTTTTCTGTTGGTCAACCACGTTGGTCACGAGTCACTATGGATATGTTGTTTATTTTATAAACAAAAATGTCAAAGTAAAATCAAATCCCGGAAAATATTTTTATTCGCAACCATATATGTAATGTTAACATTCCTGACCTCATTTGAGTGGGGGAAGTCGTACATTTCAGCCCGCTGCTTCCCGCACTCACTTCCCGCTCAAGTGCGGGAAGTGAGCGCTGGAAGTACATTCCCAACCGCTGAGTAGGTAGGGACACTGGGAATCTCGTTGATTCATTCATGCGCGTTACAACCTGTCGTATCATAATATAATAATTTTTCCAATTATGGTTTAGAATAAAGTGGTTGCGAATAAAATAGTATACAAACCTCGACAGGAAGTTTCCTTAGTCTCGAGATAATAGCTGATTTCGACGCTTCGCGTCTCAATCAGCTAACTAATCTCTCGACAGTAATGAAACACTTCCCATCTCGGGCTGTAATATACTATAGAGAAAGGGAATCAATTGCGAGAAAAATTGTTGCCCGTGAAGTTTAAAGCTGCTTACGAGAAGGTTTATTAAAATTTCTGCCATTGGTGAAAAAATAAAGTCTCATCGGTGACAGAAGAGGTAATTCTTGCCTATTTAGACGAGAAGGTAAGTCTGCGATTATTTTCATTTCCATTTATATTTAATTAATTTGATTTGCAGCAAGAAACGTCACATGCTTCACTTTGGCAGCATTATTCGATGCTGAAGTCATACTTAAAAGTGAAAGAAAACCTGCACATTGAGCAGTTTGGGAATGTAATTGCTTACCTTAAACAAATAAATGTAACACTTCAAGATACCAAAACGCATTTAATAAACCATTATTGTTGCTATATTTGTTTCGTGTTTTTAAATTTTTAAAACACGTTGTTCTGGGAAACGTGTTTTAAATTGCTGTTTTTATTCTAGGATTTAGATATTAAAAAGATGACTTAAAATATGACCAACAGAAAAAACCCAATTTCATTGATATTAAAAACATCTTTCTGTGTTTTATTTCAATTTAAAGTTGTATCCCTCTAAAAAAACACCCTTTACTTGGTGTTTGGATCTCAATCAAGAGTATTTCAACGCCATAGCAACCGAAACTGTATACGGAGGAAATACCAGAGTACATAAATCAAACAATTAGAGACACTCACTGTCGGTTCCTTTGATATCAAAATATAGATTTGGATGACCTTGAACGGCTCCTGGGCGGTACTTTCCTATAGTACTAACAGATGGCGCCACTACTTTACACATATGATTGGTAGCAGAGCCAGTAACTGGCTCTGATTGGTAGAACTTTGTGCTGCCATCTGATAGTCAAGCTTAGAAATACCCCCCGAGTTACTGTCCCAGACAGGTTTTAACATTTGGAATGAGTGCCTCTACTTGTTTGATGTATGTACGCTGGAAATTCAGTGTTCCACTTTATCAATTAATATCTTTATATCATCTATATTATTAAGCATGAAAATTTAAAATTTTGATGGCTTGGAGCAGATCTCCAAAGAGACTTAAGCTGCATATTATGATTATTTACAGCTTTGCATACCAGACTACTATGATCAATTTTCATGGTGTTGTACCTGGATTTAGTTGCTACAACTTCACTTTTAATTTATTTTACACGTTATTTAAACTTTGATCTTCTTTCTAATAAATTGTTACGCGTAATAACGGACAGCTGCAACAAACTAAATTATAACACAAAATCTTACCTTATGCAGTTTGTTACGTGCTAAAAGCATATGATATTAATACTAGTAATCTACAGTATACAAGTGTTGAATAAGAGATCAAGTGGGATTAATGCGATAATAACTCATAAAAATTAATATCAGATTGGCATTGGTCGTTACTAGAGGAAAAAGGTAAACAACGATTTTGTTTTGAAAAAAAAACGTGTGACAGCATTTGAAAGTGCAAAGGGTTTCGTGGTATATAAGTGATAATCTCGCCATAGCATATAGTTTGAGCTATAGTAGGGAATGTTACTGGCCAACCTTCCTGGTAGGAGATTTAAGAAGCGAGGGTCATTTTTCCGACGAATGTAAATTCGAGCTTAGAAGCGATTTGGGAAACCAGGGAATCACGTTTGCAAAGTTTATTGTCTGTTTAACAGGCAAAAAAGTGTAGGCGTGAAAACCTACAGAAAATTTAGTCTGTTGGAAGTCACCAGGCAGTTTTGAGGACTACTTGCTGCAGGTGATAGCTGACGATTGGGAGCTGTTAAGCTGACAGTTAATCTGATTCATTAAACGTCTACAAGTGTAACCACAAACAGATAAGTGATTTTGATGATATTTTGCATATGAAAACGCTGTGTAAACATTAGAAAGACTAGTAGTTTAAGTTAACAGGGGTACCCCGTCCGTCCCGTTCATATAATAGGCCAATTTTGGATGTCTCAAGTTTTGAGTGATAATAAAACTAGTTAAGGGTATTGCTCTCTTTCATTTTAATTACAAGCATTGGGTTCAATAATTGTTTATTTAGATATACAGTGAAGTTACAAGTTTCTTGACATATATCAGTGTACCTGAGTATTAACTTGTTGGCGCTCCCTTTAACGTCTTAATTAAAGAATTCGCGACGTCTTCACTGTTGCTAGTAGACGGGCCTGAAGTACACTTATATAATGTTCAATTGTTGAGTTAAATAATTAAAGAGCGATGACCTAAAGGTAAGTAAAAAGCTAACAAGATTTTGGCGCGAGCCAACGTGAGGCTATAATTTGGAACTTGTACCTTTAGGTGCACAATAATTGAAAGGAGCAATATTTTCAGTAGTTATACTTAATTAAAAGAATTCGGATGTAATTAGATCTGTTTATTATATGTATTTGTTTATGTAAGTGGGAAATATCATCAGAACGTGACACACAAAGAATTACTTTGAGAATATTAAATAAGACGTTATACTTGTGTTAAAAAGGGTTTAGTTTTGAAGAATTGGTTTCTTTTACGTATAGAGATTTATTTTACCTTACGGAACCATAATAATCGGTCAGAATGGATATTGATAGGTTGTTGGTAGACGGAATAGATTATGAATTACAAATACGGGGTGTTGTTTGTAAGGGGAATATATCAGAAAAGCGTAAATTGCTTAGAACACGTATTAGGTTAGAAAAGACGGGTAATGCTTCTTTCCTGGAGGTGGAGATGAATAATGTGGAAGAATTAGATATATGCAATAGGAAGCTTGACATTCTTGTAGAAGAAATATTAGCAACAGTCATTTGTTAGGGGTGGTAATGATTATAAACGTATTCAGACCCGCTTGGTACATATTTCAAATCGACTTGAACGGTTAGTTTTTGGGGGGCCTTTAACAGATGATAAAGATGAGCTATATAATAGGTGTTTAGGGGCTATGGACGATCTCGAGTTCAGATTAACGTCCGAAAATGAGCCTTTAGTTCCTTCTATTTCACAAGCAGTTAACCTGATGGACCTTGACGATGAGCCGTCACAAATCAATCAATCACAAAGTCACTTTAGTAATTCAAATTTGATTGATAATCAACATTTTCAGACTTTACCGACACCTATTGGTATTAACAGCACAAAACCCACACCACAAACAAGCAACTACACTGTAAAGACGGTAATGACCCCAAGAGGAACCCAAGACCAGACCAACCTCACGACAAGGATCGAGGCTGCTCGTCGCTGCTGGGTGTTAATGCTGTGCCGGTGAACAATCCCGTAACAACCTATCGCAAAGAAGTTTCGATCACACGAACTCCCCCAAAATCACCCCAAATCCTTACAGTGTACCCCCCTAACTACTTCTAATAACCCCCGAGGCGGAAGCATGCCTCCACACAGGTTCAGACCCTGTCAGACCAAAATAGCAAAACCATAATGAAGAATAACCAGGATCTTTCTTTTGACAACCCTGGGGAGAAAGCAACCCCAGTGAAAGAGGGTTAAAGAAACCAGAAAAGTGATAGGCAGAAGCCAACATCCACACAACTCTCATACGCTCCGACGGAGGGATCCTTCAGTGCCCCGAACGGCCTGAAGAAAATCCCCACCAATCTTTATCTCACGTTCAAAAATCACCCACCACCGGAGATTTCATCCGCACTAGATCAAAGAGAATAAAAGATAAGAAATTGTCATTCACCCAAGTAAAAAGCTCGTTCAAAACAAAATCGGCATTCACTACATTATAAGAGAGAGGTATAGACAAAGTTTTAAGAAGAAAAAGAAGGCGAAGAATGAAGGACTGGCATCCTAAAATTTAGTAGTGTAAGGTTACACACACTATATATCCCCAAGGGACATACCTACCCTAAAAAAATAACTAAGAAGTGTTACTTCTGTAATAGTTATCCTCGTCACCCTTATTTCCCAACAGGGAAAGCAGGATAACACAACGCTCTCCAAACACAACAAAGAGAAAACCAGATATTAATATTTCCCAACAGGAAACTCACTATGTGTTACAACCAAAAGGGGGAAAAGAACAAGATATTAAAGTTCCCCAAAGAGTGACCTCCCTACTGTGCCCATCCAGCCACCCTATACTTTACAGGGCGGAAAGCAAGATAAAAATGCTCCCTAAAGTGACCTTCCTTACAGTGCCCATCCAACCACCCTAAGCACATCAAAGTTCATTAATTCATCTCAGAGTTATCATAAGGTTTCAAATCCTTGGCATGCCAAGTCCCCTTTATTACTTTTCCGTCAGGGTCTTTGAGTTCATAAACCCATCGTGAAAACTTTCGATTAATAATAAACGGTCCTATAAACTTTGCAGCGAGTTTGGAAGTAAACTGACGAACAGTATCCGATAACACATAGTTTCTACGCAATACTGCTTGATCCGGAACGAACTCGACAGGTCGTCGACGAAAGTCATAGCGAGTTTTTGACTTTTGATAAGCCTTATCTAATCGACGTTTAACATCAGCATACAGTTGCTGGAGTACTGTAGCACGATTATCTAAATCTCTATCACGATTAAATTGAATTTCCGGGTTTCCATCACCTACTACCGGTTCGTGATTTAATATGATTTCTCTGCCGAAATTAATGAAATATGGAGTTTTTCCCGTAACTTCATGAACTGAGGTACGTATAGCACAAACTACGTGAGACAGATATTTATCCCAGTCTCGATGACGATCTGATACATAAGCTATCAACATAGTCTTCAGCACTCTGTTTATACGTTCCGTAGGATTAGCTTGAAGATGATAATTGGCAGTGAACGAAATCTTACAGCCATACTTCTGATTTAAAGATTGAAACTCATGACTGCGAAACTGAACGCCATTATCACATATGATTCGCTTGGGAACCCCAAACATCAAAAATACGTCTTCCTCAACAATACGCGAGATAACCTTAGCTGATGCTGTACGGAGCGGAAAGACTAATGGAAACTTACTAAAACAATCAGCCACTACGAATATATACGCATACCCTCGTGCTGAACGAGGTAAGGGTCCTACAATATCACAACAGATTAATTCCCAAGGTTTCGAAATTAATGAATGTCCACCCATATACCCTGCAGGGGCTCTCTGTTCTGGTTTAATTCGTTGACACGTTTCGCAACGGCGAACATAAGCAGCCACATCATAACGTAGTTTAGGCCAGTAGTATCTTTGTGCAATACGATGAAAAGTTTTATTAACACCCGTATGATCAGAGGTCGGAATATCGTGATTTTGTTTGATAATTTCTTGGCGTTGAGTCTTTGGAACAACCAGTTTCCAATGATCTTCATCATCTGCCAAGTCTGGATAATCGGTTCGAACATATTTATACAATTGATCGTCACTAACTCTCCAATGGGGAAATTTTCGAGGATCGTCAATAAATAATCGACACATGCGATGATACCAGGAATTACCAGCAGGACCAAACTCAACATTAATAGCATCAATAACAGGAACAGCACGAGACAAAGTGTCAGGCATAACATGTTCTTTACCTTTTCGATGAATAATGTCAAAATCATACTGTTGAAGTCGAATTGCCCATCGAGCGATACGACCAACAGGGTCTTTAATACTGTTAAGCCATTTTAAGCTATAATGATCCGTCACAATCGTGAATTTGGTTCCCTCAATGTATGGTCTAAGTTTTTCAATAGCAAAAAGAACAGCGAGGCATTTGCGCTCTGTCGTGCTAAAATTTCGTTCGTTTCTAGTCAGCGAACGACTAATGTAACATATTACTTTCTCTCCATCAGACTGTTGTTGAGTAAGTACGGCACCAATACCATAACCAGAAGCATCCGTTTGAATAACAAAGGGGACAGAAAAATCAGGGCAAGCTAATATCGGAGCAGATATCAAATGTTCTTTAATATCACGGAAGGCTCGTTCACAGTTACTATCCCAGAAAAATTTCGCATCCTTGCGGAGCAAAGATGTAAGAGGTCCTATAAGTGAAGAAAAATTTGGAACAAAGCTACGGTACCATGACGCCATACCAATCACACGACGTACTTCCTTCACTGACACCGGAGTAGGAATACGATTAATCGCATCTACTTTTTCTGGGTCTACCAATAAACCGCGTGAATTAACTACAGAACCAAGATACTTAAGTTCTGGCTTACAAAAATTACATTTGTTTTGACTTAAAGTAAGACCAGCAGATAACCACCGAGACACAACCTCACGGAGAGTAGAAAGATGTTTTTCGAAAGTTGGCGTACAGATTACAATATCTTCGAGGTATGTAAAGACATATGGTTCCAAATCAGCACCAATAACCCGATCAATTAGGCGTTGCCACGTTGCCGGGGTTGTATGCAAACCAAAAGGTAGGCGGCGAAATTGAAATAACCCCCTATTAGGTACGGTAAACGCTGTTAAAGGGCGTGAAGAAACAGCTACAGGTATCTGCCAATATGCGTATTTAATATCAAGAGTCGTAAGATATTGAGCATCACGAAGTTTATCCAAGGTACTTGACACATACAGAATAGGATAAGCATCAGGTTGACTGACTTTATTAAGTTGGCGATAATCAACACAGAACCGATAACTACCATCTTTCTTCTTAATCATTACTATCGGAGATGACCAAGCAGAAGTCGAAGGTTCTACTACCCCCTCATCCAACATTTTGTTTAACTCAAGATCTACCTGTTTCTGCAGAGCAGGAGAAATATGATAATATCGCTGCTTGATAGGCGACGATGTGGTTTTAATCTCATGTTCGACAAGATGAGTGCATCCTAACTTATTTCCCATTTTACTAAAAACTTCTTTAACAAAACAATCTAATTGTTCGCGCTGAACTTCAGATAAATGTTCTACGGCCTGTATAGCATTAACTTCCGGGATCAAGTGATCTTTCGAGAAGGTCCATTCATTAATTATAAGATCGGTTACAATACCCATCCTACGCAAAAAATCGCATTCCAAAATCAAAGTATGGGGTACGGAAGGCACAACTAATAACTCACAAGTGCAAACTCTATCGCGAAGCATACGTGGTACTGTAACTATACCTAATATTTGACACTCTGCACCATCAGCAACATTACAAGTCCTATGTTTACTTGGTGTAAGCCTACAATGACCTTTCAACAGCTCCCATCCCTTTCTACCAACAACAGTATGCGAAGCACCCGAATCTAACAATCCAAGAATCTGATTACCAAAAATTGAAACTTTAAGATACGGTCTCTCATCAGGACCTGCGTGACTTAAAATATAATCTAAAACAGCTTTAAAACGAGTATCCGAATTATTTACAACATTGACCGAAGAATTCTCTTGACAATCATAGTAATATTGTTTACTATTTGCTGAAAAATTACGCGCAAAATGATTCGGTTTATTACATTTCCAGCATCTCAAATCAGAAGGCTTGGTTGAATTGATTACTTTCGGTGGGTTATTAAATTATAACACAAAATCTTACCTTATGCAGTTGGTAAAATACCCGTTAGCGTTTCAGAGATTACTCTTAAACATGACTTAAAATATTTCGATTCGACTCGAGATCCAGCTTGATCAGCAAAAACTGATTGAGTTGGAATACAAAATTTTATTCGCAATCACATTGTAATGTGTCAATTTCATGACATGTCAACAGCTGGAAACTAGATGATTACTGAAACTAGCCGGGAAATTATTACATTCCCCGAAAAATATTACATACCTGAAGATTGGGTTGTTTTCATGGTAACAAAAATTATTCATAATTCAATTGCAGTTATTTTTAAAATTAGATGATTGCGAATAATAGTAATTAACGTATTAAGAAGGGTAACCCAGTCTTAACATTCGAGCATATTTGCGAAGCAAGAGTGGTAATTTATGTGAGAAATGCCAAGACGGTTACCCCTCGAAATGCGTTCATTAGTTTATTGTTCATTGAGGCAATAATTTTGAATCAATAATAATTACTAAAAACTACTACATCGAAATCGGACTACCATGAATATGTGTGATGTTGCTATAGTGGATGCATGTTAAATGAGTGGATGCATGTTAAATGTATCTTAACATTCGAGGACGCGAGTGGATGCATGTTAAATGAGTGGATGCATGTTAAATGTATCTTAACATTCGAGGACGCGATCATGTTAATGAACAATAAGATAGTATACATACCACGGTGAAAAGTTTCAAAGTTACATTCCTGTCTCGAGGTAAAGTTAACATCGACGCTGCGCGTCTCGGTTAGCTACTTAATCTCTCGACAGGAATAAAACACTTCCCACCTCGGTATGTAATATACTACTAGTGGACCGGTTGCAAAATATTTTGCAAGTTACAGAGCTTCTTTTTTGTAACGATTGGATAACCGTTGACATTTTCTTTAGTTTTTTCAGAAAATTGTATTGGAAAGTCTTTCTTACAATGTCCATTATTCATACAAATGCAAGACGGATTTAAGCTTCCGCAAGGTCCATGTGCCATGTAATTTTTAACTAAATTAAATCATTGTTAGGATCAGGAATTTCAGCTGACACAACTTTATTTATATATCTTCAACTTCGCGAAATTTACAATTATCCTCAAGAGTGACTAATAAGTGGAGATGGCGCAATGCTCGCTTTTGATTGCCAGTATAAATGAACGCTTTAACGTTACCGAATACTTTATACTTATTAATCAGCGTCAACAATTTCTTCACTTTTGCATTAAAAACACGGGCTATAATGTCAGATCTATTATTTGGTGTTTCATATGAGTGAATATTACTTGTAATTTCAAGCCACGGCGCATTTCACGCCGTATTTTACACAAATAAATTCGAGCCGGTACAGTGGTACATTGCAAAAATCAACAGAACGGGCCGACGTCGAGCGTTTACTTGTTCTACTGCTTCGGGGCTGGAAGCTAAAGCTACGTCACTTGCGGGCTACAATATTTTTTTCTAAAAGTTATGCAGTTATTTGCAATTTAGGACTTTTGTACACATCTAGAATTATTGAAATCGGCCCGGTTGAAGTCTCAAAATAGATGTCGATAGAAAACGCTTCACGTTTTAAATATATAGATTGCTTGAAGTTGGCAAGACTGTAAGTGTATGTCAAATTGGAGATTAGTAGGTTAGGTTTTGCGACAGTTTTGACACAGACTGACGTAAAACCTAACCTGTTAACCTCGAATTTGACATACACTTACAGTCTTGCCAATTTCACGCAAAATTTTGGATTGCCACCTCAATCAGTGATTGCTAATCACGCTGTAGTTACGCGGATAACTTATGAACACACAAAGCACCAAGAAAACAAAACCATATATGTACTCAATAATAACGATTGCATTGCTGTGATATTCGTTTGCATGTTGGAGATTTTTACAAGTTAATGTAATGAGTAACTAACAAAGTTTCTTTTGCAAAAGAAAAATTGCCGACACAAACAGATTTCCTTGCGGTAGAATTTATTCGACCATTTGTAAATGGTCACATTTAGGGCATAAGTTTGTTTCAAAAGTAAAATTTAGGAGATTCTTGTAAATAGTAGCCACAGATAATTTAAGTTAAGCACACATGCAAAGTGCATTTCACATACAGCACCAAGTTTCTTTCATAGTCTACCGTAAACATTTAGGGTTATGTTTTGGCAAAACCAAGCTAAAATACACGTTGAGATCCCATTTCTAGCCACACAAAGAGTTAGCAAACGTATATGGCCACATGTTAGCATACGTTGACACAAAATAAAACATTTTGGACAAGTGTTTATGCGATACAGTGCTCGCTTCTAACTGCGCTTATAAAAAAAACTAAACATACAGTGTACAATTGAATATGGGACCAGCTCGGATCAATGTAAATTTCGGGACATTTGTGCTTCGATGAGTGGTGAAGACAATGGTGTATTTAGTTTTGCGTTTAAATGTAATTTTTTTATATAATTAGGGTAAGTATCTTTTTAATTTACGATTAGACTTTGTTTTAATTTGTTTTGCCTATCACTTTGCAATTGTTTTTAAACTGATACTAATTTCAGCTAATTAATGGCTTTAAAACTTTTTGATTTCGGAGGCTATCACGGCAATTGTCAAATCGACTACAATCGAGTTTCGCCTCTGGCGTGGTTTACACGTTGAGTTACCGTGCTCTTTTGCTTTTTCCTCCTGATGAAACCGCTTACGAAAATGGGCAAAGCGTTGAGATATTCGACCTCAATAATGACACGGTCCAATCCCGGAAGTCGTATTTTACTTAAAATTTATGTTTTTCGGTGGGTATAAAAGAAAGAGCGCCGAAATCTCAGAGACTTGATAATTTTATTTCGACGGGAAAACCTCGTTCGTCCTAGTTCATTTTTAGAAGTTAAGTTGGTTGTTTTGATATGATGTATGTTGTAATTTGTTTGTTGATCATTTACTTACGTTCAAATAAATACCTGTCATTAGTGTACGGTGTTTTCATCTAAAACTAGTGCTAATTTATCCTATTTTGGTGCAATCTATAGAACTTCTTAGAAGGAATTTGATTTTGGACAAGTTTAAAGCAGCGGCCATCTTGAAGACATTTAGGACGCAGCGGCGCGCGGTTGCAGAAAGTTATTGAACAGTGGCGTGGAGCAAAAAGGTTAGCAAAATTATTTTGTTGTTTTCACTCAGCTCGCGTATTTTTTTGTAATGTTGAGTTTTATAATAATAATTAAGCTGGCAAAAATGGAAGTTTGAAAACGTCAGTAATTAAAACAAAGTTTTCTTTTTTCGATCATCAAATAATTTTATTAATGTTTACTTCCATGAGCCCACGAACCACTTGATATTGCGTGTTGTATTTTATGAACTCTGAGTTGCTATAAATGTAATACAAGAGCCTCTTACAATTTTTACCTGTGAAAAAATTATTGCGTGTGCCCGGAAAAATTAATTTTCATGCAAAAGGCCGGTACCAAAATAAACTGTAGGTTCAAAGGGCATCTGTTCTCACAATCAATTATTGATTTAATTTTTATACGCGAATACCACAGCAGTATATACATTGCAATGGTATTTAGCCCTCCACTCAGCTCAGTGCAAGAAAATTAAGAATCAAGTCACAAAAGCACAGAGTTGAGGTAATGCATACAACTGAGAAATTTCACATAATTTGCCAAATCGTAATCACACTGGCAAAAATGGCAAATAACATTGAATGTATTTGAATGAGCAGACAAGTATTCAAACTCAATTTTCATGTATTGGAGTCAGTAATATAATTTAAGCACAATATAAAAGGTTTGGGCAAAGTAGAAGCCGAACCTAAATTTAATAAAACTGGCACAGAAAGTTCAAAATATGCACAGCTTAAAATGAAGCGTAGAAAGTAAAATAAATAGAAAATGGACATTTCATGAGCATTTTAAGATAAAGGTAAGGAAAAGGATGATCAGAGAAGGATAATGCAAATAGCAGAGAAAAGCCAGGCAAATCAAATATTACATGCAGCAACAAGACTTGGAAATTTGAAGAAAATCATACAGTGCCAGGAAAATTGCTTAAATTCAGACAGCAGGATATGAAACAATATTGGTGTTTAAAAACGAATCAGTGTAGTGACAAAAATGGGCAGTTAAGGTAATAAAATGAAGTGAGTGGCGCTTTAAGACTATGAAAAATCAGAAATTAATAGGACAATTAATTTAAGATTTATAATATTGTAAATAATATAGCATAAGGCCAATTTGAATTTATAAGTAGCATCATTGAACTTAGTTCATTTCCTATTTTAAAATATTAGATGGTGTTTTGTTAATAACGACCGATATGAGCCAACAATTGAATAAATTTTGTAAATGACAGAAACAAGAAACTGGAACTATCATTTTATTGTCGAAGGATTTTTAAAATAGTATAAATTGAAGTAAAATATTTGAGAAGAACCGTATCTCCTAGTATATTTTACCAGTTAATTATGATATAACTAATTTCCATGTGTCACAAAAAAATCTTATGGGTGATATACTGCTATAATAAAGTTGTCACGATCCATAGGCGTCGCTTTAATTTTTTTTTCCAATTTTGCTGTAGGTCCGGCGACTTCGAACGTCGTTCGGATCTGAGTCACTTAAATAGTTTAACACACCTCCAACTAGCTCAACGGGGCGGTGGTAAAAATGGCGGCAGTCGAAGGAGGAAAGGAGGCGTTACCCTCTGCTAAACAGTTGATTACTCGGAGAGCAATTTATTATAGTTATTATTTTGTACAGATTAACTTAAAACTAGAGAATATATACATATAACCCAGAAAAAGAAGATGGCGGATTGGTGTCCGTGGTCGGATGCTGGTGGGATCCTTCGGAGGCGGCGGCTGAAGGGCGCAGCGTCCTAGAAGCGGCTGGGGCTGCAGGAGCGGGCGCTTGTCCTCTTGGGGGCGGCGGTTGAAGGAGCTCGACGTCCGGGAAACGCGTAGGCGGCAGGTGCGGGCGATGATCTTCCTCTCGTGGGCGGCGACTGAAGGAGCTCGACGTCCTGGGAACGCGTAGGCGGCAGGTACAGGTGATGATCGTTCTCTTGGGGGCGGCTGCGGAAGTGGCTCAGCGTCCGGCTGGTGGGATCCTTCGGAGGCGGCGGCTGAAGGGCGCAGCGTCCTAGAAGCGGCTGGGGCTGCAGGAGCGGGCGCTTGTCTTCTACTCGAGGGCGGCGGCTGAAGTGGCTCGACGTCCGGCTGGTGAGATCCTTCGGAGGCGGCGGCTGAAGGGCGCAGCGTCCTAGAAGCGGCTGGGGCTACAGGAGCGGGCGCTTGTCTTCCACTCGGGGGCGGCGGCTGAAGGTGCTCGACGTCCGGGAAAGGCGTAGGCGGCGGGTGCAAACGATGACTGTCCTCTCGGGGGCGGCGGCTGAAGTGGCTCGACGTCCAAGTTCGTCGAAGACAGCAGGCGGCTGAGTCCAGCGGAGACGGCGGTGCTAAGTCCAACGGAGGTGATATGCTCTAAGTCCAGCGTGGGCGAGAGCTCCGTGAACGGCAGAGTCCAGAAGGGGCAGCTTTCCTGAATCGCCAGAGTCCAAATAGGCAGCTAGTCTGGGAGCAGCAGAGTCCAGAGAGGCGGCTAGTCCGTGAGCGGCAGTCCAAGCTAGGCAGCTTCCTTCGAGGTTGGCTGGAACTCCTGGAGGTGGCTGTTGATCCTTGGATGGCTGCTTGTTCGACCCGCCGAGGCAGAGTGATTTCCTAAGGCCAGGGTGTCTCTATTTAAAGGGCCTGAACCCCGAGGTAGCTGCCTCCCTCGATGCTTATTGGCCCGTGGCGTGAAGACAGATTTCTGGGGGCATTCATTTAGGCAATTGTGCAAGGCGTCATGCTAATTTCCCGGCGCATCTAATTAGCGGTTTGATTTTAGCTGCATTGTCTGCTGGACAAAAAACTTAAATTTTGATACTAGACACGGCCTGATTGGGATAAATATAATTCGCCGCTTAATTACTTGAGTTCATTTAATTTAGTGCGTCCGAGCGGGCTTTTTAACCGTATTGTATTGGCCCTTTTAAGACTAAATATGACCTGGTTGGGCCAGGTATAACTCGCCGCTTACTTACTGTGTTGCGATTGAGCAAGGCGCGAACTTAATTCCGTGTTGGGCCGCAGTCCATTGTCTTCCTTGCAATTTTTGCGCAATTTTGTATACGCAACACTTGATAGTACAATTTCCGCTACCCCAGTAATTAGAATAAATTTTTAGCTGCATCGTCTTGCCGGACAAAAAAAACTTAAATTTCGATACTAGACACGGCCTGGTTGTATTAAGATATCACGGTGCTCCGATTCCAACGCGGCAATTGGCTTTAATTTTAATTTAGTGTGCCCGGGCAGCGCTTTGTTGTAAGCGTATTGTATTGCCCGAAAATCAACTGGAATTTTGACTTGATTCGCCCCGCTTTTTCCCAGTTATCGGCGGCTTTATGAGCAATGCGTGAACTTAATTAGCGAGTTCGGCTTTTAATTTTTCCCCTCATTTACATGCGGCTTTCGTGTACTTGCTTTTAAAGATGCAAATCGTTTGTGGGGGATGACTGTTAACTGCTTGCGATGACCCACTACTTTGTTAAAATTTATGGCTTCCTGGATCGCGTAGTAGAAGAACCTATCGCTTTTTCTTAGGCTACAGAATGACTTATTGCTAAGCTTCAAGAAACTGTTTGTCGGATATCATGTTGCGTTTCTTTTTAAAAATTAGCAGCTCTCGGTACCCTGAAAGCCGAACAACGGCCGTTGTCATAAAAAGGCGCGGTATAAGGACAGAACCCTTCGTTCGTTTCTAGGCTATTTGGGGCAATTTATGGCCCATTATTTACCATCGATACGAGTTTGACGGCTTAATTTTTAAGTTTCGGTTGACGCTCGTATCAAGTTTTAGTGGCTTTTGGATTCACAAACGATGTTTTTTTCGAAAACTTCCCATGCACAGATTCAAGGTATAGCTTTCAGACCTCCATTTCCTTTTTGAAAAATTTGAGAATGATTGCTTTCGCTTACCAATTTATGTGATATATTTGTTTATATAAAAATATTATATTGTTAAGGCTCTACGTTACGACGCCTATTTAAATCTGCACTGGCTACTCTATTTTGAACTAATTATGCGTTTTATATTTTCAAAAGTTTCAATTTATACAAGTGATAACTCTTGCAACTCCTTCAGGGTTTTGGGTTCGAATATCTAGTCACTTAGTTATATAAATTTGATTTTCAAATATTTCTCAATTGTGTACTGAAATGAATTGTCACCTCTTATGTCAATTCAAACGTCAACAACCAATCTCATATCAAATCTGACAAATGCTCAATTCTATTTTTATACTATTAACTGTCTATGATACGGTAAGTAATTGTTTATAATTAATTGCACTTTTAAAATTGTCTTTTATTTTTTAGCGTTGATAGAACAAGATTACTACCCACCTTGTACTGCTCTTATATCACCTACAAGATAGTAATCCTTCTGAAATCCGCCGCTTGGATCCCCTCCTAGTCCTGATGTAATGTCCTGCTTGCGAACACCAACAGTCAATCTCCACTAATCAACAGCTGTCACAGACGAACTCCAACTGTCACATCTCTTCCACAGCTCCAATACTCATCAACCTCTGCCGTCAGCAACCAACAGAACACCTCAAAAATGGTCGCGCCTACGCTATCTTCCTTGAATGGATTCCCTCGTTTCCAGAATGCGTCCACGAACTCAGCACCCAGCAACATATTTATTAATATCTCCCTAGTGATATTGTTTTTGCATATTTTTAAAGTTCAACACTTTATATAATCTATTATCACATTTAGTGTAACACCCGCTATATTGAATAACATATCTCAAATAAGTGTTTGATATCAATATTCCACTCTATTTCAGGTAACATTTAAATCATGTTAGAACCCTTCGGTTTCTTATTTTTCATTGTTCAACTAAATTCAAATTCTATTCCATTATTTTACCAAATACATGTTAATAATTATGATATCCTTTTTTAATACTTAAATTCATCTTATATGCAACCATTACAATATTTACTACAATTGATTCACATTTGGTACGCGAGCAGGAGAATTTTTTTCATGCAGCTTTTGAATTAAAGACGATCCATGAATTTTACAATTCATGGATCAGAATGAATGGTTATGCTTAATTGTGTGAAGGCTAAACAATCCTTCTTCTGCCGCAATGAGTTTACTCTCGTCTGTTAAACCAGCTGGTGTATTTTTTTACAAAAAATGCTGCACGGGGACTTTCTGTACAGAAAAAAGAAAATTATACATAATTTACAACACGGCGGTTCAGGAATTGTCTCGTAGTGTAGCAAATTTTTGCTAGCTAGTTCCTGAGCAGGTATGGAGAAGGGGGGGATTGTCCGGAAGCGCCACTGGTTCGAGACGGTCCAAACCAGAAAACCTACAGGCGTCCGTGTAAGTACCTAAACCACTTAGTTGTTTCATAAAAAAAATAATAAAAGACAGAAAACACCAGAGCTTAAAATAACCTAATTGTTTATTTACAGTATGTATCATTTTAACTCGCAATTCGCTCAAGTACACGTATCTCAACTATAAGGGTATAGTGATTTAAAATTCACGTACTGCGATATCGATAAACGGGAGTCTCATCAAATCGCTTCAACGATGAATTAATTTTTATAAACGTGACCTAACGGATGGTATCATACGCCTAGGGTGTTCTACACTTAACTGTGTATTTTCAGCGTTAAAGAGGAGGTCTTTTTAATGTCTAGCCTCCCGGTAAATTTTCGCGTTAAATGCAATTAAATTTTTAAAACGTTGAGTTCTAGGAAATAATTAAATACTTATAAAGTGGAAAACTCAACTATTCCGCATAACTAATTGCACAAAGTGAACATATTGCTATGGTTTTAAGCCCTACCAATCAAGTCTGTTAGCATTGCCAAATTAATGGACATTTCATGAAAGCTCAGAGTGAGATATTTTATATAACTGCAAAGCTAAAACTTGAATTTGCCAGAATGAATACATTTGTAATGAGATGCCAGTAATTGCAGAATAATTAATTAATGAACGCAATAAGCAAAGCTCAATTTGAACAGGGATCTAAGTTGAATGTAATTTCAGTTAATTGATTAGGTTTGTGCTAAAGTAAATTTAATAACTACAAAATGGGTCGCAAACGCAAGGGAATGAAGCGTAGAATCTGTACCTGAGTAAAGTTAAATAGTGAAATCCAGTCAGAGTTTTATAAGAAACGTAATTGAAAGACAGATAAGCTTATGGACATGCAACGAGCAGCTAAGAATAAAGGCATTAAAGCATTTGAAGGAAACCGTAAGGATCAAAAGGCAAGGGTCATATAAAGTGCAGAAAAGGAGACAGCGTATGAACTTAAAAATGTGTGGAAAATAAAACAAGTGAATTCAAAGAAAGCCAGTGCAGAAAATACGCGAATTAAATACTCTAATCAGTGCAGTGACATGTGAATATTTAAACGCAAATTAAAAAGACGTGCAGTGACAAATAGACACGCAAAATTAGTATAAATGTAAACAATTATTTTAGATGTAATATTAGTGTACAAAATCCTAGTTTTAAGTAGAATTTATTGTTAAAACTCAGTATTTTGAACCATGTTAACATCCGTAATTAATTTGAAACTATCTTTTGCTTATAACAAAAAGGAGAAGACAAATGAATAAATTAATGGCTTGACGTGTAAAATTCTGCTCTGTATTAAAATTAAAATTTTTGATATTAAAAATAAAAATACATGTCTGAAACTTTACTAGTGTGTTGAGCAAATTTTTGTGTCCATGTGGTATTATTTTTATCAAAATCCGCCACCAAAAATTGTTGAGGTCTCCGATGTTGTGTGACATAACCTCGATTCGAAGCAGCCTTAGTTCCGACAGCTACGAGGAGGTCGACCAGTCGAGCCAGCACATTGGGGAAGACATCAGTGCCACTCAGCAGCCCGTGGGGTACGTGCCTGTGCCCCAACAGCAGGATTCGACCCATAGCAGCCCCGCAACAAGGTCAGAGTAGCTACGAACCCTCCGATTTGAGAACGACTAGTGCAGGTACTGTTCATTCTAAAACTAATTAAGTGAGCGCCGGGAAATTTATGCATTCATAAGAAGAGCAATACTCTCAAGGCAATCCAGGCCAGTTCCATCGCCGTACGAGTGATTCCAGTATGCCAAAAAGCCCAAACTCCATTATTTGAGGTTATCCGTTGGTGAGATTCAGACAGACGCCAAAATAAACAATTGGGAGATAGAAGCGGGCCCTATAAACAAATGCTAGAAACCAATGAGGATTAATGCCGTGAAAACCAACTAATTTAAATAGTGACCAATAGAACTGTGATCGATTTCACTTGTTTTGTTTATTCAATTTGACGCGATCTTGCAAACGGCGTCCATCTTGGCTTATATTTGACCCAATTTCAGTTTCGATTGTGCGCGTTTGATATTATGCGGAAGTAGATCCGTATTTAATAATTTTAATAAATTATGCATTCAGGGTGGACCCAACCGAGATGAGTCTATTTATTTTTATCTATCAATTTACAAGTAACTTTTAATCAACCTAACATTTGATAACACGAATACGAAAAATATTTGCATGGTACCCTTATTTAAAAATTAAATTAATAACATATTACAACACTAATTAGTCATACCATTGCAATGTCGCAGCGACGTCAGGTTTTCTCAATTTCTCAGCAGCATCGGCCAGGAATTTTGCAGTATAAAACAGTAGGCAAAATGCTTAGAGTTTTCGTAGTAACAACACTAACGATATTTTCCGTTTTGAAAAATTAGATGGCTAACTACACGAAATGTGCCCACGCAGAAGATACCTGGTGTTGCGTAGCAGGACAGCTTCGTCAGTGTAGCTATGTCGGGTGGTGGACTCATAGATGCTGTTCAAACGAATGTGCAACATGGGGTGCGACAAGCTTTTTTCCAACTATCATCCTGGGGAAAAACCGTGTGGTCCAAGGCTCGGAAAGCTGTCACACTAGGGAGAGACCATGTGGTCTAACCTTCTGGAGCAGCCCAAGGAAGTGAGGGACTCAGAACTGTGCAGAAGTCGGTCCTCCAGGTGTTTTAGCAAGCGACATTACAGCCGAAAGGGGAGCACATGCAGAATATGGAACGAGTAAGACGAAACAGGAAAAGGCCTAAAATCACACAATATCGCAGCCGGTCTTGCAACGGAACGACAAAAACATACCAATGTTGCAGGGTGGCCTCGAATGAGTGATCTTGCAGAAATAATTTATTATCCCAGTATAACTGGATCTATTCTAGCAATCTCATACCGAATTTCCTACGGGTGCACGACGATTTACATAATAATTTTGGAATCGTATATCTGCATGGGGAAAAATTGTAGGAAAATCAGCTAGAAACAATCACACCAGAAATCAGAGATATAAAATGGTCGCCAAAAATCGTACTCTATCTATTTTGAAAATTTATTATAATCCCCTAAAATTCAAGATTTTTCAAAATATCCCAAAGATACAAAAATGAGTATGCAACCAAATATAAATTTAGGAACTACAGGTCACTGGAATCATTTCCTCATCGGCATCTGAATGAGAAATTTCACTTAACAAAAAAGGTGTTATTTTTTCGCTGCAAGTTGTACTAGAGACAGCCAATAAACGTTTTTTTTCTATTGTAAATGTTGTTTTATATCTACACGCCCTCCATGTTCGATGGAAAACAATGATTTGCATATACAGTGCATTCGAGTTTTCCTATTTTACAAGAATCTCTTAAAAACATAAATTCAGTTTTTAAACTTGGATTGAAAGTACATCTCTTCTTCGGCATTTTATTGGATTGTTTATTAAATACTAAAATATATTTAATTTAAAAACCACCATAGATGAATTCAAGTTTAGCAGATTGAACGTAGCCGTAGTGCGTTATATAAATGATAATAGTACTCTTTTACACTCCACACATCTATGCGGTACGGACTAAGCTAACTGACATAACTGTGCATACTGCAGGTTCAAGTACAAAACACGACTTCCAACAGTTCCAACTGATGTTCTGTGATTGGTCAGCCTTTCAGCCAATTTCAGCGTTTAAATAAGCCGCATTCTTGGATTCAAATTTCTGCGCGTATGATTACACGGACCAGAAACGGTAACATAAAAAACGGGACAACTTGCGTCCCGTTTTCAGTTTTTCGGGACAATGGGACACGAAGCTAAAAAAGAGACAATCTCGTTGTAGTACTAATACGCAATCATAACTTGTTGCAACGAAGTTTCCCAGGTTTTTAACATTTCTCTTGCACAGTTTTTGTTTGTTCCGAGTGCTTGATGTTTAACATATATCACGGCAAATGTCGTTCCTGAATAATTTACAACATATATTTAACATGGAGAAGCCGCGTGGCGCAGTTGGGTAAGCGCCAGGCTTGGATTAAGCAAGTCCTCGGTTCGAATCCCGCGAGTGTCGGAATTTTTTCGTAGCCTTGGCGATTGAAATCGGGCTCGGTGAGACCATTCACAGTTGGGCACCAAATTAACTGTGCTCTACTCAGAGCCACAGACCTAAAAGATAGAGTAACAAGGTCAACACATCACCAAGACACACACCTCACACAATGGTTGCTGAGCAAGTACCAAAGGCGCGCTCCAACTCTGTATCCCGAATCCGCGGCAAGTTGAGCATTGTACCGCCAGATGCCAGCGCATAAAGCACCAGCCTCTACACCGCAAGGTAAATGAGGTTACAGATAATACATCCATACATTTAACATGTTCTGTAAAACAAACCTCAAGCTAACCAAAAAACTCTTCAATTTTGGATGTAACTACTGAAACCGTTTAAATTTAGACGGAGAGGTGCAAAAATACTTTTATAGTTCCTTAATGTTGCTTAACCATACTTTCATTTCTGGAACTGTATTTCCTAAGCCATGCTTAACATAATCTTCAAGAAGTTTCAGAAGATCACTTGTTCTTCCAGTGGTAACAGCTTATCCAGCTCCTACTAACAATTCTCCAACTTAATTACACATGTTTTCTTATTGTCTGACTGAGTTTTAGCAGTGTGGTATATTGGTGTATCATCAACGACGGCCTATCGTTGATTCGTGGACCGCCCGTGTGAAAATTATTTTTTTACAATAACGTTATCTTTAATAAAACAAATATATTGAGACGGCTATCTTTCTATAAAAATACGCCGCTGCTGCTATAAAATTGATAAATTCAATAGCGTGAGAAAGTTGATGCTATCACAAAAATAAATCATGCCAAAAAAACGGAAGGGAGGATAAAAACATGCCTGAAAAACAGAGAAGGGAGAGATTTAAAATAGCAAAAAAACATTCGTTGGATAGTATGCTCGCTCATTTCTCAACTTCTGGAGGTCATTAAAAATAGGAAAAAAACATAAATCCGTTGCTGGTATGGACAATTCAAATTCAATACGATCCCCAAGAACAGCAGAGGATGTAGAAATAGAAAACGGAGACAAGGAAGATCTAGTGGAGGAGCCAGAAAAGTCAAAAGAGAACTCAGAACACTCGGATGATGGGAGAGGAGAGGATGAGGATAATGACAATGATCTGGATTAATAAGAGAATGAGACCCCAAATAATTGGAAGAAATCACCAAGGAATAGTTTCAGAAAAAAAGATTTGTCGCAACTTCTGCAAAATTTAAGGAAGACATAACAAGCTTTGCCAGTAACTGGAAGACCACCAAATTACCTACGGAAGATACGTAAAATAGATTATACTGGATTTGATATCGATTTAGAATACCTTTTCAGCATAATCAGACATTGGTAAAGAAGGGATTGCTGAAAACTATGAAGTAACTTTTATAACATCAAAGAAGAGTTCGGAGTGAAATTCATGCGAAGAATCTAAGAAATGCCAAAACTATCACTATGTACTCGTACATACGTTCATTTCCTATTTCACAGATGGCATATGAGCGGTCATTTTCTAAAGTATGATTGACAACTTTTATCCTTTAGAGGGCTGTGGATTTTCTTTAAATTTAATTTTTATGATAATAAACTACTGAGAGATTATATAAAATAAATATATTAGATTGTCTAATTATCATTATCCTAAAGGCTAATTCAAAAAATACAAAGTTTTGAAACAAAGGAAATAGACATTAAGACCGCCAGAGGAAAGAAAAACTGAAGAGAGACAGAATGCTGACCCAAAAATAGTACATATATTCCTCTTATAATGGACTTGCTTGTAATCGATTCTCGTTTGCAATGAACCAGTTATTAAAGTCCCGACTAAAGAGTAATTTATATGTAACTTTTTTAAACACCTGGTTCACCATTTTCCTACTCCGTAATTATGATGGATATATGTTTCATCTAGGAACGGAAGATTCCTTCATTTCACAAACCAAGCACGGCAGCCAATCAAAATACCTATTGAAACAAGCAGTAACAGCCTATCAAATGCCGTTATTTTATCTACACTTCCCAAAACTTTTAAGAAAAAAAGCTGTAGTTTTCCTACGCATTTTGAGTACCTCAAACGATGTGAGCTGGGATTACAAGGGTACCGTTACTATAAAGGGTGAAATTTTACCGGCGTCTAACATAGTCGATTTAGTTCACGACACTCTGAGGCCTCGAAAAACTATTAATCCACCCGGACGCCTACAGTTTGCTGATTACATCAAAGACCTTAACGTTGCTCATGTGCTGCTGCCTAAACCTAAGCAGCAAAAAGTGCCAGCCCCGACTGGTACTACAGGAAAACCGAAATGGAAACTGATAACTGCGAGTCCGATTTAGAATATAAATTAAAAACACCAGCTACTCATCCAAGTCCACATCAAAAAGGTTCAGTCAGAAGAACGCCGATAAGGAAACGCCTCCAAAAAAGGGCTGTTAGAAAAGCGCCTCTAAGGCAGAGGTCCTCAACATAAAAAACGAAGGGAATTCTAGATTTGGAGCATCTTAAACTTTAAAATGCCACACTGAAATTTGTTCTACGTTGTAAATTGATAGCGAAATTTTGGAAAATAAGACATTCATCTGTACATTTATTTTTATATTATTAAGTATTATACGAAATAAGAACAATATATTTGTTTATTACAAAGTTTTTGTGTTTTTTTATTTCTACTCTACTTTTGTTTTTTCACGAATCTGCAATAATTACAAAATCTAAAGCTAAAATATTAGTATTTGAAGTTATTTTACAGTTACAAAGTGTAAAATTTCAAAAAATCAATCTACGATTTCATAATGGTGTGATATAATTTAAAAAATTGTGATTTCTTTTAATTTTGAGCGATACATTTTATAAAAAAGTGTAAAACATTTGCAAAATTATGCTTAGAAATAACTCTAAAAACTGCTTTTACATCATTTTCGTTTTACAAAACGATTTATAAAACGAATTGTGATCATTTTTTAAGTGAAATAATGTGAGATGGTGTATTTTTTATCGCTTATTGGATAAAAATGTCGTCTTTTGTATAATTTCAAGTGATATGATGTCAGTTTTTGTAAAATTTTAAGTGAAATGACGGTGTCAAAACATTTTTTCAACGAAATTGCGCGTTCTTATTCAAAATTATGTTAATTTGTGGTCAACATACATATATTTCAACCAAAAGTACAAGAATATTTGAATTTTGTTTATCGAAATGATTGTGGTAGAAGATGTTTTCAACGAAATTGCGATTTCTTTTAATTTTGAGCGATGCATTTTATAAAAAGTGTAAAACATTTGCAAAATTATGCATAGTTTATGTAACATGATGTCGATTTTGTAAAAATTTATGTGAGATGCTGTGTAATTGAGTGATTTTTGTTCAATTTTCGTCGTGTGTTGAGTAAAAATGTCGTTTTTTGTATAATTTCAAGTGACATGTCAGTTTTTGTATAATTTATGTGACATGATGTGTAATTGTGTGAGTTTTGTTCAATTTTGAGTTAATTTTCGTAATAAAAATGAACAATGAGCCTACGTAACTAAAATTTTGCTTATCGAGATGCTTGTGGTAGAAGATTTTTCAATGAAATTGCGATTTCTTTTAATTTTGAGCGATGCATTTTATAAAAAAGTGTAAAATATTTGCAAAATTATGCATAGTTTATGTAACATGATGTCGATTTTGTAAAAAATTATGTGAGATGCTGTGTAATTGAGTGATTTTTGTTCAATTTTCGTCGTGTGTTGAGTAAAAATGTCGTTTTTTGTATAATTTCAAGTGACATGATGTCAGTTTTTGTAAAAATTTATGTGAGATGATGTGGAACAGAACATTTTTCAGCGAAAGTGCGTGTTTTTATTTCAAATGTATGTTAATTTGAGGTCAACATGCATATATTTTCATCAAAAGTATAAGAATTTCTGTAATGAAATGCACAGCGAGTCTACGTTACGGCAATTTTGCTTCTAGAAATGCTTGTGGTAGAAGATTTTTCAATGAAAGCTGTATAAAAATATTGTATTTGTCGTTTTTGGTTAGAACTTTTTCAGCGAAATTGTGTGTTTTTATTCAAATCTTACTAAAATTGCAACAAGTTAGAGTTACGTAGTTTGAAAATTATTAAGATATCATATCGATGCCTATCCACGCCAAATACTGTTTTTGTAGAGAATTTGAAACTGAGCTAGCATGAGTGCTCAAAAATTTGAAAAAGCGCACGTTTGGATATACTGCTGGGCCATAATTATATATAACAGCAATGAGATAACATGAACAAGCAAATACAACGCTTGAGTAAGAAAGAGGTAGCCATACAACAAATTATATTAGCAGGCATGTTTAGTTGGCAAATGTCATAATTAAAATTAAGAGTCAAGCCTTCTCGAATATTTTGCTACTATGTTTATCTCTTTCTTACTCAAGCAATACGTATTATCTTCTTGTTCATGTTATCGTATTCCGTGACGCACAATGCAAAATCGTCTCCAACGGTTTTAAACTGGCCTCTTTTTGAAATTTGATCGAGGAACAAAATGTATTTGCTCTAGTAAAAATTAATATTATTACGAAATTTCCGCATAAACTAGATAGCATACGTTCTGTTGGGGCAAATTATAAAAATAAAGTAATTATTTCTATTCATATAGCTTTCAAATTTCGATGGTCGAGCGGAAATTTCCAACTATATAGTAGGTAGGGACAATGAGAATCTCTGTTGGGACAATGGAAATATCGTTAATCCACTCATGCGCGTCACTCATATTATAAAGATAAAATAATTAATTATGGCAAACCTAGTTGCAATAGCAATTTTTTAAAATTACTACACCTCGTTTAATACCACAGGCTATGCAATCCCATTCTTATAATTTATATTTCTAAAAAAATAGTTTGTTTAAAACATGTTATATTTTCATAGAAGTTATAATTGCATAGCTGTAAATTTGAAACATAGGTGCAAAAATTAAACCAACATTTACAATTAAATGCATCAGACAGCCACATCTAATGAAATATCAGATCGATGCCTTGTTAGAAGTTGTACGCATATTAAAAATACACAAAAATCAAACAGCGTATGCGCAATTAAATGCATCAGACAACCACATCTATTAAACGGTTTTAAACTGGCCTCTTTTTGAAATTTCTTCGAGGGAGAAATGTAATTGCAAGTACCCTTTTAATAACATACACAATATAACAGAGCTATAATATTACAAAAGGGCTACGATCTGGCGACTAAATTCAATCGAAAGTAACATTTAAAATGTATTATAATATGCTTGCTACGCAAGTGACTATGCTTAATTTCTTTAACCTCGAGCTCCTCGGTAGCTCTGAAGTAAGGACTCTGCCTACCAATACAAAAGTACTCGGTTCGAACCCGAGCGGGTGTCCGTGACTAAAAGCTTTTTTAAATTAAATAAATGCGATAAAACCAACATGGCCGACACCCGGAAAGTTTAAATTCAAAAACTGGGACTTAGAAAAAATCTGAAAAATTTAAAATTCAAATATTCGCGCGAAATTAAAGTGGCCGCCGTGCATGAGAGAGAGAGAGAGAGCAGCTTCGATGAGGGGTGCAGGAAGATTTAACAGTTTTGGGTCGACCACCATAAATTTCTCGGTACGATTTTAAGTACCTCATCCACCCCTGCAGATGTCACAGTATTGTTTTAAAAAGAAGAAAAAAAAAAGAATATGAAACGTTGTTTAGTGATATGCATATGAAAGAACATGTCTTGCTTATGCGGTTAAAGTAACTGTTAATTATTGTTTTGTTGAAAGAATTTTGCTTTCGTGAATAAATGAATAAATAAATAAACGGATACTCACCTTCCGGACTCTATTTCCCCACATTGACGTCAAAATGCATAAGACGTCAGTTCGTATCTTTATGCGTAAATAATACGAACACGAATTTATAATTCAGGTCAGTTCTTAGCTTTAAAGATATTTATATCATCCCGAATTTGTATCTTCATTTACGGCGTTCTATTTAATAACTTTTGAATACTAGGTAATGTTCATTTCAATTAGGACTTTTATGTTTCGTCTAATCGATTCCGGGCGCCTTTAGGTAAATCACCCCATTTGTGCGGGTATAAAACCTCATATATTATTTGTTCATGCAATATATCATAAATATTTATATAATAATAATTGAGATGTAAACTATTTACCTGTGGTGGTATTTAATTGCGTTTGGTATGAATTTCGGGCTGGAACGCTAGTATTATTCAAAATTTATAAAATTATTTTCGTAAATCTCTGCTTGCGATTGGTTAATTACTTTTATTAAAGCATTGGTAATTGAATTTAGTTCTGGTTAATTATTTTATTCGACTTATCAAAATCTTTTCGTGTTCTTAAGATTATGATTGTAAAAGTGATTTCGTCAATGCCCCCGAAGGTGCATCTGGTTTGTAATAGGTTCTTGGCGCCATGGAAATTATTTTTTTAAATTGCATCTAATACTACAGATGGATCGTGATGCGTAATCCATCCTACGCTGAGCTAGCCGAAGCATTTCTTACTAACGTCCCACAGCAAACCAGCATGTTACTAGCAAGGCTTAATCGTTTTGTAGGTTATGGAGTGACAATATTTACTATGCAAAGCTGTTGAAAAATTGACCACTTTAATGAGAAAAATTTATTGTAGCCACAGAGAACAATTCAGTTATTTGCGGAGCTGTACTTACCGTAGTGAGCTTGAGGTTCGAAGTAGTAGGGAAAAGCAAACTAACCTTCGCGTTAACTTTGGGTTCGAATTTACCTAAATAATATGGGAAAGTCAATTTAATCTTCCAATTCTTGATTATGTAATTTCTATTGCATTTTTTTGTGTTTATTGCCCCTAAAATTTAAAGAAAGGTGGGTACTAAACATATTAATTTGAATGTAAAGAGGAAATCAACTGCGATGGATTTCATAACAAGTAATGTATTGAGTATTGAGTGCTTGCAATTATACACACCAATCCACATAAAAAAGGTTAATCTCAACGACCGTCTTGCCGGTTGATCTTTCATCGGCATGGAGCTCCAGTAGCGCACAATAAATTTGCGAAATCAAGGTCTGTCTGTGCAGAAGTGTTCACTTTCGTTTTCTTTTAGAACAGGTGTTCGCCGTGGAGCACACTTAGTATGTTATTGAACATCGCGTGGCCGTCAATGAGACCACGACCAGTCGGTGTCCAGCTTCGCTTAGATTAGGACAAACAACCGCAAATGGGAGCCACGGCCAGTGTCGCGAAGTACTGTTTTCAGGAAGTGGCTGAGCCCGTGCCTGAACTCAGGAACATCAAAAAGCATAGGTAAGCGAACTAACGTTTAGCGCCACTTTGCCTGATTGGCTCTTAATTATCACGTTTGAGGACTAATTCTGACGCACGCTTTGTTTACTATGTTTATGTCGTCTCCTGTTTGTGGACGTCACGGAAATAGTGTTTTATACCAAAATTGTTCTTATTCGAGTGTTTCCCCCTTTTAAAACAAAAAACTGTGTTAAGTTCAAATTTGATTAAATTAAGTTAAAACTCGCCAAGATTGATACCGTAACTCAGAAATAAGTACAAATATGTCTCGTTTAGTAACAAAATAGTTCATTAGTCAACTTAAATGCAAATTTTGTTAGCTGCAACAATATTGAAATGTTTCCCGTGTCAATGCCAGCTTGATGCAATCACGCGGCGCGATTTCTACTTTTGAAGTGTTTTTATTACTTCGCGTAAGGTTTTGAAATAGAACAATTTTTATTAAATTTATTGCGAGCAAACGAGCATTTCCTCGAAAGGAGTAAGAACAACCAGTCAGGTCCCAAATGTTAAGGTTCTTCAAACGCTAGCGAACCCAAGTTCTGCTTTATCACGAAAATTAATTAACATTTATGAACTGGATTCAGGTATTTTAAGGACGCTGTGCAGTTATTCGGAAATGAACGCATTTGGTATTGCACTTTTACTTTAGCGGTTTCTGTTGTACTAGCAAATCGCCCGACTTTTTCTAATGTTTTGGATTCAATCTAGACATTCTGTCACCATAAAAAAACGTATACAGTGAAACTTCTTTTTAACGAACTTCCGTTTTACGAAATTCTCTATGTAACGAATTTTTTACAGGGATTCCGCTGGTCGAATTTTTTACCGTATATATTTTTTTCTATTTTAGGAAAGAAAATTCCATTTAACGAATTTTTTAAATCATATTACCTAATGTTAAGCACTAGTTATATAAAGGAAATGAATTGCACATATAGATAATATCCATTTTTAAATCACCATTTTAAAAAAATATATGTTTTTTTTTGGATTTCCTTCAATAGAAGTTCCACTGTATATTTAAAATTGTTCATAATTTCACCTTGTTTTTCTGTCAAATTTATATTTCCTCCTAGTTACGATATTGATTATTTGGTCTTATTCTTTAAAGAAATTAGCAAATTGATTATAGTTTCATTGACAACATATTGACTGTTTCTTTCGATAAGATGCCATGAACTATAGCAGATAGAAAACAGATAAATGGTAAAAGAAGTGTAGTTTTATGGGTTTATTATAACATTACTCTTATTTTTCAGAAAAATGCCACGGGTTACTAGACCCACGTTTTCAAATAACTATGTAATTCCTTTCATTTTTTCTACTTTTATATTTCATTGCTTTAAGATTAAAAACAAAGTGAACAGGGGCACCGTTAAATAATTGAATTCTTAATTAGGTCACTGGAATTATCTTTTAATTTAATTTGTCATTGTCAAATTATGACATGAAGTTGTATTTTTTAATGGCAATCTTAGACGCTCGTCTAGGTCATGACACCATTTTTTAAAAATTTACAATTATATCGATTTCGTGGGGTAACTTCTACCGATGATTTTTTTTTGTATTGGGATATTTAGTTAACTAAGCAATAGAAAACAATTGAAGTACGATTAAACGCACAAGCTGACGTTCGTTTTCAAACTTTTTGTCAACTATTTTCATGTCTGTTGTTTATAACATGTAATTTCTATTTCTCTAAATTGATTATATTATTATTATTATTTTATTCAAATAAGGGCTAAAGACCAAAGGCCTATAAAGCCAAAGAAATTTGATTTTGGTTGTTTTTCATAGGGCATTTAATTGTATAAAACAAATAAACTTATAAGGCTTGGGCAAAAAATCGATAATTCGATTTTCTTCAATTTGATGCGATACGCGACTCAGTTTGGCAATAGAATCGAAATGGATCAATCGAATCGAATTTAATAAAATCGAATTGAATTGAATCGAAAAAAAATGAACCGAATCCAATCGAAATAAAAAATAGAAACGAATCGAAGCATAAAAATCGAATCAAACTGCATTTCATGAAATCGAATCGTATAAAAAAGTTGAATGGATGGAATCATAAAAATCAAATCGAATGTAATAAACAATACCGAATTGAATGTAGCAAGAAAGTCGAGATTTATTTATTGAACCGAGATTAGTAAAATAAAATAATATGAAGTTTAATTTCGTAAATTTTAATTTAATGTACAGGGTGTCCCATTTTCGATGATATTACGGAGTATCTCACTTACGAGTAAAGATAGAGAGTTGCGGTTTTCGCAATACTGTGCTACTTTTTTGTGAAAACAAAGATGGTCTAAACAAAATTTTCATAGCCCGCTTCGTTTTTGAGATACAGGGCGAAATTGAAAATATTGCATTTTGGGACCCTCTCGTATCTCCTTTATCCTTTAACATATCGCAAAGCTAAAAACTGACTCTTATACAGTTTTTTACGTAGAATCCAGTGGCGTAGTCAGATTTTTTCGGTGAGCCGTCAATTTTTAGTTATAAATTAAACTTATGTTTTTTTAACGAAACACTCTGTATATATTTTTGTAAAGCTTATAAAATTTCCAATCAAATGAAAGAAAAATATACAGGGTGTCCCGTTTAAAAAAACATATGTTTGATTTATAGCTAAAAATTGACAGCTCACAGCAAAAATCTGACTACGCCACTGGATTCTACGTAAAAAACTGTATGAGAGCCAGTTTTTAGCATTAATATATGTTAAAGGATAACGGAGATACGAGGGGGGTTCCAAAATGCAATATTTTCAATTTCGCCCTGTATCTCAGAAACGAAGCGGGCTATGAAAATTTTGTTTAGACCATCGTTGTTTTCACAAAAAAGTAGCACAGTATTGCGAAAACCGCAACTTTCTATCTTTACTCGTAAGTGAGATACCCCGTAATATCATCGAAAATGGGACACCCTGTACATAATAACATATACAGTGTGTTTCACTTCCCACCTTCACACCCCCGTATCCTTCTTATTTATTTTTTGATGGATTTTAAATTTTGTCCGCTATACTAACCTCCGAAAGAGTTATTTTTACAACTTTAAACAATTTTATTGCAAATTACTAGCGTACTGTGATCAAAAATAAATGCAAAACATTTAAAAATTGTAGTAGGTCTAGTTTTACCGAAAAAAATTATGAGGAAAAGTTGGTCACAATCGCAAAAATATTAGAAATCCAAAATTTTACCGAAAAATTATTATTACGATTTCACATAATAAATGTTTAACCTTCTACCTTTACATCCCACTATCTTACTTATTTATTTTCTGATCTATTTCAATCTTCGGTCAGTTATACTCCTTTAAAAAATTATTTTTACCATTTTTGAATAATTTTACCGTCAACCAGTAGCCTACTGCAGCAAAAATGCAAAACCTTAAAAAATCATAGTAGGCCTAGTTTTATGGAAAAAAGTTGCTCAGAATTACAAAATTGTCGAAATTCAAAAATCAAAGGGTGGGAAGTGAAACACACTGTACGTAAACATAATTGTAGATAAAGGAATAGGATTCCTTTGTTAGGGCAGTAATCGATGTAAAAGAGTTTTTTGTCAATTAAGTAAAATCAATAAACAAATTTTCAACGACCTTAATAAAAGTAATACCTGATATTCTATATATTTTCGACTTTAAAATACTTAGATTTATCGTTTTTATTTAATCTAAATTAAAAATAAAAACAAAACATTTCCAAAATATTACCTAAATTAACTAAAATTATTCCTCAAACTACCTAACTATCTGCACTGTTTAAAATATACTCTACTGAAACTATGAAAATATACTTTTTATTTAAAAAGATTATAAACACATTTTCAGTACGATATTTGGGATTGATAGTAACAAATTCACGAACATGGTGAACATGTAGAGCAACTATATCAAATAATTTATTAGAATAGCAAATTCAATGCGAGTTATCGATTTTCGTCTTCATATTCAAATGAAGACTTCATTAAAGCTATAAAAATGTTTCCAATTAATTACAAAAAATAATCTTCTTCAGCTACACAGTTAAAGACATACGATTGTTACTATGTTAATATTTGTTTATTTAAAAATAACTAATACGGAGTACATCCAATTTCAGTCGTAATATTCAGGTTAATATACATTGGTAGACTAATAATATGAATCAATTATATTTCAATTCCATTCACGTCCCGAATTGATTCCATTCATGTTTAGAATCTATTTACGGCGCACGATTCAAATAGATTCACGATTCGAATCGATATATCGACTAATCGAATCGAAAAAATCGAATTTAATCGAAAAAATCGATTCGAATGAAAAACGATTTGCGACTCGAATCAATTTTCGTTTCGCCAAGGACTGAATCGCCTAAACTTTGTAATTCTTTACTCAAGAAGTTTTATACCATTGTAAATAGAAAAGTATAAACTCTGTAATGGTGTTATTTACAAAATACAATTTAATGTAATAACTCGAAAATGACAAGTCGAATAAAAAATTCAAACTTTTCTTTCTTCACCCTCTCTTTTGTTCTATAATTAAAGAGATAAACATAATAGCTTCTTAGATTTCCATGAGAATATTGAAAAGAAAACTCACCCTTTATAAATAATACAGCCTTAAACAATTTTATGCCTGTTATCAAAAAAAGAACGCTTTATGGGCAAACATATTCTGGCAACTAAGAATATTTTAAGAGGCCAATGGCTTAGAAAATAGGAATATTTCAGGGAGATCATCGTTTATTTTCACTAATCATATCAGCCCATAAGGCGCTATTTTAGATATGAAATGTAATTTAGATGTAATATTTTCTCTAATTTATTGTAATGTTAATATAATAATTGTATAATTTTCCTTCTCTATTTCAGTATTGCCTCTTGGGCATTGGATATGTAGAATGTTGGAAAAATATAATTTCCGTTCAGTATAAACATATTTGTTTCCAAGTTTTATAGATACAGCATAGATTGAGCCATAAACGTCACACACGGACGATTTCTCAAATCAATAAAACAGACGTTCAAGGTTGGTCACCTAATTACAATCCCTGAACTATTTACAATAATTGAAATAGAAACCGATTAAAATAAAAAATATGCTTACTACATATTACAAAACTATTTAACTTGCATACATTTCAGATTTAGTGTTATTGTACCTGGTTTCTAACTCAATACTGTATCTACCTCTGAATGTTAACGAAACAGTTGCCGCTATAATATTTAGTATTATTGCTGATTAAAAAGCTTTCCGCCTTTCCACGTAGCACCATTAAATAATTACCGACGTCACGAAGCCAAATTATTTATTAGTTCCAGTTGAAGTTGAAGTGTCTGGTTTCCAACTATTTTTATATTGTTATCGGTGATGCAATAATAATCGTTGTTTTTAATTGTAGTAAACTAATTTCGTCACAGTATCGCTAATAATTTTTGTTATGAAACACGTTTGTTGAAATTTTCCAAACTTAAAATACTGGAAAATTGAGAACTACAGCCAAATTTTCAAAAATGATGGCAATTTTTTCAAGTCATATGCATAGATATGCATATATCTGATAAGGATAAGGCAGGCATAATAACACACTATGTTCATGATTAAAACATTCCAATACAGCATGTTCAATAGGTCAATGCTCAGACTATTGTCAAGATTAATATTTTATGTTTTTTTATAAAATAGAGGAAACCTGCTGAATTTTTAAAATTGCATGTGGTAATCGTTAATTGAAATTGCCGATGACAGATAAAAATACTTATTGACACACATAACACACAAGCTATACGCAATTAGAAATATAAAAATATAATTTTAAAAAAGAAGCATACTTAACTGTAATCGGAATTCTCAAACTCAAAATCAATGGAACTTGAAAACTGCGTTT
Organism: Agriotes lineatus; assembly: GCA_940337035.1. Classification (NCBI taxonomy): domain Eukaryota; kingdom Metazoa; phylum Arthropoda; class Insecta; order Coleoptera; family Elateridae; genus Agriotes; species Agriotes lineatus. Next base: position 51,271,632 of record OW679194.1, on the reverse strand, counting down.
TAATATCTAATTCATTAGGACAATAAGTACTGTATAACAGAGCATGCTATATTTTCCGTCCACGTCATAGTTGTAAAACGAGCATCCTCCACAAATAAAATATTTATTTAACATACATCGAAAGTTATTGTACTTATTATATGCAGTATGTTTCACTTCTCACCTGCACACTTTTGCATCTTCCTTATTTATTTTCGGATTTATTTCAAACTATTGTCAGTTAGAAAAACATTTAAAACTGGTATTTCTACAATATTTAAATAATTTTACTGTAAACCAGTAGCTTACTGCGATGAAAAATAAATGCAAGAAATTGAAAAGTTATGGCCTAGTTTTATAAAATAAAGTTGAATTTAATAATTTATTATTCTATAGTCTTTAAGAGGCTTTATAGGCCCACCAAGATTGAAATAAATGAGGAAGTTAGATTTTTTTAAATTGTAAAATGAAAATAATAAAAATTTCAAAATGCTTTTACGATCTTCTTTTTCTTACTAATTTTAGTAATTGTGGATTGAGCTATATGGCATGAATATGAATCGAAAAAATCTGGTGTGATACACGCACACAACTTCCTTTTACAGTGATCTTATAATTAGCCAAAAGTTGATTTTAAATTTTTAAACGTTTGTCAAAAATTTTCAAAAATTACAAATTCTACAGAAACTTTTCAAAATAAAGAGTTAGTTGAAAAGACAAATTTTCTCTAAAATTTCAAGCAGAATTCAAAAATGTAATAATATACTGGGTGTTCTATTTAAATTGGCAGTTAATAAAAAAAAGAAAAAACAAAACAAACCCATTTTAGAGGTATTCAACTGGAAACTCAATTTCGAATTTTTGGTGTGAATCCAATACTTCCTTTATTGTAAAAGGGGGAGTAAAAACTGTCCAATTTTATAAATAGAAAATGACATTGACCTAAATGGAAGTGAAAATTTTATTAAAATAAAAATATGTAGGCATAATAGATATCATATTCACATTTAAGAAATTAAACTTGAATCAAAGGAAAGCGTGGGCAGTTTTTTAAAAATAATTTGTTGAAATTATCGAAATTTCAAGAAAATGATCGATATCCACTACACTCTGATCTTTAGGATGGTATAGTTATAATTCCAAATTTTTTGCGTTTTTTTTCCTTTCCAAATATTTTCCTATTTCGGAAAAATCTTACTTCCAGATGGTGTAATTTTCAAATCTCCAAACAGAAAATTTAGTACGGCCAACCACTTGCTCACATTTGGAAAACCCATTTAAATCCTTAATTTATAAAAATGATCCAGACTAAAAATATGGATAAAAACCTACTAAAAATAAAAATTGTAAAAGAAACAAAATAAGCTTTAAATTACCTTCTGAAAGCAGGCCAGGTTGGAGTTTAAAGGATCAATAAGTGGAAGAGCTAGGAATTCATCAATAACCCATAATTAGGTTTAATTTATATGTCGCAGTATAATACTAGTTTTCGTTCCAATCTCATCGATACCAGACTTTTGTAAATATCAAATAATGGAGGGCTATTATCTTGGTTCACGGAGCTAGCAACTTGCTGATTTGCAGTACCCACGCGATTAAATTTTCGCTTGTCTTTGAGTCGAACTGCACCCAAATTTTAAAAAATAACGTCACTGATTACAGGAAGTATTGGACCTATATAAACGAGTTGGCAGCAGCAAGGGGTTTAGTCTTCCCGCATTATCAGATTCGTTCGGAATTGCGATAAAATTAGTGTTGGTGGTGTGTACGCGGAAGTTCAACTTTACGGTAACAGTGGAAAGTAGTTTTCCATTTCATACCCTATTTAACAGATCCATTCCTAATTGAACACTCTAGGATCGAACAGGCCGCTTTTTTGATAGATTAAAGTTGTACAAGAGTTAGTTGGTTGTAAACATTTATTTGCTTGCAATGCGAATAATATTAGAAACGTTTTTGCTACAACAGAAAAACATTACTCTCTTCCATAACATTGTTACTGTAGATTTAATCTTTTATGACGTAAATTTTAATGAAGACAAAATTCACATCCGTCTTGTTGTTCCTGCTACAAGTTGACCTTAGTTTATTGCTTACTTCATTCTGTACCTATAATATGGCAAAATGCTGGCTTCAAGGGCGGTTATGCCTTGAACATTACCAACAGTTAAGGAAAACGCACTCATAAAATAAATTGCTTCAAACCTACCGACCTTCCTACAAATATTACTAATTAATTGGTTACATGAGATTATTCCGAATTTTTCTATTGGCTCTACCGGCTGATGTAAGTTGTTACGGTTTAAAGTGATAGCCAGTTATGGTGCAACTAAACACCCTTGCAATTGCATTTTTCGGATTTATCCATGAAAATATTCAGTAATGAGAATGTATAATATGCAAATGCATTGTGGGGCCAGTCTTATTATTTTAGAATTTAAAAGCTTTACGTAGACGGAAACTAACACTAGCTAAAATAACCATAGTGCTGGTTTTCAAGTTGAGGGATTACTTTGAAAGGGTTTTAGTATTAATAAGTGGAAAATAATATCCACATAAATTGAATTACTAGACAAAAATCCTAAAAGATGAATGTAAAACAAAAAGAACCAACAAGGAAAGATAAACAATAACTATACGGGGTGATTTAGAAGTCTGTTAGTATGTACGTGGGCGCCGTTTGGGTAGGTTGTTGGTGGGTTGGGGGGGGGGGGGGGGGGGTAAATTGTGGAAAATCTTCAATTTAATATGAATACTTTTGTAGCCATCAATGCTGCTTTATGTTAGTGTAATCTTTTAGACTATTACTTATGTTGGTGAAATCTAAAAAAACAATTAAAAAATTGTTTTTAAAATTAAACATCGAACTTAACGTTATAGGCGTAACAGATGTTTGGGGATTTTGGAGAACCTGTTCCGCTAGTTTTTTAATACGAAAGTATTCTTTTGATGGTACCTCCTTTTTCATACAACCCCAAAAATAAACGAGACCGGGGGAAAGTGGTGGCTATCAGCAGGGTCTCCTCTACCAGTCAACTCAACCGTTGAAAATAATGTATATTCAACCAGCCGTTTACCTGGAGCTCCATCCAGCTGTATTCACGAACATTTGTAGCATTATATTCAAACTAATCATAAATTAACATTAAATTCCTGCTTAAATTTTCCTAACCGCATCATAAATTAACATTACATTCCTGCTTAAATTTTCCGAATCTTGTCATATCTGCATTTTTGTCAGTTTAATCAGCAACATATATTTCTTCCCTTCGAAAATCCCCTCTGACAAACGTTGCTTACTCGTGCATATGTAAAAGTAGGTATCGCCCAGAAGTAGCTGCTGAACTCTCTGACGGTGATATGCTTGCAAATTTGACTTTTCTAGTATACCGGGTTGCAATGAGACCAGGGCCATGCTTGTATCTGATTTATTTATGAATCGATTTTGATAAAATTCTAAACAATAATACTAGACATAAATTCTGATTGACCGGTAGATATAGTCAAAATGATCCACCTCCGTTTTCACCGCAAATAACACTTTCTTTAATTTTTTTAAATGGATCACCCTGTATATTTTTCATTTTTCGGAATCTACGAGTTAAATAGCCTTGCCAAATTTTAATGTTTTCAAACAAACATTTTTTTTTTCAAATTTCATTTTGTACCATAGAAAGGAGTGACTTAAAATATGTTGCAATTGACTCTGGCAACTCATAATAATAGCTAATACCTTTAATAAATGAATAAAATTTGCTAAACACGTCTTTTAAGAAAAAAATCAATCTTTTAAAATGGCACCTATTAAGGGTCATCGTGTCATTAGATACAAAATTTAATTACCAATCTAACGATATACTTCATGCACTACCTACTTTATTTTTATCTCAAATAATTATTAATTGCTTTAATGTTTTTGTGTAATACCAAATTTGGCAACACTGTTGTATGTAATTTGATTAGAAGATTCCTAAAAACATAAAATATATAGGGCGATCCATTAAAAAAAATCAAAGTTAATGTTATTTCCGGTGATACCAGAAGTCGGCCATTTGGGCTACGTCTGTGTCTCAATATGAAATTATTTCTAGTATCCTTGCATCAAATTTCATCCAATTTTCATTCATAAGTAAAGGAGATAGAGTCATGGTCCTGGTCACATTGTCACTCGGTATATCTTCTGTACTGTAGTTTGTAGTCCTGTTCAGGCTTGGGCGATTCGGTTCTTGGCGAAACGAAAATCGATTCGGTGAAAGAATTGATTTTTTTTCGATTCGATCCGATTTATTCGAGTTTTTCGATTCGATTAATCGATAAATCGATTCGAATCGTGAATCTAGTTGACGCGAATCGTAAATTGCTTCAAGATATGAACCGCATCGATTCGGAACGTAAATGGAATTGAAAAATAGTCGATTCACATATTAGTCAATTACCGCTGTTTATCAAACTGAATATTTAACAACTGCGGCAGAATGTACTCCTGATTAGTTACTTTTAAATGAACAAATATTAAAATAGTAATAATAGTATGTCTGTCACGGTGTAGAAGGTCATTGTTTATAACCCATCGGCAATGTTTTTTATAGTTTTAACGAAGTCTGCATCTGAATATGAACACCAAAATCGATAAATCGCATTGAATTTGCTATTGATACGGATCAGAAAAAAATAAAAGGTTTCCAAAGAAAACATGTAATTAAAACAACATTTACAATAATAAAAATCTGTAATTGCGTAGTCCTGTATCATTCACTAGTTAGATATTTCCTGTTCATGGAAATTATAACTAGTTGATCTACAGGTTCGCCAGATTATAACGTTCGTGAATCTGTTACTATCAATCCTCAATATTGCATTTGAAATGTGTATAGATTTTTTTTAATAAAATATATATTTTAATTGTGTCATTGGAGTATTTTTTGAACAGCGCAAGTAGTTAGGTATTTTGAGAATGGATTTAAATTAATTTAGTTAACATTTGTGAAATTTTGGGTATAAATGATATAACTAAATGCACACTTAAAAATAGGAGTCATAGAACTTACCTTAAAACGCTGTATTTTTAGAACACAGAAGAAGTAGCTGTAACAATCTGAATATTTTTCTTCGTATCTTCTTCTCAGCCTTCTTCTACCCATTTATGGATATATGCCTCTTCTAATCCGTTCCAATTTTCTCGGTTTGCCACTCGTCTTCTCTATGTTAGACCCGCTGTTCTTTTAATGTCCGCCCATCTTTGCTGTGGTCTACCTCTATCTCTCTCTTTTACCAAACCATGTTCTATTCTAGCGTTCCATCTGTTGTCCGTTTGTCTGTTGTTGTGTCCAGCAAATCTCCATTTTAGTGTTGTCACCTGTTTTCTAATGCCTGTTACTTTTGTTTTTGATCTGACCCATGTGTTGGTATTTCGTTCCCTTAGTGAGATGTGTAGCATTTGTCTTTGCATTGCACGTTCGGTTTTCGCTATCTTGTCCATGTTCTTCTGGATCAGGGTCCAGGATTGAGCGCCGCGCCGTAGGTAAGGACTAGTAGAATGCACTCGTTGAATACCTTTGTTCTCAAATTCTGAGACAACATCTGATGTTGGAGTATGTTTTTATTTCTGAGCACTTAGCTTAGTTTGCCGAATGCGGTCCATTCTAGGTTCATTCTTCTTGCAATCTCTGTCGTTTTGTGTTGTTTGTTTGGTTTTATGAGTTGTCCTAGGTAGATTATTCCGATACTTGTTCTAGCGCTATGGTGTTTATTTTGATTTGTAGGATGTTTTTTGTATTGTTCAGTACTTTAGTTTTCTCTTTGTTCATATATAGCCCAACTTCTTTTAATTTTGCGTTGAGTTCTTGCAGCACAGCGTGGAGATCTTCTTCGTTTTCGGCTACAACTAGGATGTCGTCGGTATACCTTAGGTGTTTTAAACGGATTCCGTTGATGTTAATGCCCATGTGCTCCCATCGCATTTTTTTTAAATATCAGCGAGAGCTATAATGAAGGGTCTAGGGGACATCGGATCTCCCTGGCGCACACCTCGTTGATTTCTTCGGGTATTTGTATTTTAATGTCGTGTTCTTGTTTGCGTTGCTTATTAACCTGGCGTAACGATGTTCTACTCTACTGTTCCATAGGGCTTGGTCTACTGCCCACATTTATAGTGAGTCGAAAGCATTATCGTAATCTAGGAATGCCATGTATAGTGGTAGATAGTATAGTTAATAAGTGATCATTTATTGTGAATCTTTTACGAAATCCAGCCTGTTCGACTGGTTGATATAGTTCCAGTTTTTTGTCTACCCTTTTTGTGATTATTTTGCTTAGTAGTTTATATGATTGCGACAACAGGGTAATTGGTCGGTAGTTTTTTAGGCATCTTTTGTCTCCCTTTTTGTGGATTAGGATTGTATTTGCAACTTTTCACGTTTGGGGTATGTTGCATTCCGATAAGCATTTATTGTATAATATTTTTATACTTTTTTGCAGTAGTACCCAGTCCTCCCTGATAAATAATTTCTTTTGTGATAATATCTGCACCCGGTGAATTGTTATTTTTCATGTCGATTTCAGTTCAATAAACAAATCTTCGTTTTCTTGCCATATTCAATTCAATTTTATTTAGTTCGCTTTAATTCCATTTTATTACATTCGATTCGATTCGGCTTTTTTATTCGATTCGATTCAATTTCATGAAATTCAGTTTGGTTCAATTTTTATGCTTCCGATTCGATTGGATTTCATTAAAAGCGCGGTAACTGAATATATAAACCACGCCAGAATCGGTACTCTTTTGCAAGGGAAGAGGGAGAAAAGCACAGTAACTCAATGTGTAAACTATGCCAGAGGTGAAACTCTTCTTCTAACTCTAGAAGAGTTTCGCCTCTGTCGTGGTTTACACGTTGAGTTACCCTGCTCTTTTGTTTTTCCTCCTGATGAAGTCCCGTACGAAAGTGGGAAAAACGGAGTTCTTCGACCTCAATAATGACACGATCCAATCCCAGAAGTCGTTTGTTATCTAATCTATTAAGTTTAATACTGCTTCGTCATTTTCCACATTCACTACAGGTCTATCCAAAATATATATGTCTGAGAACAAACTCCATTTCCTTCAAATGTCCATGCATATTTTCAAATGCTTTACGAGTTGATTGCCTTCTTTTGTGGCTACATTCTTGGTTCACCACAACTGCAACTCGCGAATTACCATCATATAGGCTCTTATCTAGCAATGTTGCATTCCTTCACACAAGACATATTTTCAAAAATTTAATAGAATTTTAAATTTTAAAATAATAGTAGTTTTTCATTAATGAAACCAGTTCTGTAACTGTAACTCTGTAATTGAGAAAATATTAAAAATAAATTATGTAATTATATCAATCTTGCCCATAATGTGTCGTCTACCTGTCTGTACAGTATTGGAATAGACCCCTGAATCTCGCTGTAGATATACAAAAATTTAGAAAAGGTAGCAGAGGAGATGCCGCGAAATGGAGTAGAAAGATGCCGTTAGAAAAACAGTGAGAGAAATTGCTCGATAGGTGAACGATTTTAAAATAATTTTCAAAATAAATATGCAATTATGTGGATAGAAGGGTTGAACAAGAAAACGATCGTAAATAAAGGATAAAATTAAAACAGAAAATAATGAATGTGAATAAATAATGAATTTGACAATTGCAAAAATTATAATTCGAAAACAAAATTAGTAACAACAAATAAAGAGTGATAGAAAAAATAATAACTGACTAATTACGATTGCAAAAGGAAACTGTTGTTTATTTACAAAAAATGATTTAATAAATGAAAAGGAGTTAATAAAAAGCTACGTAGATAGAAAATAAACAACGCAGAATTTCTAGAAACAAGTATTGGAAGGTAATTGAAATTTCTCGTGAGTATATTAAAATAGTGAGACCCGGATAGTTAAGAAAATCAACCGTTGATAAGCAAAGGTTTTGTAAACTTTAGAATTTATAACCGTAGAAAATAAGTAACAAATATATTTTGGTTTTTATCGAGAGAAGAAAACTAAAAATAAAATAGTATATTCTGCAACTAATAGAAAAAGTGATATATTTCTCGGAAGTCCACTTTTCTATGTGTTAGATATACTATTTCTTCTCCGATTGGAATAAGCTCAAAAATGATTAACAAGAATAGTGTGATTCGCTATCATTAAACGTCATAAAAAATATATAAAAATCTTCCAGTGTCTTAAATTCACTATTTTTGCACTTTCTTTTTATCTTAATACCTTTAGACCCCTATCATTTAAAACATTTAAAAATGAATTGAATTGTTTCCGATAAGTAGATTCTTATAATATGTCAAATGGTGGTACGCCACTGTTACTTGTTACATTTGGCTTTGTACACGTGATTGCCAACACTGTTAAATGGGTTGCCTACATTACGTAGTCACATGGTCTTCAATATTTTCGATGTCTTTATTAATAACAATATCGCCAGCGTGAGCGAGCGGTTAGGGAGTTCGACTGCGGTGCTACGGTGCGGGGTTCAATTCCCACATCTGGAAAATGGCGCGCGGCCCACCCAGTCGCTTTAAAAATTGTATACCGAAACCACTGTTGTGGAAGTAGAAAAATGTAAGGCAGTTGTCAAAGGCGTGGTGCTAACCACATCACCCAGTACGCCGTTAATGATGTGCCAGGTGACTGGGTTTCGGAGAGATATTTCGGCGACCCTGACTCGCCGAGAATGAAGCGCCCCGAACTTTACTTTTTATTAATAACAATAACTAAGCCACTAAACCCAATCCGTGGTTAGAACAAATTATTAAGCGATTTACATGAATTTATAATAACCATCGTTAGACGTCATCGTAAACAAAAAAAGTTTACATTAATCTCGACAACGGACGTCTTATATAGATATCGATGTAACAGTAGTCGATTTAATTTTGTTTAAACGAAATTAGAAACTACAGGAAATATTAAGAAAAGAATAGAAGCTAGATGTAAAATTACTGAATTAAGTATCTAGTACCTTAGCTAGCTACGCTATATAGCGCCGCCTGTGAATAGAAAGCAGAAGCTCGTACAATCAATAGGACTGTACTAGCGACCTATATTTAGAGAAAATTACAAATGAACAGCTCTTTGTGTAATGTAATTAATTGAAGCATGGGATTTGCTTCATACTTCAGTGCACTTGATTTGATAGTTTTTATTGGTTTCCTATACGTCAATACCTAGTAGTTTAGACATTAGCCTAACAAATTCAAATCATACTCCGCTCTGTATAAAATCTCGACTACCGCCAGATTTGAACCCATGTCCTGAACTTTCTTTAACCCTAAATTTTAAAAATCACCGTTTATTACACCATGTATTATTTATAGTCGCTAATCAATTATTTCTTTTAGGTTAGGTGAGCGTATGTATTAAAAGGTTGCAATTCTGTGATAATTAGAATTGCTGATGAGAAAACTAGTACAGCTAATTTTTTCTTCTTCTGTTTCTTTCATAATAAATCTTGTACCAGTTTTTCTTTGCGGTTTATTTGCAATATACTGTGGTGTGTCTAATGCCTCTTCTTTTGTCTTCCTGGGCCTCTTTCTTATGGACTTAAAATCTCTTGTTATTTCAATCGAAGTCGGGCTCCTTTCTAGCTTTTAATGTATTGATCACTGTTTCTACATGTTTTCTTTTTATTACTTCCCTCGTCTAAAAGACCAAGGAAGTATTGCAATCGTGAAAAATCACCTTCCGAGATTTCTTCAGATCTTTACGTCAGGGTCCTTAGATGACGAAAATAGTATATTACGCAACTATAGTTTAGGAAAGTGATGTTTTGCCGAACAAGTATGGCTGGTTCGAGTACGAGCGTCAGCGAGTACTTAAATAGCCATAAGAGTTCAGTAAACCCACTTTTCTAACGTATTGCGTATACTATTTTATCGTATTTCATGTAGAAATGTGAAATATTACATTTTATATAAAAGTGATATTCAATGTCAAAACATAACCAAGCTGAGCAGAACTCGTTTTTATTTATACAGAATCACAATTAGCAGCTCCAGTTCAGGCAATACTGAAGTGTATTGCTGGTGGTACTGTAAGTCTATGTCAAATTCAAGGTTAACAGGTTATATTTTACGTCGTAAAATGAATCGTCGTTGCTATGGTGTAAAATACCACTTTACTCAACGATTTTTAATGTAGAAATGTAGTACATTACAATATGAAATGAGATAAACATGTTTTCTCAATTCCGCCTGCCTATCTGTATGTCCGTCTGTCTGTCCGTCTGTTACCGGTATAGCTTAAAAACTATTTGTTGGAGGAAGTCGATATTCGATATTTTGCAGGCGGATCATAGGTCTACCTGGCTCGAAACCGATTATACTTTCGGTTAAATATATACAGGGTGAGCACGTCTATTTTTGCTGAGGAATAGATAAATATAATAATTCCCACATCTAAGGCTTTACCCTTTACGAAAATCGGACCCAAAAGATACAGGCTAAATGATGTTAAAAAGAAAAAATGGGCAACAATAAGCGTGTTGTATATAATTGCTTTCGTAGTAGAACGGGACCAAGGTGCGGGTTGCAAACGGGCTGCTGTCAAGTATTGAAATCGTTTTCGCAGGCCCTGAGTTCGAATCCCTCCGCCTGCAATGTTTTTTTAATTTGAAAATTGATGTAATTAATTCACATTATCAAATGCTTCCTTTTATTGTTTCGGTATTATTAGACACGTTAAGATATTTTTACCCTTAGTTTACTTTGTTGTTTCAAACTTTTTGGTGCCACAACTTCCACTTGTGAGGGAAGTTCTGAGTAAAGCCCTTTACAGATTCTTTTCTATTGCTTCCTCAGCTGCTTTCAAAATATTATATCTAATTTTTCCACGCTTCTTCAACAGTAACTTCATAATTTAACAGCCTACCATTAATTTTTTCGTTTAATAAGCCTTTCTGTTTTCGCCCAACATTGGTTTGTTTGTAAATTTAATCTAGTTTTAGTTTTAAACGAATCGGATATTTTAAAATCACATTCGTTACGTTCACTTGACGTAGACAATATCCACAGGCAAAATGATATTGTTGTTAAGTATTAGAGCTAGTTAAGTAGCCATATCTGTTAAATCCTGTTAGATAAATTAAATATTTTATTAGTGATAATAGCCTCTCACTCATCTTTTATCTTAAGGCATACACAAACTTCAGTCTATTTGATTTTGACTTCGTCGTCGAATGGGAATCTATCTGTAAAAATAAACAAGCTAATTAATGTTTGATAAGCAAAAAACATGAACTTTAAAGATTTTACACTGCTTCTCTTTAGTTTTTACTGTGCACGAAATGAAAGTTGCACGTTTAGGGACAGTATTTAGGGTCTTGTCTAGATATTGTTGAGAGATATCCACACTTATACATGTTAGGGAGTAGACAGATAATAAACTTTTGTAGCGTATTACAGATGTTTATGATTCTTTTTTATTTCTTCCTGTATCGCTTCGCCAGATACTTTTAAACTGTTTTGTGTATTTCCAATAATTTTAAAAACAAATTTTACTGTTCAATTGGAAAAATTACAATGGCAAAAAAAAGTTTGTCACGTTGAAACAGAGCATCCAACATGTGGAAGAAATAAAATTAGATCTGCTTTCATTTGTTTAAACTGGATGAAATTTTGTTTCAACGGTAACAAGGATGTTTAAGGTCAAATTAATATAAAAGTGAGTGTAGTAAAATCATTACAACAAACGTTGTAAAAGAGAGGCAAAACAATATCAAAACGAAAGTGGGGAAGGAAGGATTGAATGTCAAAGTTCTCTGAAACAATTGTGTGCTGATGTGGTGGAAAAATTATAAGTAGAAAAAATATGCACTTCATAATGATAATATTGTAACGATCTTCGGGCCGGATCGCGTCAGAACATTCCAGATCATTCCAGAAAGTGTAACGACCTTCGGGCTCGATCGCATCAGAACATTCCAGAACGACGTTGCGCGCGAACACGTCAGCGTCTCTGGATTAATCGAGCGAGCTCTCGATTGTTTCCAGAAGGAATTATCCGGCGATATATAAATACGTGCAAGCGGAAATAACAGTTCAGTCCCGAATTCAGCTTTGGAGTGTGCAAGCTGCCATATAAATAACGCGCGTACAAATACATAAATAGCCATATATAAATCATTCATGTTAAGTAGTGTATAAATAAATAAGTGTATTCGGTGTTAGAAATAGTTCCTGTAGTTATAAATAATTTGTGTTCCGCCTTAATAGTTCTTGTGTTTGTAAATAGTTAAGATAAATCGTTGTAAATAAATGCATGTGCAAGAAGCGGTGTATAATTTTTAAATAGCCCAGATCGTAAAAACGTAACAGTGGCGTCAGGTACCAGGGGCTATAAAAGAATTATTGGACATACATTAAATAAATTGATTAACAGGTACCGATAAATAATTTTAAGTGTGTGTATTGTGGACGTCTGTCACGAGATCCCAAAGCAGCAAACTGGAAGCCGAATTAAACCAACTTTTCCAGTTGATGCAAGTTGGCCAAGAGAAGGCAGAAAAGGCGCAGGAAGTACTTAAGGAAGAGCTGAAAGCCGCGCAAGAGGATCTTAAAGAAGTACTTAAGGAAGAGCTGAAAGCCGCGCAAGAGGATCTTAAAGATGAACTTAAGGAAGAACTGAAAGCGAGCCATGACGAGTTGGCAGAGGAGATCAGAGATATTCAGGAGGAAGTGGAGAGAATGAGAGAAAGATAACCAGATTTCAAGGTGACGTACTGGAGCTGCAGGAACAAGTTACCAAGTTACTAAGTGGCCAAGGCCAACCAACTCCCTCTGAATCTGCTGGTTTCTCTCCTCTTGCGGTAAATCAGCCTACCTTATCGCAAGTTGCTACTCCTCATGTTGCTACTTCCCAAGATGCTGCCCCAGTGAGGCCCGCAACATCCGGCTTGCACATGAAACTGCCCTCTTACGATGGGAAAACGCCATGGTCAACAAACCTGAAGCAATATGAAGCCGCAGCCGTCGCTACTGGTTGGGGAATGGCAGACAAAGCGACCGCATTGATTCTGACATTGCGAGGGGATGCCCTGAATGTTCTGCAAATAATTCCAGAAAATCAGCAGAGGGACTTCCAGCAATTGGTGAATCGTCTGGAACGGCGTTATGGCAATGATCATCTTCAGCATGTGCATTGTGCCCAGTTGAAGAACCGAATTCAGAAGTCGGGGGAGACTCTGCAAGAACTTGAGGCCGACGTTGCTCGATTGTTTCGGCTCGCGTATCCATCGGCGCCGGAGGACTTCTTGGAGCAGCTAGCCGTCCAAACAATGAGAAATGGAATGAAAGACGCCGATACTCAGCAAGCGGTACGTCTGGGGCGCCATAGGACACTGGGAGGCCTTAGCTCACGTGTTGGAAGTCAAAGCGGCAAGTAGTGCCTCCAGAGGACATGGTCGTGTTCGCGGTGTCGCCACGACAGAAATAGCGCCTGTATCCATGGAGGACATGTTGCGACGACTCATAAAGCAGGGGACGAGGGAGAAGGGACCCCGTTGCTGGAGCTGCGGAGAGATGGGTCATCTTAGGGCTCGCTGTCCGAAGAAAGAAGCCCGGGCGTCTTACGAGCCGTCGGAAAACTAATACGGGTCGACAAGAAGGGGCGAGAGTCGACTTGTGATTGCCATGCCCCGGAGATTCCCATCCATGTGTCGTCCGTCCAATGCCAGCCTGATAGCCTCTTCATTGATGGGAGAATAAATGGAAGAGTTCGGCCTCTGCTGTTGGATACTGGAGCGCCGAAGTCCATCGCCAGGTCTGACGTAATACGGGACGAGGGTCAGCTGCTGCCCACCAGGACACGCCTTCGCACTGCCACGGGAGGCGCAGTGACCACACATGAGGAAATGGATTTGACATTGAAGATTGGGAATCAAACCCTCAAGCATCGGGTCCTGATTGCTGTCAGTGCGGACGAGTTCATCCTGGGAATGGATGTCATGAATAAGTGTGGGTTCACTTTAGACCTGGGACGCGGCGTGTTGCACGTGGGTGGGGAGGAGCTTTCCCTACACCCAAGAGAAGAGATCGCAGTACGAGTGGTACTGGCGGAAGATGTTACTCTGCCGGGATGAACCGAGAGGGTCGAGGATGCATACCTGGATGGCGATTTCCGTTGCAACGTAGTGCGCATGATTGAACCCGATTATCACAAGGAGCTCACTCATGGTATCCTGGTTGGGAAGACGTTGATAAGGACTGGGCTTAAGGTCACAGTAAGGATGATGAACGTCAACAGGGAACCGGCAACCGTCAGGAGAAACACAATCCTGGGAAGGTGCACACCTGTCTCCGCCGTTGTCAGAACGATTACTAGTGACAGCGGTAGCAAGACGAAGGGCTGCCCAAAGGCATTAATTAACACCGTGATGTCTACTTGCAAGGGCATGAGTCAACAAGAACGGAAGAAGATCGAAGATCTGGTGGCCCAGTACCAAGACATCTTCGATTGCGGAGATAATCCCAGCGGCCGTACCGACGTAGTTAAACCTTAAATCAATACTGGGGATGCCCAACCGATACGCCAACATCCAAGAAGGTTGCCCCTCGCCAAACGGGAAGAAGCTGAGAAGATTTTCCAGGATATGCGAAGCCAAGGGATTATCGAACCGTCCAGCAGCCCGTGGGCCTCCCCCGTGGTTCTTGTCAAGAAGAAGGATGGCTCAACGAGGTTCTGTGTTGACTACCGACAGCTGAATCCTGTGACCAAGAAAGACAGCTACCCTCTGCCACGAATCGATGATACCCTGGACACACTCTCCGGTTCTCAATGGTTCTCGACGCTAGACTTGAAGAGCGGTTATTGGCAAGTCGGAATGGAACCTGCGAACAGGGAGAAGGCTGCATTTACTATCGGAACTGGGCTCTGGCAGTTCTCCGTCATGGCATTAGGGTTGTGCAATGCCTCCGCCACGTTTGAGAGGCTGATGGACACCCTCCTGAAGGGTCTATCTTGGCAGACTGGTATACTTGGACGACATCATAGTGGTGGGTAGATCCTTCAACGAGCATCTAAAAACCCTGAAGGAAGTGTTCGGTAGACTGCGAGATGCCAACCTGCGATTAAGTCCAAAGAAGTGCCACATCTTCCAGAAGGAGTTACTCTACTTGGGGCACGTCGTATCCCGCCAGGGAGTAGCAGTAGACCCGAGTAAGGTGAAGGCAGTGCAGGATTGGCCGATCCCGAGAGATAAGCATGAACTGCGAAGCTTCCTGGGCCTCTGTACTTACTACCGACGGTTTGTGCTGGGCTTTGCAAACATTGGACAACCGTTAACCCGTCTAACGGAAGAGGGACGACAGTTTGAATTGGAGTGCTGAATGCGCGGAGGCCTTCGAGAAGCTCAAGACTGCCTTAACCAGTTCACCTGTGCTTTGCTATCCACGTCAGGAAGGCCAGTTTATCCTCAATACTGACGCTAGCAATGTCGGAATAGGTGGTGTTCTGTCCCAGGTCCAAGATGGACAAGAGAAAGTCCTGGCGTATTTCATCAAGGTCCTGTCCAAGCCAGAGCGAAATTATTACGTAACCAGGAGGAGGCTTCTGGCAGTCGTCAAGTCCGTGGAGCATTTTTATAAATATCTGTATGGCAGAAGATTCTTGCTGAGGACCGACCATGTATGCTACTGCAGTTCAAGAACCCTGAAGGACAGGTGGCTAGGTGGATCGAGCGCCTACAAGAGTACGACTTTGAAATAAATCATCGACGCCATCGACATCGCTGGACCATTCCCCGAAACCGAATCGGGAAATAAATATATCCTGGTGTGCATGGACTACTTCACCAAGTGGCTCAAAGCGTACGCCCTTCCGAATCAAGAGGCCGGTACTGTCGCTGATGTTCTGGTGAAGGAGTACTTCAGCCGTTTTGGAGTCCCCCTGGAGTTACATTCCGACCAGGGCCGGAATTTCGAGTCTGGACTGTTCCAGAACGTTTGCAAGCTACTGGGAATACACAAATAGTTCCTGTAGTTATAAATAATTTGTGGTATAGTGAATGATAGCTTCTAAAAAATTATCTGTTACGAAACCACTCTAAATTGAACAGTTTTAATTTTTAAGACTGCGTGAGTATGTAGTTTGAAAGCTTGATTTAAATAATCTCTAAAACTTTTTTGTGGCGCTTCAGTAATCATGCTATTTCTTTGGGTATTTCGTCACACTGCAATATGAAAAATATTAGAACATGAGTGTTTCGGAAAACAAATCTACTTCCGTCTTCAACAATTAACTAATTAAATAAAACAAACTAGAAAAACTTTACTTATTTTACTGGAAATGTAGAAAGGTGCGAATAACCTCCCCAGTAAACAACTTGGCACTGACAGCCGACTACATGATTATATCTTTAAGAATGGATAGCCTTCTGTTACTTAAATCCTGTGAATATGTGGACACCATTCGTCTTTGATTACTAACATATACCTGGTGACAATGAAACTACTACCCACGGCGGCATTTCGAAACAGCTTGAGATAGAAATATGCAATTCGGTATGTCAATAGGGTTGAAATGTCGTTTCCGGTTTCACCGGAACTGACCTTGACTTTGTTATTTTGAAAGGGACACCCTATATATTTTCTCTTTTATGGCTCTCTGAACAATTCTAAACTACTTTTGTCTAACATACCCCATGTCTAAATTAATAGTTTTTGAAATAGAGCCGCTTAAAAATATGGCGTAATTTCTATAATTGTAGTTTACGGAAAAATGGAGTAGGCCAGGACAGAGGTTGGTATGGTTTTTAAAAACAATTGAATTTTGACAAGTATTTTCAACCCTATCGACATACCGAATTGCATATTTCTATCTCAAGTCGTGTCGAAAAGCCGCCGTGGGTAGTAGTTTCATTGTCACCCGGTATACAGTTTCTTTAATTTTACTTCTAGTTGTTATCGATTCTTTAGATAAAATCTTTGTGTTATGCCAATGTATTTTTTGGTTGTTATTCCAATCATGTTCTGCAATTTTAGATGTATCGATGTGATATTTTTAAATTTTTTATTGAATGTTTGTGTTCTTTAACCCTAGCTTCTTAAGGTCTTGATGTTATTCGCACCTTGCTACATTTCCCGTAAAATAAGATAAGTTCTCCTAGTTTGTTTTTAATTTAATTAGTTAATTGTTGAAGACGGAAGTAGATTTTTTTTCCGAAACATTCATGTTCTAATATTTTTCATATTGTAGTGTGGCGAAATACCCAAATAAATAGCATGATTAGAACTTGCGTTATTAAGCTCTGTGCGTTAAAATTATAATAAACTGCTGTATCCATCTTATTCTAGATTAAGACAAGACGCAACAGCTAAAAATGTGGTACATGCAACCTAATAAAAATCAAACTTTATGTCCATTCAAGATGAAAATCAGGTAAAGGACGTTGCTTTCATAGAACGACTGTAAAAAAGAGTTGATAATCGGTTATGAGTAATCCGCGTAATTCAAGGTTACGAAAGATACACGACCTAATGACACAAACATGAAACACATTAAATGGCTATTTATTGAGACAATCAGACTTTGATATCCCGTTGTAGTAGTAGAAATACACGATGATGCATTTCTATCTTAACGCATGCATTCATATGATTTGCACATAGTACCCTATCGTACGACTTCCGATCGACCTGTTCGACTTCCATTTTCCATCATTGTAATCATAGTTTTCTGCGATAACCGCTCGAATCGCCTGCAATGACAAAACTAGGTTATTTACGTGGCCCTTGCAGAAGTTTTTTATTTTTCTTGTCACGATATTCATGCAACATTTGATAAGCAGACGCGCACACAGGCCGCTGTTGCAAAGGTATTTATGATTTTTTTGTTTGACTAAAACGATATTTTTCATTTATCACAACTGCATGGCATGAATGTTTGGAAATATAAAAAAGCGAGCATTAGAAGCCCTTTCTTCAAAGGAAAAAACAGTACCCGTGCTCACACACGTGCTTAAGAATGCACGTCACGAGGCAGCGCTGTGGATAAGCATTTCTGTAGCGATGACCGGGAATCTAATACTGAAAACTGTTTTTTTGTACTATACGAATTCTTTTGACCTTGACGTCATATGAGGTACTACTCAGATTAATTGTTGTTTATTTTTAAACAATTTCGTATGTTTTTCAATCAATTTGATTTTTAGTTACATCGTTCTTGTTTTTCGAGTTGCATGAATAATATATTATTTCTTATTATATAGATCATTCATGATTAATAAATTAATGATTTTTTTAATTTCATTATTTTAGTTATGTAATTTGAGAGCCGAAATTTTTATAATTTTATTTAATATTAACAATGAAACATGGAAAATATATATTGGGAAATTGTAGCATACATATATATTTACTTTACGTGAAGCTGTAGATTACAGTAAATGAAATAATACTTTTAGTTATGGCTGCCAGATGTTTTTCCTATTTCAAAGCGGGAGTTATTTACTTATTGCTAAATGATAAGATTACTTAGCTACTGACAATTTTCTGCAAGAGTTACTGTAAATTGTCTGTGCACTTGATACATATTTACTGAATATAACGTATGCCATAAAAGTCTTGAGACAACAAATATAAGTGCATATTTAATTCAGAAAGAAACTGCAATTAAATATTTCTATTTAATCAACGAAATTAGAAACTCCAATCGTCTTTCCAGTAGAATATATGCGAAAATAATGACATAGTTACTTTGGCCACATAACCAGGAGAAACAGAAACCTAGACGGTTCAAGGAAAAGTCGAAGGTACCAAGCCAAGAGGAAGTTTAGCAAAACGATAGTCTGACTAAATAAAAATGTTTTTTAATTCCTATGCCAGACGAACAGATCAGCTAATAACAGAAAAAGATGGTGCGAGACTACTCGATTCGTCCACGACAGATTTATTTATTTATTTTATTTTATTTAATTTGCACTCAGCCAACAGCCGTTAGGCCAATTACAGACGTCGCTGTGCAGTTATGAGGACTTCCAACCCCACTAACGACTGTCATGATGTTGTATGACCGCCGGGACCAACTTTTTTCCGTGATAGCCGTACCACGAGGCGCCGAGAGATGCAGCCGTGGAACTCCCATCCAAGTTCTGACCAGAGACAGCGTTGCTTAACTCTGCTGATCGAACGTGGACGCTTGTTCAAGCTACACCACTCGGGATCTCCTGTATGACTATGATTCGTATAGTGTCACGATTCTTCTATTCAGAAGAGAACGCATGTAGATAGATATAATCAACATATAATATCTGTCACTAATAAAAATGCAAAATTAAATAAATTGCAGCTAAGGGCCCACTATCTTCAGCTTCGCGTAATTCCTAATGTGTGCCATAAGAGTCTGGATGATGATAGTATCAATTTCTCGAATCTTTTGGTAGGCTCTTCTTCTTGGCTGTCGTTGGTAGCTTCCTACCCATTGCCATATAATTTTTGGCTAAGTACAGCCCAAAATTCCTCTACACATTTTGCTTGCGAAACATTGGGAGGGTTATCTGGTTTTCGAACAAAAGGGATATTATTCGCTTCTAATCAATTCCGACTTGTTCTGGCATAATATCATGGTGCGAAATGAGGCCATAACGTAATAACATCACTATTTTGATGTATTGCTATGGACCCTTATTTGTTTATTAATTCGCTTTCGCCCCACGTTACGGAGCCATTAAAATTAAGATGGATTTATTTGAAAGCTCCACTTTGAGTTTGCTATTTAACTGATATGGTTTTTAAAATTTAATGTAAGACTTAAACTGATTAAAATAATGGTGCTTTGTATTTTTAATTTACTTGACCCAAATAGAGAGTATTATGCCCTTTTTCGTATTTTATTTATCTGAAATTTATTATTGTAACGCTAGCTCGGTAAAACAATCAACTCTATTCCCAGGGGTGAATTCTTAATTTGTGAATTTTTACTTAAACTGGTGCGCCACAGTGCACCCGAGTTTGTTCCAAATACGCAGTCGCAAATGTATGCTGTAAAAACTGCAAAATGATTCGCTTAGTATGCGGCAAGCGTTGTTGACTTTAAAAATCAAATTTGTGAACATTCGAAGAGATATTTATTTAAATCGTAGTGCTTTGGTGGTTATTATTCTCATTTGTTTCAGAAATTAATTTGTCTTATGACGTCAGAAGGGACGCCGATTGAATTTCTGCAATTGTTTAATCTCCACATAACCTCCTACTTGGACTCTGGTTAATAATTTGAAAAGCACTTTCGTTGGAGGCTTGAAGATGCTTGAATCTTGTTCAGTACGGTATTGTCTCGCATGCACACAAATTTCTGGATGCTCACACTGATATTTAGCTTATATCAGTACCTTAAACTTTGGGGTGTCTTCGTTCGGTGATTGGAAAGGGGCCCCGCTAGTATCTTCTTCTGCAACGTGTTTATACTGCTGGTCGCTGTCCTACACTCCTGCCTGATGCATCGCAGTGGAATGCCCTGGCTCTGGACCCTCTTTTCGGCTGGAATCCTTCTTCGTAATCTTAGTGGGTGGCGAACGTTTCCTCGGAGATGCCCTTGGTAAAATTATTTATTGTTGCGAAAATCACCACAAACGTTCTCATATGAACTTTAACACCTACTTAACACAGTGAAACACTTTTTGGCTCAAAATATTTACTTTGTATAAAGACTTTATTCAAATGGAGCCCAAATTTCATGTCAATCTTATAATTTATTCAATTGTTATCTCATGATGTCCGCTATAAACAAATGCTAATCTAATACTATACAAACGGAAATTAGCCATGTTCAAATCAATTACATTTTGAAATAAATTTACTTACAAATTATTGAATTTAACCCTTTCTTATATCTAAAATATTGTCTGCATTTTTAATTGTCAAAATGTCTCTTTGCGCCACTACACGTTTTATTATTTGCTTTGCTCTGTTCACTCGCGTAATTGCACTGATCCTTTTAAAGAGTTAACTTCCTTCATAAATGCTTTCGATATCCATCTGTCTTCTTTTCACTCGCTTTTTCTCTTGTCTTGCTGTCTACTTTTCCCTTGCTTTATCCTGTCTTGCTTGCTTCTCACAATTGCTATTTTATGTCTTTATGCCTGCCTTCTTAATTTATCGTTGCACCATTATTATTTTTCTGGCTTCTTATACCTTTTTAGATTGTTCACAACTTGACCTAAATAACTATATTGAAATCTACGTTTCATTGACCTGCACATAGCAAACATTTTGTGATTATTCATTTCTTTTGGTTTGGCTATTCTTTCTGCCCAAACCTAATATTTAATTAATTTGAACTTCGACTTCAACCCTGTAAAAACAAGATTTTTCCTTTGCATTCCTTACTCAATTCATTTATTAATACTGGCATCTCTTTTCCAATGCATTTACTGAATGGAATTTAAGCTTAGTATTGCAGCTACATAAAACACCCCAACTCTGTGCTTATTGACTTGTTTTCTAACTGTACTGCAAGCAGAGTAGAGCCTCAGGCATAAGACCATTACAGTATATTGATAATTGTAGCAGTGAAGTGGGTTTAGTATAAGAACAAGTTTCGTAAATATAGCAGGCTTGGAACATTTTCGTGCCCACTGACAAGGAATTCGAGGAAAAGCCGTTGCGATTAGACTGCAAAACACCACAGCTTCTCAGCTAAAAAGTTAAAGTTAGATGGTTTGAAAATGCCAGGATGTGCATCTCTGAACTGCACTCACCATTCAAGGCGTGGTTTTTGATATTTGGTTTTCCCTTTGACCAAAGAAAACGAGAAATGGGGGTTCAAAATTGCGGTCATTTGTTTTTACACTAAGTACAAGATTTAAATTTCCCGCCATTTGGCGGCATTTTCGTGCCCACTGCATAGTTGAAATACACGGGATGACCTATATTTCCAAGCTTGCTATATTTACGGACCTTGGTATAAGAGCAGGCGGTTAGCCTGAACTTCGATGAGACTGTGTTGATTAAAATTGCATTTATTATAAAAGAAAGAAATAGAGACAATTATTGTTATTATTATTATTGAGATGATTTCGGAGGCTTTCACGGCCATTGTCATTAAGTAACAAATGATTTCCGGATTTGGATCGTGTCATTATTGAGATCGAAGAACTCGACGTTTCGCCCACTTTCGTAAGGGGCTTCATCAGGAGGGAAAATAAAAGAGCACGGTAACTCAATGTGTAAGCTAGGCCAGAGGCGAAACTCTTCTCTCTTATTATTATTATTATTATATTATTTCGGAAGGGGTCTTTACACGTGAACTTCTCAGAAAATGGGTGTTTCCTTATACTCGTATTTTACATTTTCAGGAGCAGTACTAAAGTTATCTGTAAAAAAGCCGTCTGTACCTCTAATCTTTGTTATTTGACATATAAGTCGGCAATGCTTACTATATTGTGTTAGCACCATTTAGATTAAGACCTTTTCCCTTCTAGAGATTCAAAGAGAGGTTTTGTCTCAAAACGTTTGTAACATACGTTAAATTGTTGCAAGCTGGGTAAAAGTGTACTGAAACTTTTCTGAAAATTTGCTACAACTTGATACAAATTGACTGCAAATGTATTACAAAGTTTCTGCGAACTCGTTGAAAATCTATTATTAACATACTGAGATTATTTAAAACCTACCGAAGATTTAGTTCCATATAGATATACAAAACTGGCTCAAAATTATTGAAAATTGGCGACAAATTTGCTGAAAACTTTGTACTAATTTTTCGGAATTTGCCGCATGCTTGTCGAAATTTTGTTTGAGACTTGATCAAACTTTATTGGTAACTGGCCGATTGGTTACAACTTTGCTGAAAAGTTACTGCAAACTTGATGAACAGTTGTGCAGACTTTCTGAAAATGTTCTGCAAATGTACTGAAATTTAGCTGGAAACATGATACAAATTAGTCAACAAATTTACTTCAAATAGTTTGTTGAAAATGTGCTGAAAAAGTTACTAAAACTTTACTAACAATTGTAGGAACGATGTTGAACGTTTACTGAAAGTTGCTAGGAATTTGTTGTAAACGTGATGTAAATTCTACGAATTCCCTGGGCATCTATTCTTAACATACTGGCACTATTACTAAACTACCGACAATTTATATCAATGTTGATGTACAAAACTGCTGTGAAATCACTGAAAATTGGCAACAAATTTTTTTACCAACTTTGTTAAGAATATTTGGGAATTTGCCGGAAACTTGTCAAAAAAAGTGTATTGGACAGTGGCCGAAAATTAGTAAGAACTTAGCTAAAAACTCGCTGAAAATTTATATTAACATACTAAATCTATTGTAAACCTACTAAAGATTTATTTCCATGTAGATACGAAATAATCGCTCAAAATCATTGAAAATTAGCAACATGTTTGCCTCAAACTTTATAACAATTTGTGGGATTTTTCAGCAAGCTTGTCGAAATGTTGTAATCTCTACAAAAGTTTATTGGAAACTGGGCGAAAGTTGCTTACAACTTTGCTGAAAAGTTGCTCCAAACTTGCTGAAAAGTTACGAGTACTGCAGACGCCCTGTAAATTATAACCTGCGAAGTACGAACATACTGAATTTTTCTGGAAACTTGTTACAAATTAGTAAATTATTATCATACGAGAAAATGGTTCTAAGGTGACGTCACGATTACAAACTGTAATTAGGCTGGGCACAATCCAACCTGTATATTAACAATATTCAAGGCTCTCCCTGATGGGGAAAAGCTCAAATTTGGTGTACGTGAAGCGAAAACTCGAATAACACACATATATAATAATAACATCTGATTTACTTATAATTATAAAGATAGGTAAGCTCTAGCCACTAAAGGAGAGGAGCAGGAGCTTCCAGAAACGACAGTATAACAATGCGGATATGAAGACAAAGCAAATCTGCAGCTTGAAGTTGTGAAGTTCAGAGGGCACCAGCTATCTGCACATTTATCTGGTGTGATGACAGGACTTTCTCTAGACCTGGGGCCGGAACAACAGAGATTTGGGAACTTGACTGGGGCACGACTGGCCTACGGAGATGGTCACCTAGATGACAGAGATAGTAGATTTTGGCTATGGACGTTGACTTACGGATATGTTGAAGCAGAGAGACTGAGAATCTGTAAGGATCCCTCAATTGCAAATTGTTGTGTATGCGAGCATCCGATCACAGTCAATTGTTGGGGGCGACGGCACTTAATCCACAAAGGAAGCGACCAACATGTTTAAGCCGTTTAATACAAATTCGATTCATTACAAACCATGCGCTTATGGTAGAACTGATTAACTTAATTGCGTTTGCACCGTGTATAATACGTAACTAGGATCTCCTGCACTCGCACATCGGGCTTCGTTACCTGTTTGCTGCCTTTCTCTGACTGCCAAAATACCGAAAATAATAACATAACAAACAGCGTTCTTCAAGTAGATAACCAGACAAATCCAAACGCTAGGGCCCCGAGCAGCCTGCTTGGAGACGAGTGTGGAATTGATGTGCGAAGGCAACCATTTGCTGGTGGCCACTTGGAATTCAAAGCAAGCACCTTCTCGTACGGGGCGAAATCATAGACATATATGCCGAAATTTCCCGCTGTAAATTGAAATTTAAAATATCCTAACAAGTTGCTGTATATTTGAAATATGTTCGATTACTAAATGTGATTGTAGTAAAAATGCCAAATGCATTTTCAGATATACGGCTAATAAAGTATAGTTTATAGAAATCTAGATATTTTATAATTTAATAGGGATGCAAGACAATTATTAGCAAAAAAGTGGGATTATCTTGCCGAAGTCTGGATTTCCCCCACTTTTAATAAGATTTTGTATAGAAATCATATTATACAGCAATATATGTTGAATAAAAAGCAAAAAAGCAATTATAGAACAGCTTCAGATATAAAATTGGGGAAGAGACTTCCGAACTAATTAGACGTAATTGTCATGTAAAAATAATAATTTAAAAGAAAACTAATGTATGTATGTACGTTACAAAGATCCAAAGAGTGTAGTGAAAATTGATGAATCAATCTAATACGTTCCGGATTTTTTAAAAAGCTGCTATCAGCAGTAATGTGTATGCTTTAAAATAAAAACAAGTAATTAAAGCACGATTATGCCTTGCTGTTATCACTTTGCGTAATTTAAGGAGAATCCTCAACAAGCTTGTTAAAATATGGGTAGTTCGCCAAAAAGCTCTTTAAATAAATACAACCAGCATAAGTACAACAAAGTGACCACTTGACATCCCACATTTCGGAAGCTAATTAAATCGTAAAGTTTGTCAGTTGGTGTTTTTTGAGCTCGTCGTTGTTGACGGGCAAAAATATGAAAGTTTTTCTAGCGCAAATTATGTGAGTGAAAATCATTTTGATATCTCATGGATGTACTAATATAAATAATAAATTATCGTTATGCAAACACAAACTATCGAAACGTCTCAATTTTTTACGTAAAGTTGCATATTTTCAATAGCAATTCGAGCATTTGTTGAAAACAGATTTCAAACTTACCCAACATTTTTCTCCTAGATCCATGCTGCTAATCGAATAGAGCTAGTTAATAAATGGTGATTTAATTTTATAAGCTTTAATGTTATAAGTTGAGAAAGAGAAACGGGAAATAAATTGAGAACGATGTCAGATAATTTGGTATAGAAAGTTACATCATCAGTCCCTTTTTTCAGGTGGTGTTGAGGATTGTTTAGTACAAACGTGTTTCCACACTATGGCTTCGTTTGAGTTTCATTAGATATATCTTCTCGTTATAAATTTTTGATATTTCAGCATTTCTTTACCTTCCTCTTGGTTTTATCAAATCGGTACTTATTGCCCAGGTGTGTCTAAAGATGTAATCTGTATTTATTCTCAGAAGATTTCCAAGCATATAAATGAAAAGGAACCACTTTCCATGGCCAGTGTATTGTAAATTAGGTCTTATATTAACAAAAATGACTAAGGAAAAGTTCAATTTATACGATAAGTACAAAAAAGTCGCTTGCTCATTGGCACCTTAGACATATTCCGTTTACATTTTTGCAGAAAAGCTTACAATTTTTTCTGTTTAAATCGGGTTCGTTCCTGTGCGAGTAATCTTTTCAATTGAGATTTTATTTTTAATTGGTTTATTACCACCAAAGGCTATGTTGAAATACCTTGTCTTATGTTGAATGTTCAGTTCTTCGTTTCTCCTCATTTGAAAGACATCATTTTTTGAACTGCACCTTCCTGGTTCAGTGTTTGGTAAGAATAGACTATCTTGGTATGCATTGTTTCTCCCAAGGCACTGTGCTAAATTAATTTATGATGAAATTGTGTTCCCTATTTAGCTTCCATTATTTAATCAGAGTAACTATGTAATTTTGAATCAGATTCCCCTAATTAAATAACGAGCATCAAACCATAACTTCGAAACCTTATGATTGGATAAAGGTTCAGATTTTATATATTTGTTATACTGAGTCTTACAATACCACCACGTAGTCCGTCATCTAAATTCCAAATGTTGTCGTGCGTCAATCAGTAGTTTATTTAGAGTAGGTATTGGCTTTCTCAAATCCTTTCTGCCACTTTCTCGGTAGTGGTATGTGTTACTGTCCTGTCCTTCGTATAAAATGTCTGTGATACACACAAGCAACAAGAAACACGTAATATTGATTTACATGAAGTACAGGGTGTTATGGAAATAAGTGCAAATATTTTAACCAGTGATAGAGCTCACCAAAATGAACAACTTTTTTATTTATCGTTTTTCATTTAATCGCATATTTTTTCAATCATTTATCTCCCCTAAATTTTACGAGCTGCGTGGTACGCAAATCTAAGTTAAAGGTGAACGGCACAAGTTCTTGCACAACAAACATGCGGTCAATAACTTACCTACCTCAATTGATAAAGTACGTTGGTGACCAGATGTCAACTAAAAGGTTTTATCAGTAATTATGCAGTTTTTGTTGGTTTGCCTATCAACGAAATGTTTTTTATGTTTTGTGCCATTGAATTAAAATATTATTCCATAGGCGGGTAGGCATTTTTAGAGTAAAATTGTTTTGAATTTAAACTCAGTTTTGAGGGCGTTTTCGAAAAAATGATAAATGAAGAAGTTGTTCAGCTTAGCGAGTTCTATTAAGGGTTAAAATATTTGCACTCATTTCCATAACACCCTGTATATCACAAAAGGTACTATACAGATTGCGGCAGGCAACTAGGGTCATAACAAAAGCAAGGGGAGCTTACACTAGTGTACCTGTATAATACTTTAGTAAGAAGGGCAAACAGCGAAAAATTTTGGATCATTTTTTCATGGCTACCAAGATTTAAAGATATATTGAAAAACAAGGTTGGTAAAACTGACACACGAGTTGTCAGTTTCATCAAATTCGTGGTTAGCAGGTTAGGTTTTCCGTCAGTTTTGACACAGACTGACGCAAAACCTAACCTGCTAACCTTGAATTTTATGAAACTCACAACTCGTGTGTCAGTTTTACCAACCTTGTTTTTCAATATATCTTTAAATCTTGGTAGCCATGAAAAAATGATCCAAAATTTTTCTCTGTTTGCCCTACTCTTACTAAAGTATTATACAGGTACACTAGCTTACACTGGCCGTAATTGTGTTTAACAAACGAACAATCAATGTATGATAGCGGTAGGTTGTTAGGATCATTATAAATACAAGGTATATATTCGATTTTAAATTTTTTAAATACAATTACGGCCACATGTAAGGTCCCCTTGATTTTGCTATGGTCCTAGTTGCCTGCCGCAATCTATATATGGTTTCGCACGGAATCAGTATTTACCATGTTACTGTATAATTAACTGTATAACATAACAACTAATAAAATACTTTATTATATGAAAATATTATCAATAATCAAGCACAACATCTTGTTTGCGAAGATTAATAAATTGAATGAATAAAAATTAGCAGCAAATCATGGCCAACCTTCACGGTCATGAATAGAATATACCATTTGTTATGAATGATAATTGTCAAAACAGTTTATTTCTATGCTGCAAATTCAAGGTTATAACTTTTGTCAGAAGAAGAGTTATTTATAGTAACAGCTGAACGACCAAGTTCTAACGGTCTAAAATGTATGTGCCCGTATTAAATTAAAGTTGTTAACGAATCAACAACCAAGATATCGTAAGTACATATCATTAAATTATACCTTTTGAGTGCGAATGGGAGTAGGTTAATTACATCGTAAATTCAGATTGAATTTGAGTTTACTCATGATGACATGCTGTTGTTACAAGTATATAGATAATTTCGAATTAGACAATTTAAAATTTAGAAATTTTTATGTGATAACATTTCTAATGCGTTTACGTATCAGTTATTGCGTTAATACATTGGGAAAATTAATGAGGAAAATCTTAAATCGTTTATATAATTGGGAAGACTCGGAACGAAGCTAATTTATTTTCCACTATTTACATTGTGTGATTGTTAAAAATCACTACAGTATCCTCAAACGACCAGTTTATTGAAAACTATGTTTTTTGTTACTCTGGTATAGTTTTGGGAAACAGAAACGCTTTTACGTAGAATTCTCTTTAAGAAACAGTATGTTGTAGAATTAGTGATAATGATACTTAAGGAATTTAGGAAATTATTATGTAGTAACATTTCTAACGCGTTTACTTATCAGTTATACTATTACATTTGGAAAGTTAGGAAACATTAATGAGGAAAATCTTAAATCATTTATATAATTGGAAAGACTTGGACACAGGTAATTTATTTTTTAAAATTTTATTTAAAAAAGTAGGCTTTTTTAAATTAATTTCGGTGTGGGAAGGGCTTTTAATTTAGGAATGAACGATTCTAATTGGACGTTTCCTTAATTACCAATAGACGTTTCCTTAGTTACCAGAACTGACCAACGCACTTGACTAAAATGAAGGCAAATACAATTCTATACAAAAATAAGCTTGGATTTGAATATTTAATATAATAATCACCCTCCACACTTGTGAAAAAAAGTTGCACTTCTAACACTTGTGGTCAAATAACTATTCTGCTATAATGTGATGAAAAATTATTTTCATGTAGTATGGCTATGGAATAGCTCCCAATTTATGAATGCAACAATAACTCACTTAAAAATCAAATGTCAAGTTTGACATTTAAGTATAAAGGTAGTTGCATTCATAAATTAGGAACTATTTACATTGTTAAAAATACCGATTGCATCCTCAAACGACCAGTTTATTAAAAGCCGTGTTTTTGTTACTCTGGTAGGTTTGGAAAACAGAAAACGCGTTTACTTAGCACAGTTCTGTTTCAGAAGGAGTATGTCGTACAACTATCGTGAGACTTGATGAATATATCTAACAATGTTTCAATTTAACAAAACTTATAATAAAAGCTTTCTAGATTTAAATTGTATAAGTTCCAATGGAAAAAAATAAAAAGTTGTTTTTATCAATTTAACACATTAATTTATATTATTACTCTTTACCAATCAGCTACTTTTCTTCTTCTTCTTTGCCCATTCCTTATGCCGGTGAGGTCGGGTTGCTCGTCCATTTTTGGTATTCTCTACGATTGACTGCCATTCTCTTTAGTTGTCCTAAGTTTGTCCCTCTTGCCAATGCCATTTTCTCTATTCTTACACCTCTAGTTCGGTCTGCGCTTCCTTTTTGGGTCTCTTCTGTTTCCTATCCTCATGCCCTGTCCGAATTATATAAACTTCCTTCTATCGACTTCTTTCACTAATGGTTCCATTTCTAATTCTTCTCTAATCGCTGCGTTTCTAATCCTGTCGCGCTTCGTTCTTCTCAAATACTTCATTATAGGTATTTTCGTCGCACTCTTCCATTTCACGCAAGTTGAAATAGGTATATCTTTGATCCACTGTTTTACTTCATGTCCCCCATATTTCACCATTTTACGTGTCAAATGATCCCTTCCTGCTACTTTTCCAGGTTTGATCATCTGTCCTATTGCTTCTTCTACTTCCTCAACTTCCTCAATTTCAATATTTGTCTCTTCCTCGTCTCCGTCTTTTATCCTGTTCCTTCTTCTATTGTTATTGTCTTTATATTTTTGTTCATCGTATTCTTTCCACACTTCAAGTATTTCCTTCTTCTATTTCTACTTCTATTCCTGTTTTAATAGCCCAGGCTTGCTTTCCCTATTTTTCTTTCAAGGTTTTGACGATTTTAAAAAATACCCTTTCATTGCCCTCTTTAAACTTTTCTTCCAATTCCTTACCAAAGTTATCCCAACTTTCTTCTTTTGCCACTAGGACAGCCGTTTTGCTATATATTTCTGGTTTTCCAAGCATCTTTCTTCTCTTTTGCTTTCTGTTTTACTTCGTTATTCGACCACCTATTTTTATCTTGTGCTAACTGCAATTTGTCCACATACATTCTTTGCTATTTCCAATAGGTTTAAGTATTCTCCATTTCTATTTTAGATTTAGCGGCCTTTTTCCGCTTTCGTATTTATACGTTTTATAGGTCGTCTGGGACTTGTATCTTGTTTTTAGCCTTCCATTAGCTCTTATTCCAACATGGATATGTCTTGCATGTACTATCCATCGTAGCAATATTTTTATTTTTCGGACAATTTCTGGTTAGTAGTTCTATTTTATGTGATTTTCCCATTTTCTGGTGTACCTTTGTATGTGTACTTCAGGATTTTTCTTTTAAAGGTATCTAGCAGTTTATATTCATTTGGCATTATACTTCTCGTATAGCCCTTATTTATTGTATTTAGGCGCTTTTGACATGGAGAAAAAAGTGCACTCACGAGTGTTTCATAATATTTACCTAAATATGAAGATCCCATTTAATGTAGACTTCTGTCTAAGATAGCGGCATTGATATGTTTTCTTCTACGTACAGCTGTAAGCAGTCCCTTGTTTGTGTTATTATTGGCTAGTACTTTATGCGCTGTACTTGGCATGGCAATTTATAATTATCACGTACACTGGGTTCCCTTTTTTATGTGTTCCCCGTCGATACGTAGTTTAACTTCCGTCCATATTGTTAATAA
Source organism: Agriotes lineatus (assembly GCA_940337035.1). Lineage (NCBI taxonomy): Eukaryota > Metazoa > Arthropoda > Insecta > Coleoptera > Elateridae > Agriotes > Agriotes lineatus. The sequence goes on along the minus strand of OW679194.1, from coordinate 51,240,653 downwards.
GATCTTCGCCACCCTCTTGATAAATGTTGATAGAAGCTTCAGCCTAGAGATTTATTATTTCTGAACCTTTGGATAACATATCCAATCTCTGCTCGTGCTGGCTCTTGATCTTCTTCTACAAGCACTTCGTTGTTTGCGGATACTATATTTAGTCATTTTTAGTATTTTGCTTTTTTATCAAGGAATTTACGCGCTATATTTCTACCCATGGAAGTTATTGGTTTAACTTTATTCTTAGAGTTATTAATTTTATGATAACATTTTCTGGTTTCATGCAGCGTTCTCATTTCTCCTAATTCCTCTAACTGACGTATAAAATATATTCATTTTCCATGTCCATATGTTGGCTTTTTCATCTCTTTTTTTATTGTTAAGTATTACTTTTTTAGATATACCACATTTTTCTTACGATGACTTCCGCACAATCCTTGTCAAACTAGTTCTGATTGTTTCTAGTTTTCTTTCTGTAACCAAGGACCTTGCTGGATTCATGGGTAGGTTTTTTGCATTTTCTCCATGTGTTAGTGATGTCATCAGACTTATTTTCCACGTTGCTTCTTATTGTGTTGTATAGTTAATTTTGCTTTGTCGTAGAAGACGCGCTGAACAAATTCAGAAGGTGAAACTAACCATAGCAGTTAAAAGACAATGAGAAAAAATAGAAATGATAAGATATGCGTACTCTATCGTTGTACTAGGAGAAAGTGAGCAGGACTAGAGTCTCTGTACAATAATATACATGAATTCTACGCAGGATCTGGAAACAGCGCTCAATGAAATGGACAATATAATGATAACAGGGTATGGCATGAAGATATATCGGTCTACTAATATGTGGTAGAAACTGGCAAGGGCACAGACAAATTAGACTAAACAAACATCGAGTGAATTTATTTTAAAGCGCAATGTGTTCTTGCCGTGTCTATGAGGATTTAATTGTTACCTATTAGTTTCTAAGGATACGCCACACCCACACTATGTGTAAATGCGTTTATTTTAAAAAATAATATATCCCATCGACCAAATTGCAACGTCCTAGGCATTCCTTTTATACCACTTGGGGTTTAAATTTCGAAATGCAAACTTTTTTGGCGGAAGAATTTCGAAAAACCCAGAAAGGCGATTTGTAAAAGGGTTTGATTTACCGCATTTCAACGTGGTACCTGCAGCAGTTACCACGTAATGGCGTTCTTAAAAAAACACAACTACCCCATTCAATCCCTTTGGGATAAATTTCAAAAAACTCTGAAAATGACATCACCCGATTTGTTAAAGAATCTGATGTACCGAATTTCAATTTCCTAGGCTCTCGGTAAAGCGGATAAAACTGCAATCAATAGAAACCAGTTTTACCCCATTTTTATAACTCTTGAGGTTGGAATTTTGGAATACTCCGTTTCGGTGGACGAGGCTTACAAATTCTTTAAGATTTTCTGATAATTTATTACTGTATCAGTTAGGATTTCATATGTTAGATACAGATTTTAAAAATCGTGTTCTCTCCGACTTCCACGCCCTTCGACGCAATTATTTCAAGCCCATATTCTGTTGCCCCTTTTATTGTTTTATTCCTCTCGTTGTGTTATCTGCGTATCTCAGATTGCAGACTCTCCTTTTACAGATAGAGATTCCACCATCACATCCTTCCGTAGCTGTACATATTATCCATTCTCTGTAAATGTTGAACAACATTGGTGAGATGATGCAGCCTTGTCTTGGCCTTGCACTCTGACTCTGGCTTCGTTGGAAGAGTAGAGATTATGGATTAAGGAAGCCAGATGAGGGGGGAGGCCAGTGGCGGATTTAACTGGGAAAATGGACAATTGCCGCATGGGCCCTTCTCCAAAAAGGCCCCATCAAACAAAAAAAACTGTATTATAACATAAAATACTCAGACAGTGTAAACTCATGAAGTACATGTATGTATTGATCACTGAGTATTATGCCATTCTTTGATTCTTCTTTCATCTTTCCCCCATGCTACTAACTTGGCTTTCAACTACATTGTAAATCACACAGCACCCAGATTTATTTTCAGATGTATCTTGAGTCTATATTCACATCATTGGTTTCGGTTCACGGTTGTTTCATTTCACTGTTCAGTGACTCCTGTTGTAACTTGTCGCATTTTCTCGTGCGATTGGCGTTCATGCGTTAATTTTTGCCAATTACGCAAATATCAAGCTGAAATAATTACAAATACTTTTAATACATTTATTTTTGTCTTCATCAGTCATCAGCCATCAAGGTATAATTCTACAAGTATTCATTCGCATTTGTATCCAATTTCATTTTTAACGCATGAGGAAAAACAATACTCGTAGATGTGAGCACCGGTCTGGTTTCTCACGAATAGTTTTTTGAATTATTTTTATTGTGTATCATATTTTGAAACAATTTTCGTATAAAACAATTTATAAAACTTACTTTTCTTGGTAATTCGTAATAAATTTGAGGAATAAGGCATCACATTGAATTGTACATTATTCTTGAAAATAAGTGAAGGAACTTTTTGTGCGCTGTTTAACTGAAAGAGATCCAGCACACAAAATAATTAAGTTACTTAGTTTGTTAAATATAGCAAATGTAGCAAGTTGACACACCGACCCCGCACGTTCAGGGCTAAAAGCAGACACTTTTATCGTTTTCGCCAATAAGAAACAAATCATAAACTGGAAACTCACATTATTTTCCTATTTGTACGCGTCTTGTAATTTTATGTGTTCTGGTAAATAATGGATAAGAATATAACGCAAAACAATGGACGTACAAAGAAAAAAAGGAACAGCAAAGAAAGCTAGAGAAGAAGGCTACTAATCTGAAACTACCAAAACTCAGTAAATGCTTGCAAAGTGATTCTACTGCGTCTCTTGTTTGTTTTTTTATTGCGGACAAAGTCTAAACATGCGCAGTGCTAGATACTTTAAATACCGGCTGTTATGGTTAAATGGTCAAAACCCTACTAGAATGTTGCTGAAAATTAAAACGAGGCAGCTGAATCCACTTGCAATGAAACTCAAGTCAAGACTAATCAAAATCAAAAGTAATCTTTAAGCATGCTCACCGATGAACCTGTTGTCTGTAACAAGAACAAACCAGCACCACTACCTGTGGTTCTTAATGAATCCATGTCCTCATTTAGTCGATTTGAAAACGATATAGGCCTTTGAACAAGGATTAAATCAGACCTCTTTTGTTGGAAGGTCGTTACCAGCCTAAAGGATGTTCCTGACGGAAAATTGAAGCAGTCGAGTGACAAACGTGGTTTTCGTTCTTTACTGTATTATAAAATCAAGAAGAATCCCTTTGTAGGTAACAACTACAGTCCTCGGACAAAATATTATGCGTAATGTTACTATTTTTCGATAATAAAGATACGAAGAAGTATGTAGTACAATTATTTCATAGCCTAAAAGCACTGTTATCAATCTGATAGGAGACACGGTTTAAGTAAAGTCCATCTCTTCATTTGAAATAGGTGTGAACGTAACCTAGAATTAGCTAAATAGATAGAGATCAATAATAATGTGCTGAGAAGTAATGAAGAACATCAAGATTCGTAAACTTAGTTATCTTATCACATCCAAATACTATTTATAATCATAAAAAAAGATAAGTGGAAGAGGTGGACCGTGAAGACAGAATCGCATGGTTCAAGAACCTGAGAACCACCGTAAACAAGACAATCACAGCCGGAATGATTGCCAACATCAGCTAAGCGAATACAATAGTAAAGGAGAATAGAGGAAATACGGGCTAGAAATAAACACTACCAAGATAATGTACATGACAAACGACAACCTCTGGGGGAATGACACACTACTGGAAATCGATAAGGCTAAAATAAGAAAAACAGATTTGTATGTCCATCTCGGCTAAAAACTACAAATCCCCACAGCTAATCTGAAAGCAGATATGTCGAAAAGAATATATATGGCCTGGCTGGCTTTCGGTGGTCTTAAAAATATCTTCATCTCTAATATACCCAACACCCTGAAAGCACGAACATTCGATCAGTGCGTATTACCGGTGCTGACCTATGGAACGCAGACTTGGGCTGTAAACAAAGAAATGATCAATAAACTGAAAATTGAGCGCAGAGCAAAAGGATGTTGTGTGTATTGCTAAGAGATAGGCTGACCAATGACGAAATCCGCAGACAGCCCAAAATAATAGGTGTAGCAGAAAGAATATGTAGACTGAGATGGAACTGGGCGGGGCACATTGCAAGAATGAGACATAACCGCTGGACTCGCCGACTGATAGAGTAGTGACCTTGGGGTGAGAGGGGAAATAGAGGCCGCCCTCAAACCAGCTAGTTTAAGGTCACTAGATCAATACACTAAATGTAAGGTACCGCCATTTCATTCCTCGCGCGAGAATATGAGAAAATTGTGAGATAAAGATAACAAATACAAATTTCCCAAGTGCAATAAGGAAGACACTAGTTTTTGGGGATTTTCTTTTTGGTTTAATGACACTGCTGTAAAGTCAAATTATGGTTGTATTGTGTTTTTATCCCCAGTCTGAGAAAATTGTGCGACAGGGATATATATAAAAAATCACTAATGGCGGTACCTTGCACTTTAGTGTGTTGGTCTAGTGAGATTAAGATAGTTGGATGACATAAAACGATTAAGAGCAACCGCCTGGATGAATAAAGCCCAAAATAGAGAGATATGGGCCTATCTAGGAGAGGTTTATGTCCGACGTTGGTCCACGTAGCTGCTGATGATGACGAGACGAAATATGTACAGTCGATACTTACGATCTAGCTGCTTAGGAAAATTTATTTTTTCTGATTTTTTTGTAAAAATACGACTAAAAATGTTGATTATCAGTAATTTATTCATAGATACCTGCAAGTACAATTTAAATACTTAAAGAATACATGCGTGTATACTTCGTATATTAAAGTTACTTCACATGTAGGTACATTATGGTCACAAATCAGTTATAATAAAATTTTGTTAAGTTCGCTGATCCGAAATTTACGGTAATCATGAGCGTCAAATGCGTCCATATAAGAATAGTAATACCAATTTGGATAAGTTCGGCTGTTAGGCAATCCAAATCGGCCTTAATTGCTCAAAAACTTTCTAGATTTCAGCAAATTTTCGTTTAGGGATTCTGCATGCCCGTTGTTTAGTCGTTCGTGAATGCCAGTGCGTGTTTTGCTTAACATTGGCGCTATTAAAATCAGGGTTGACAAAAAAAATAAAAATTAATCCGAATCATGACTGGAAGCAGACTAAAACCCCTTCTGGAATTATTTTATAAAACTAAAATCATACAACAATAAATACGTTAGGGCAAAATGTAGCCAATGTAGGAAAAAAGGGCGAGTTTAGTAGCGCGCTTAAAAGCGCAAATATAAATTTAACAGCATGTCATCTAAAGGTGTCTATATGCTCCTGTACTGCTGTATACATTGGCGAAACAGGACGTTCAGTAAAAGCTCATATCTCTGAACACCAGCGTTGCCTCAGGTCAGATAAAATTTCATCATCAGCCATCGTCGAACACCAACGCGATAGCGGTTATAAGATCCATTTGGATAACACTTTTATTATTTACTAATCCCCATTCATCTTTAGCGGAAAGATTCGCGAAGCCATTGAGATTTACAAACACTATCCCCTTTCCTTCATGTGGAAAACGCTAATTTCTAAACCCCGCCGACCACCCTCTTCACTCAACCGCGACGACACTTGCCAAAAATTTTGCGTTTCTCCATCCGAACATTAGAAGATTTTCGCCTCTGGCGTGGTTTACACATTGATTTACCGCTTACCTTCGGATGAGGCCTCTTATGAACGTGGGTGAAACGTTGAGTTTTTCAAATCTCAATAACGACACGTTCCAATCTCGGAAGTCGTTCGTAAAACTTGTTTCATGGTGGATTAAGAGCAATCTTAATGAAGTAACTTTCAGTTAGTGATACGGTTACATACTACAATTGCTTCGTGCGCTGGAATCAAACGATTATTTTCTTCTTTTGGAATAGTTTGCTCAAAACTAAAAAATCGACTGGTGACCATTAAAGCATCGAAAGTAGCATTTTTAAAACTGTTAATAAAAAACATCCCTTCACTTGATGATGTAGAAGAGCAGTGTTTTAATTTATTTATTTATTTTTGGTTTTGTAGTGACTTTTCTTATTTGCATAATTCTACTACTGTGACTGTTAAAATACATATACAGAGTGTTTTATGAAATACACGTACAACGGAAGACCACAAGTTCCTTGGCCCAAAATATGATTATTTAACTCAGCTTACCATATACAAAGTTGCTTAGTTTGGCCGCTAGAGGGCTTTAAAAAAGTTTAAAACCCTGTATAATTACTACCAAATTTTTTCTGAATAGTTATTTTAATCTAGAAGCTATTTCCTCTCTTACAAAATTTTAGTTGGGTGAACGGTTTAGCCACAAAAAATATTTTCTAAATCCCTTCAAGCCTATTGTTACGTTACAATTACTGATTCAGGCTTAGAGAATATTTCTTTGTGGCTAAACCGTTTACCCAACTAAAATTTTGTAAGAGAGAAAATAGCTTCTAAATTAAAGTATCCAGAAAAAATATGGTAGTGATTATACAGCGGGATAATTTATTGCGATGAAGTTTTTAAACGCCCTGTAATTTTCGAAATTAGGGTTTATTCCACAAAAAGCTATAGTTTACTGGTACAAACGCATGGCAAAAAAATGAATAAAATCTATCAAAGATTTTTCGATTTATTTGAAAACATTTAAAACAGCTAATCATTTTTAAAACCCTCTAGCGGCTAAACTAAGCAACTTTGTATATAGGTAAGTTGAGTTAAATCATCATATTTTGGGCCAAGGAACTTGTATTTCAAAAACACCCAGTATATTATCTTGTGTATCGATTTATTTTTATTTTTCATTAAATTTAGGACAAACAATTCGGAAAATATGTTTAAAACATGGCAGTTTAAAACATGTTTTAAACACAATTGTTTAAAAGTAAGACTTTCTTTTAAACATGTTTTAAACATTTGTTTGAAACAATTTGTTTCAAACATTCCAACCCTGATTAAAACCTGCTGACGAAAATTGGCAATTTTTGATTCCATACGTTTTAATTTGTAATGTCATACTGTCATACTCATAATATACACTTATATAGTCCGCTTATTTCTTAAGGTCATACGTTTTAGCATTTTATTTTACTCTATAAAACTCGCACATTTACCGTTTTATAACGTATTTATTTATCATTTCAAACCTTGCATCAGTTTAAACGTCGGAAACATACGTATCAGATGTCTCCGATTCGGTTGCCTAAATAATATCTCATTGAAGACAGTGACATTTTAACTCTTAATGACTGTATGTATATTTATCTAAAAATACTTTCTATGTGATACAGTAATCCGGATGTATACATTCTTCGAATTGAGCCAGTTTAAATCGATTCGGATTAACGGGACTTGACTGTATTATGTATACCTACTTCAAATGTAGTGCATGTGGCATAATACTACTACTAAACAGTTAAATACATTCATGAGGCCTTACCCCTATAGATTAATCAAAATGTGTTAAAAAAGCCCTTATAACGTTTGCCGCTTGGGCCTCTTCCCTTGAATCCGTTAGTGGCGGACGCCAATTGTTTTCCTGATGGTCCAGAATTTTTCCCATTCAACGCAATCAAATCCTTTTTCGTAATCCAGAAAACAGATATATCATCTAACAATTGCGAAAGACACTTCAAACCGAATCATATCCGTAACTCATATAAGAAGAAATATGACTAACTAGATTATATTGACTTGAAAAAGTGAATTATGAATTCGTACTTCGTTTTTTTGATATTTTGAAATGTTAAAAGGCTTTAGCAGGGGTCGGTAGCTCAGTGGTAAGCATCCTCACTACTGATCTAAGGGTCGCGAGTTCGATTCACGGTACCGGTGAGGTTTTCAAAAATAAAAATGCAGATGAAAGCCTCTACAGAATGTCATCATTCGGAAGTGGTGTAAAGCCGTGGGTTCCATGTTACTACGATGTGTAGCATGCAAAAGATCCCTTGCTAGTGTTGGAACTCCATAGTCTCGGCAAAATTCTAAGTAGGACCAAAGCAGTAGGTGTCTAAGGTACCTGGTACTCTGCATGCCTAGACCTTGTCCATTAACAAACAAACAAACAAAAGGCTTTAATTGTGATTGTAGCGTGGAAACCAAAAATAATATTTGATTTTTGTTATTTATCGCATTGCCCTTCATAATGTCTGACTTTGTTAAACCGTTAAACGTATCCAAAACGGGACACCCTGTACGAAACAAATCCCGGAAAAAGTTCCGCCGGAAAAAGTTCCACCGGAAAATGTTCCGCCGGAAAAAGTGCCGTCGGGAAATAAATCCGCAGGAAAAAGTTTCGCAGGAAAAAGTTACGCGTGAACACCCACGGCCGTGGAAAAGTTAAATAAGAAATAATAACATAATGTCGATTTCATACATAATGTTTTATTCATAAAAAATGCAACTTACACTACAGATTATTCCATGAGATAAAAAAAAATGATTCTGAGTAGGCCTTGATATGTGTTATACGTTTGGCAGTATTGAAGTGTATTGTCAGTCTCTGTCAAATTCAAGATTAAAAGGTGAGGGCACAGAATAATACAGAATGGCCTGTCGGCTTAAAATTCACCTAGTTTTTTCTTTGCGCATGCGCGAGTTCTGGTGGTGTGCAGTCAGCTGTTTTCCATATTTTACACGTGTACTTGTGGCGGTCAATGACCCCTTATAAGAAGGTTATGTTTTTTTGTGCAAGTTGTTTTAAAATATTAATTTAATATGAGAGCACAGAAAAGATCTTTTGGTGGCACATAGTGTACTGTGCATTTCCATATAAATTGCATGGACTTTAAACGTACGGATTATTTCTGTTCAGTTTAAAATTTAGGCGCATAATTTTGAATTTACCGCCTCTGCACACCACTAGGATCATGGCGGACGCGTTCAAGGTCACAAAAATTGAGTATGCTGACATCAAAAGCGCCGACACAGAGAGGCCATTCTGATTTAGGGTATTATTCTGTGGTGAGGGTTTGTTTGTTGTTTGACACAGACTGACGTAAAACTTAATCTGCAATATAATCAGAAGTAATACTATAACTACTTCGATATTATCTGGTTATATGTCGATAACTTGTTGCACAATAATAAAAGAGTGTCAGTTTGACAGGTTAAATAGTCCGACCGCGTCAGCGGGAGGATTATTCTGTCAAACTGACACGATTTGTTATTGTGCAGGAAGTTTGAGACGTATAACCTGTTCGAAGTACGCATTGTATTCGATTTGATTATTTTTTGAGTAAATTTCAATAGTAGGAACAAATAAATATTTTATTGGCAGCTCGATTTGTTTGTATTAACCTAGCTGAAAGTCATCTCCATGAAAACAACATCAAGTTGACAAAAGTTATGTATTGCGTTGCTTAGTGAAGTTACTATAGTATAATCGATTTTGTATAATCGAAATTATACAAGCTAACTTAACTAAATCCAGCCTTCTGATTGGTTGAAATCTCTACGAAAAAAATAATCACAGTTACAAAAAGTGGTAAAAATTCGGTGCACGGTCCGGTTTAGTGCGCATGCGCAAAAATGTAACAGTGAACATAAAAATGTAACGTTGAACAAAATCTCTCTCGAATTTTTTCTCTAAAAAAATTATCAAGACCTAACAACTAACATAAACCATTAACCTGGACCACCGCCGAGAGCGCAACGCATTGCTTTAAACATTACGACACGATAGCGGCAAGCGGCACCCACAACATTTTGACGTACACGCTGATCGAACTATAAACTTACTTCGCTCGCAGCGGAGGCGAAATAGACCGGACCGTGCACCGAATTTCACCCCAAAAGGTTACTAATGTCAAAATAAGACATTGGCATTTTATAACTTGTCAAAAGTTTGAGTGGTTGTATCACGTGATGAAATCCGCCATTAGTATTCCCGCGGCCATGAGTTTTCCAAATTATAGTTTGTTTATACGGAAAAGAACCATATTTTGACGTTTTTCACAAATTAGTTATTCAGAACAGTATTAACATCAAACAATCCAGAACATGTAACAGAGAAATAAATATTTTCTTGTAAGTTTTATATTGCTTAAATATTCGTAAGTAACTGTTCAATAGATTATTGCGGTGTACATTTGCAACTCCAGGTTGAACATGTATAGCAAGTAGTTTAGTGTCGGGAAAACTCCAGTATAGCCCTCTGCCTCTGGTACATTTTGACATTTCCGGAATATTAAATTAGAGGAACTGTTATGCCAGTGGCGAAACTGGATTTTACGGCAGCCAAAATTGGGTCTGGCATGAAACTTTCGTGTTTTGCCTCCATTATCTGAACATTTGTAGAACCTCCGACAAACTGAGAATCACATTATCAAGCGCATGCGCCTAAGCACCAGTGGGCTAAATTTGAGTTTAGTCCATGTATCTATTTTAATATAATTTAGATGTTAATAAAGCACATTAAATTACCGATAAGATTTCTATACAAATGATGTTATATATATATACAAATGATGTTATATCATTTGCGTTTTGGATTTGAACTTTCCAATTTCCATTAATTGTAATAAATTGATGAAAACACCTTATGACTCATATTTCTTCAACATTTAAACCTCTTTGTGGTATTTTATTGTATTTGAGAGATTAGTCATTTTGAATAACTTTCTTTCACTTCAGCAAATGAATTGTAAAATTTTATTTTGACTTTAGTAATTGTTTGTTATCAAATGTCGCTTACACCGTTAAAAAAATCTATTTTTTTCTATAGCACATGTTAAAGTTGCTTTTATCAACTCAAAACAAAAGGTCAAGTTTTACTTTAACAGCAAGGGTAGATAAAGTAGCACTTTAACATCAAGGATAGATAAAGTAATTTAATTTTCTAACTTTTGTTTAAATTAAATATGACAGCTTCGTATTATCGTAGCAACCCAATCCAGCTACTGACATTTTGAAATGTCATTGACTGTCCTTATTTTCTTTTGAAACTGTTAAAGTTATTGCTATAGAAAAAAATATTGTATTATACACGACGATCAAGTTATTTCTATCCACTCTTGAATCATTAACGTCTCGACTTCGTCTCGACGTTAAACGATTCACTCGTGGATAAAATTTAACTTTATCGTCTTGTATAATAAATTACTATTTTTATTACATCACCATGGTTTTCCGCAAAATCTTATTTTGATATTGGATAAAAAAGTAGCAGTCAAAAATTGTATGGCCACACTGTGATTATATAGTCACTGTAGTAATTTAAAATACTATAAATGTAATTATAATAAACATAAGAGCACAGCAAATTTTTCCATTTTTATCATATATATTTGTACCCTATGGTATGGTACTTATTATTTCCAAAGCATCGCTTTTCTGCGGAACTTTTTCTTGCCGAACTTTTTCCTGCGGATTTATTTCCCCACGGCACTTTTTCCGGCGGAACATTTTCCGCGGAACTTTTTCCTGCGGAACTTTTTCCGGCATCGGTACGAAACAACTGTGTAAACACAGAATTGTTTTATTCTGTGGTGTAAATGCTAACAAAATCAAAAGGTGCCGCTAAAACCCTTTGGAGGATGCTGATCGGGCAGAGTCCTGTGGGATCGATTATTTTAGACTTCGCTTTGGCAACGTTTCCAACACTGGGGGTCAGTGCGCACCCGAGTGTTTGTCAAGCTGACGGCCAAATTCTCGAAAACGAATCCAAAAAGCGGCCTGCTCGATCCTGCCTTTCCTGTGTCACTTTTCCAGTTTTCCTTCATGCAATTGCTCAAATGACGTTTGCGAATGGAATCTGAGTTGCTCCCCAGCTCCATCCAGTAAGTAACCCTTTTGTCCCCAGACGTAGAAATGCGCCTCGCGTCACGGGGGCCCGCGTGGCTCTGCAAAACCACAGCCGCGTCGATCCGCTTCCCAAAAAATCATCCGCAAGGGGCTTCCGCGCGTCTGGCGTCGTCCTCATGGTAGGTGCGCGCACATTCGAATTTCACTCAGGAATCACGCGAGTGCGAGCGCAAGCGCGCGCGGGCCCCCTTGTAATTTGTACTAATATCCGTCGTGTTCCAGCGAAACTTCAGTTCCTGCAGCCAGCTACGGCGACTACAACACCATGTCTTCAAATCTTACCAAGGACCGCATCGGCCAGTGGGCCGCCGGAGACAACGTGTGCCCCCTGAGCACCAGCGGCCTCGACCGCCTCCGCGACCCCGGTCTCAACAAGGTGAGTTTTCAAACTTTACTTAGGTACAGCCATTTCGAGGGGTGGCTACCCTATTTTCAAATCGGCGCCCGAAATTGTGAAGTGTTATAATATTAGCCCCATTGTTGGCCCTAACCTAACAATTGTCAATTGTTGCTTTACCGGCTCTCGTAATTGGTTAAGCCATGTAGAGGAAATTTACTGGGACGGTTAAGTGCAACAGCATTTACCCCTCCTGCTCCTCAGATATTCATTAAAACATTTTAAAAATCTTCCTATGGTTGCTGACACCTTTGATGGATTTACCAATTCTTGTGATTAGTTAACTGTCACAGATTGTTAAGTGCAATAGCATGATATACTCAGTAGTTATATCCCTAGTGCATTCTGTATATTCGAGTATTTCTCGAGAACGCAAAGCGGGAAATATTTCAAGACTTCCTCGAAGAAATGTCATCCTTTGTATACCACACTATTCATTTTTAAAGAGTTTTCAATTTTCTTTCTGAAATTTCTTGTGTACCTAGCTGGTTTGCTCCCGCAAATACTCGATATTGCACTTGCGCAAATACCTGGGTATTGCACTAGTGCAAAATATTCGCTGTATTCGACTCCGATTCGTTCAAATTTTGAAAATTGATTGATGGGATTGGTTTATATTATCTGAGGGGAATAGTCAAACATTTCAAAAATGTATCGATGTTAGTACCATTATTGGACCTAACAATGGCCAATTGTTGTCGTACCGGTTCTCGTGGTGGGTTCGGCCGGTCAAAGGAAATTTACTGGGCGGTTAACTGCAACAAGAACAGTAAGTTCTTGTCGAAATATTTTTAACAACCCCCCACATATTAGTGTATTTTCACCGGTCTAACGACAGGGAGTAAAAACTAATTACTAATTACCAATCAATCGGTGGGAACTTCTGGCCAATTTTTGTATTTATGGAAATGCCGAGGCCGAATTCCTGTTGAATTATTTAATAGTACTTGTTCTCGGGCCTATTGTAAAACAGCTCGCTATGACCTACCTACTGTTAATGAAACTTGTGAACGATACAATTGCATCCTTTTATTGAGCTTGGGGTTTGAAGTAAATTTCCATTGTGGCAGCAGTTTTATTGCACCAAGTTCTTTGCTTCCAGAGATGTAAATACCACATCTCTGTTTGCTTCACTTTTATTGTTTATTGTTATTTGATATCTGTGATTCAGTTTTTGTGTGTATTCAGTAATTTATCCATGCATAAACTCAATTTTTATGAAATTTAACTATATTTACATTTTGTCTTCTGTATCTATTTATATTACTTGTTGGATTGATCTCAGTTTTTGTAGTTACAAATTCCTTTAAAATAAAAGCAAAGGCTTGAAAATTGCAATAGGTCTTATTTTATAATAAAAAAGTTGTTAAGAAAGGTTGCTTAAAATTGTTAATAACACCTAAAAGTCTCAATAAAAGTTCAGATTGCTCCAGCTTTTCCATCCATTTTTTACCATGCAAAGGAAAATATTAAATTAACATTAAATTATGTTATAAAAACTCTGAAATAAATACATACATACATAGTCGCTTTTATGCAACTTAAGTAAATTTACTTCTTTTTTTAGTAAATGAACCCTATTTTTCCAATTTTTTACATTAATACTTGATTGGAGGTTGACAACTCGCAATCAAAAAAGTTTAATGGTTTTATGTCTACTAAGTGTGGTAATGGAGGGTATTCCAGCACGAGACGAAAACGTCGAGTAGTGGAATAACCGAGTTTCCACACATGGCAGACAAAATTTTTTCTACAGAGTTCATTTCCTAACTATTTTTTAGAAGTGTGGAAAAGTATGTCATTTTCTAACTAAAATTGATGTAAATCGATATGGTAAAGTACTTTTCCTAACAAGTTGAAAAATAGTAATTTTCTAATTCGGTATCAAACAGTCCTACTTTTCCACATTCATTTCGGTTAGGAAAAGTGCTAATTTTCCTCCCAAGTGCAGAAAAGCGAACAAATAAAAAACAGTAGCACAACCATTATAACTCGCATTTTTCTGATCTAACAATTAGTGTTTGCATTCATTTCCATAACGACCAAAACCTACACCATTTTAAAAATTTCCAAGAAATCTTGAAAAAATAGAGTCTTTTTCGGCTATGCCTCGATTAAAAATCTCGAACCTCGTAAGGAAAATGTTTACATTTCGTAACTTGTACAAATAACTATTTTATTTGTAAAAGGGTGAGATAAATTCCAAGCACACTGTATGTAGCTTGGAACTGTGGGCTAATAAGCCACATGGACAATAAAAAATAATAAATAAATACGGCCATTTATGGAAATTTAATTTCAGTGAAAGAACAGTTTTTTCTGAAAGTAACAACGGACATTTTCAAATTTACGATTATCTGTTCAACTATATTATTCATTTTTATTGTTATTCTATTTGCGTTATCTACGCTATGTGGTATTTGTATTGTTTGGTTTAATTATGTCACTACCTGATAAAACCCTTCGCTCACAATGCTGGAATTTATCAGGTGTATCTACTCTAAATTTTATTAATTGATGTTTGGTACATTCTAATAAAATTGAAGTAGGGAGAATAAATAGTTATATACATTATTATAATGTTTGAGTTGCCAAAAGTTCAAGGTTTTTAAAAATGTTTGTTAAAATAAGTCAAATTTGAAAAAATTCCTGTAAAGATTTTGTTTCTCCAAGTCACCTTCCTCTGATTTCTGACATTATTCGGACCTTCCCTGTCTAGGATCTCGTTTTCTCATACTGTTTATTGGGTTTTTCGCCACATAAAATTAAAAATATTCAATTCGCAATACCCAATAAACAGCATGAGTTATATAACACATACTTTGATTTCAATACTCTGCAGCTCTTTCGAGTCATTTCCAGAACAGTTAATCCTTGCTGCTTAACTCTTTTCCTAAACTTTATACTGTATGTTACAATATGCTTGGTGATGGTTTTGAAAATTTTCGCTACATAATACCGAATTTAAATAGTAGCTGTATTGATTTTCCTCGTTTATTCTGTTAACTTCATCCTTTTCTCTAATTCCTTGTGTAGTTATTATAAGTAACTATGTTGCTTTATTATGTCTTCATTTAGATCACCTGTTGTCATTCTTTTTCGATATCATAGTCAGTTTCTACCCTTCATATTTCTCGGTATGTTTTGTAAATAAATATCTGAAAATTTGGTGATGGTTTATACTCTTATGCTTGTTAATATATTTATACGGGGTGATTCACCAGCCTCTTTATAAAAGTATGGCAACGGAAAGTAGATTTAATTTAGTGAAAAAAATATACATATAAACAAAGGTTCTATCATTCTTTGTTCAGAAGTTATAGCGATTTTAAGGTTTTTATATTCAAAAAACGTAGTAGCCATGACTTACATGACAAAAGCTAGCAACCATCAGTTACATGACAGTCTGTAAATAGTAGTTGTTTGTTTATGTCAAAATATTCTATCACGATTTATATAAAAAAAGATGGTTCCGAATTTTAGGAAAATATTAGTAGCTAATTTCAATCTCGAAAACTACTGCTCTCAGTAATTCCAAACAAGAGTACCATTTGTATATAAAAAAGTCTGATCTTTTCTATTATCTAGTCAGAATTGACTAAAATTTTGATTGTAAAAAGTTATGACAAAACATTCCCCCATCCTTGCATAAACTACCCCTTTTGAACCTTATACCAACTTGTTTTACTGTCATCTAATTCAGAATAAAAAATCGCGTAGGTACTATACCAAATTCCACCAAATTTGCTGTATCTGTACTGTTTTAATTAATTAAAATCCATGTTTTTTATTACGTTTCTCAGGGCTATAGCTCCCTTATGACGTACTTCGGGATCTATGTTTATATGATTTTGTTTTCATGAAATTAAATGTACTTTCCGTTGCCAAGAGGCTAGTGAATCACCCTGTATAAAACCAAAAAAGATAAAAACCACAAAAACCCAAAGTTACTTTCTGGAAGCCTATTAAAAGTGCCAAGCAAAGTTTCCTTGCCGGAGGTGAAGACCATACCATCATGGCAAATTACAGGTTATTCCGGAGGTTATTAACTGGTCCAAAACCGACGTGCCCTCCGTGACCTTGCGATGTACCAAAAATGCTCCACAGGTACCACGTCCCAATGTCATAAACTGGTGAACTTCATTCAAGATCAGCTGTTATGTAAAGGATGATGCATCAGTACGGTATCACGCGCCCTCGCGTGACCCGTGATATGCTGCAAGCGCTGTTATGGAGGCTTCTCTCCAGGGCCCCACAAAACGGGGTCGTAAATCAGCCCCTCAAACAATCTAAAAACTGTGTCAGGAGCCCGTCGACGTTGTTTATCGATTGTTCTTGCGACGTCGCGACGCGGGTTAACAGCCAAATTGGCATATTTGAACCCCAACCGGTGCCCTGGTGACAACTGCCCTCGGAAGCATGGACGAGAAGCACAGCTGGTGGGAATACGTACACTCGCCCCTGAGGTTCTGCTTGTCCGAGGACCTGGCTGCGATCGATGGTCGGGTAATGATTAGCCTAAGTTTGCATTTCAATTTTGCCCATGCAACACTCCGAAACGCTTTGAAGGAAGTTGCCAGCAGGAAATGACCTGTAACGAAATTGTGGAAACCCGGTTTACACAGATACTGATAATGACTTGCTAATTGGCGATTAAGCCAAAAAGAACGTTGTGGAAAATTTATATCCTGTCCTGAAGAACATATTGAACAAACGTTTGTTATATTGAAAAGTTCGGTTCGATAACAAAATCAAAAACCATTTTTCTTCTTGCAAACCCAATCCGGGAACATACGTGATTGAATGTTTCTGAAAAGTGCTTACGCTTAATTTTGGATTTTAATTTGGGGGATTTTTGTAGGATATTCAACTTCTATTAGTCTAGGTGTAACCACACCCCATTTATTGATTTTTTAACATATCACCATAATTTTTTAAACTTAATCATTGTTATTTGTTTAAACTCATTTTAAAAATTTGACAAATTATAATTTGAATTCGAATATTTAGCAACATCCAAATAGGATTAATAAAAAGTAAAGCATGTTCCTTCAATTCTGAACTAATAGTACAGATTTTAGGTGATTCATAGCATTCTAGATAAAAATGTAACAAATTGAACAGCAGCACAGTAGCATTGTACTTACAGTGACACCCTAAATTGAAATACGTAAAAATTACAAAGTATCCCGTTTAAAAATCGAACGTTGTCATTTTTGTCAAACCAGAGGTGAACATTTTCCGAACATGACTGAAGAAAAATCTCTTTCCAGAAATAGAGTTGGCAACAACCTGTGATTTTTTCAAAAATTATCTGCCTTATTAGTTTTTTTGAGTTTTTCGTGTTTTAGATAACCACTCTTTTTACTATGTAGGTACCAATGTAAAAATCAGAAAGAATATGAATTTTTATTATTAGGTAAAAGGTATATCCTGGGTAATTTGTAATTTATCTACGAATATACAAACGTTTTTTAAATGTGTAGATCATATAAATAGGGATATACGTATACGTAAACTACTTAAAGTAAATATCAAATTATGTTTACAGTAAGGGGTTTCCATTGTTAATTGATTCTGAGAGACTTCCTTCAAGGGGATTCCCTCATTCAATGATTTTCCAGTATAAAAATTATTATATTTGTTACTAATTGAATATTTGATACCATTTACAGCTGTAGAATACTTTTTTGTCAGTGTTTGAAAAAACCCACATTTAGTCTAGAACCCGCGGGTTTTTCAGGTTGGTTTTACGCTGAGGAAAATTATGCCAAGACTGGCTAAAGATCACATTTCTATACTAAATTTCAAGTAAGCATACAAAACTGAGTAGTAATCATAACTATGGCCGTGATTGGTCGAAACAAAGTAATCATTACAACAATCTAAAAATCAAATATTTTTCCAAAATTGTTAGTTTGACATTCGATATGAATCTTCCTAAAACTATAAAAAGAAAACTGATAAGTAGTGGACGTTGACGAGAATATGCAGTATAAAGAAGATCCATAGACGTTTTGGTAAAGGTTTTATTGCACAGAAATTTTCGTAGTGTAATACTGAGTCATTTCAGGGTTTGTGTAGGTTGCTATAAGATACAATTTTAATTAAGTTTCACAATAAATACATTACATACGGAAACAATATATTGAAATGTCTGAATCAAAAATTTGTGAATTGACAACTAAAATAATGGAATAAATTGATAGAAGCATACCTGTTGAACAAGAAGGCATTTTTTGTAATATTTCATCCTGTTTTTAAAAATTTACAATTTTTTCTCAACTTCGACACTTCGACTTCCAAATCGAAGAACTTGCGGATCCATGATGATAGGGAATTATTGTCTTAAAATTAGCCAAGGGACATGCCACTCAATTTTCTACACGTAGTACTTAGAAAACAGCCTATATTGGTTGCCCAATGACGAACCAGTAAATCCCCTGATTCGTAGCAATTTCAAACAGTTTGCGCCTTTCGTTTACATGCACATTCGAGTAACAATTAAAGGTAAGAACACAAAAAGTGTTGTTTGCAATGGAAGTAAATAATTGAATATGTATATAGATTTTTAAAAAAACAAGGTCCCATTTAAAAATTAATTGTAGCACAATGTCCAAATTGAGTAAGCTCTGTTGGTAAAAATCGTAGTTGAATACTTACAGCGATTACTAGGAAGTATTTGCTTGAACCATAACGATTAAATTGCATGTGCCAGGTCAATAGAGAAGTTACATATTTATTTTACCGTAGGCAATTGTCACGTATTACTTTCAATAATTAGGCTTTACCTAGTAACTGGTACATGATAATTAGATCGAACGGTATTGGTGTAAGTGTAAGCATTACAATTACAAATTCTGTAAACTCAAAGTGGAAAAAGAAATAGATATATTTCGATTTATATAAAACTTACCAAATTCTATAGATTTTGTTTGTGTAAAAAATCGATCCAAAACAGAAAAATAAATAAAAATGTAAAATCTCGAAGTTTATTTTAAAAAAAGTAATTTTGAGACGAGACGATACTCATCATTCATCATAATATAAAATAGCTTTTCAATCTTGCCGTGAATAATAGCACCATGTTATGAACTACTATATACTTAATTACCAGACACAACAATGTTATATAGTCGAGCATTGTTTTCCAGTTATTTAGTATTATTCTTATACCTACTCCATTTTAACAATAACCTAAGGTGACGCTGACGCATTCCTAGCGATGACATTCAAAAACTTCTAATATAATACATGATTGTTAACAGTTTTGTCTTCTCTTGAAAGTAAACATCCGCATTACGATAGTTTAAACTAATTTAATACGTGTTGTCTAAATACAGATATGATGAGGCTGCATACAGAGTAAATGAAGGCGCTGGAATGTTTGCTGTGGTGTAGAGGCTATTACAATGGTTGTCAAATGTTTTAGTGCGTTTACAACTAAAGAGTACTACGTAACTGGTATGTACGTACTTAACATAGACTTCGAACCACGATAAGTTCGTGCCTTGTAGGTGCAGTCGTTACAATATTTGGCATGGACCTTGCAATCAGTGGATCTAAATTTTGTATTTTTTTGTGTACGTTGAATTTAAAATCTGCCATCCATCAATTTTTAAGTCATGTGGACACAGACAACAAGGATGGGAAAATTGCAAACTTAGCAACAGGCTCTGTTATGTGAGCTAGAGGTTTTGAGTACCTGGTTTACACCATCACGTTATCAGTTTCGCAGTGAATCTAATCTAATCCATTATTTGTTTGTTTGTGTAACAAACATCGAGAATATGTCGGCATTTAATAGGAGCATTGGATTTGATGAGAAAAAAAAAGCGTTATCAATTTTGTTAGCAATTGCTTGTTCACATTGTTTGGAATGTAATTACTTGCCCGACGTTCGAAATGGCTTATTTAATTAGAATAACATGCGAAAGCGATAAGGCCGTTTGGAACTTAACCTAGACCCAACGCGCTTCGTTACAAAGCTGATTTTTAGTCACAATAAAAATGACGGTTAAAGTCCAGCTGATATTCAACTATCGCTTATTTGCAAATAAAGGCTGCATCAACTTCCAGTTTTCTTGGAAGGGGATTCCGCTGGACTTCGGCCGTGTTTATCGTTACGCCGATTCCTTTTAATTGTGTGACGTCTACGTAAAGACAAACAAATCGGAATTTTATGTCCGCCATAGATAACGCAGTCTGCATGTCATTCATCAAAGAAACTGGGACTAACAGTTCTCATTTAAAATTATCAAGTGTTAACTTGAAGGATATAGAATATATCTTTGAGTCGTCTGAAGATATTTAAATAGAGCAAGAACCTGTAGATTTTAACATGGATTTAAACTTCAATCAATTCAAATAAAAGTCTAGGAGAACTTCGATATAGGGAACTCGTAATATAATGAACGCTCGCTTATAACGTACAAAAATAAAAGTCTCGATCAAACCCATCATTATGGCAAAACAAATCAGGAGGCTTCGATAAGTCCAAACGTCAAACCTTACTGCCAGTAAAAATTCATAAAAATAAATTATTTAATACTCGGATAAATTGCACCACTCGTTTTCGACTCGTGGTCCAAATTTTATCCTCGTGAACAATGTACAACTTTCTCACTCATTGAAAATTTATTATTCATTAAAGCAATCAAAAATGCAAATTTGGATTTGGGTTTTTTATGCAATCTTATACAATTTTTCTTAATAATTTTTCTAATAAAACAAAGCGAACAACTATATTTTTACATTCATTTTTGATCGCAGTAAATTAATAATTTAAATGACCAAAACTAAAACACATTCACTGATTGATGGTTGTGTAAACCTTGCGATAAATCCTATATGTAAATTTAAAATGCAGCCAGGCGTGGGTGAGACGTCTCAATTTGTCGCCAAAACAGTCAAAATGCTGAAACCTCAGTGTTATATGTACGTCTTTTTATACGAAGAATTAAATGTTTGTAGCTGACAAAACCACTTTCAGTTTTATTGTTTGTACTTCTACCAGAACGATTTTATTATTGGTTTTAACTACAGTCAGCGTTTGTCGAAGCACCAAAAATTCTATCTCTCAAATTATCACCAAGTATTCTCTAATTTGGAAATAAAAGCATAGCCATTTTCATAATTAGGATTTGTGGTCAATAATTTATATAATTGCCGCCTTCTACAAACTGGAATTAAATAATGGGTGAAGTTAACGCCTTCTTGAGAAATCCCCAATGTAGAGGAAAATACCTGTCGCTTTTCTATATTTTTATATACGAGGCCAATTTGCTACGAGACTTTTATAAAACAGTTCAGACAAATCAATTATTTACTAAAAATAGTAATAAAAATACTCAGTATCCAAATTAGGCCAGTCAATTCAGTTTGACTTTTTATATCCACATTGGTGTAATGTATAATTTTTCTGTATAAATTCACTGAAAACTGTTGAGTAATTCTAAACGTACAAGTCATCACCTTTTTTCTTTTCTAAGTATGTTAATAAAAAACGTTAAAGCTCATATATTTGGTAGTTGCAAACCAAACATAGTGATAATGTCTGCATTGACAAAGTGTATACATATTTATAAAAGCTTTTTTGTGTATTGTTTAAGAAATTGCTGCATAAAAAGAAACTGCGGTTTTATATACCTCGAACACTAATTATAAAGTAATTTTCCATGTTTTGTTATGATGACCTGTGAATCTTATAATGTAATTAAAGATATTTTTAAATTGCCTGTACGTCATGGCTTATTGTTTTCAATGCAATTAGTCGTCTGGGATCCAGTAACATAATTATGGGGGCGTACTTTATGTAAGCATTTCCGCAAACGCCTTAAATGTTTGGTTTTTGTCTTTTTATAGACGGATTTAAAATACTATATAATTTACTGTTTTGACCAAATGTACTAGACAACACTCAAGACGTGATGCACATAATTATTGGCTTTCAGTAATAATTTTATATTTTTTTTCGTACACTAGCATTGAAAGAGCTACTTTGCCGTACAATTTATTAATCAGAAAGTTGCACTTTGCGGTATTCGTACGGCAAAGTAGTATTTTGCGGTATTCGTACGGCAAAGTAGCACTTTGCCGTACGTTTCCTTAGTTACAACACATATAATATTACATTACATTAATATTACTCTACTTATTTGCTATATACGAGGATAAATTTAGTATTCCGTTTTGTATGCTAGTGTACGAAAAAATATTGTACGAAACTCGTATGAAAGTGGCTTTTCCATACTCGTCTCGAAATTCCGGACTCGGCCTAACGGCCTCTTCCGGAAACATCTCACTCGTACTGAAAAGCTCCACTTTCTATACTTGTTACGTAAATTACTATTTTCGATTGCTACCAACAGTCGGTGTTTTATATCATCATTTTTATTTGTGAAAAGGCTATAAAACAGGGTAACGATGACAAAAGTTAGGGAAACTATTTGAAAGTAGAAAGAATTCCAATGTGCTTGCAGTTTACAAGGTGTTAGTTAAGGGAAACTGCCAAACAGCTAAAATTCCCTTGCTGTGCAATAGAAATCTTAAAAAGAAACAAATAACCGGCGATAAATTGAAATATCGCTGAAGGACTCTAAGAATACCAGAAAATGGAGCTCTAATGGTAAAATTTTTCTTCGCAGACCGTTAAAAGACGTTTAGAACCATGTTGTATTAAGACACATTTTGAACGGAAATTTATTTTTGTCAACACGACAACGCACCATGTCATACTTCTGTACAAAGTACCTGTGGTTTGATATTAATTAACAATGATGTGTAAGTGTCAATCCTTATAATACAACTAAAATACTTAGCATTTAAATTCCCAACTTTCAGCAGAAGCAGAACATTTAAATTCCCAACTTTCAGCAGAAGCAGAGTGATATAATTCACGCCTTGATGTTTATTGCACCGATGCTGGCATTGGAATGCCCAAGGTGAAATTTATTGAATTTTCTGTCGTGTACTGTCTTCCTAATATTATCGAGGAGATACACGAAGAATGTTTACCATACGCACACATAAGAAAAGTGAAAACAATATTCCAGCCTACTCTTGCGTCATACTGCGCTAACTTCTCAGGTGTTCTGCCAGAAACTAATCCATTATGAAATTTGGTAATTACAAGCACGCCAGAAAATGTAACGAAAAGGAAATCAATTTGCCGGCAGATATGAGCTAGTTTAAATTGCTGGCCCTTTCGAATTTCTACTCGCGTTCAGTGAACATATAAAATGCCGATTTTTACCGGTTAATGGCAAATGCCCGTTATGCTGTTGCAATTGGTGATTACTTTGACAACCAGAGCAAGGTTAGATAATAATAGCATTTGCCAGATGCAATTTACATGCGGAAGGTGAAGGCTGCAGCGCCGGTCTGCCGTTTAGTAGTTTTATAAAAATAGAGCGTTTCAAGGATTTTGGTTTGGAATTGAGCTGGAAGAGGTAAATTAAAGAGCTCATTTTGCATCGACTTTTAATTATTTTTTTGCCTTGGACATGTTCTTTGTAGTAAAATAATGAATTTCATATTTAAATCTTGAGCCAATCTCCTCCATGGAGTGTACCGGCCCGAAATATACGAGTTAAAAACACGGCGCTCCGGCCTGACGTCAGCACAAGAAAGCCAAATTAGCCAATGATTTTACATTATTTAAATTTACTCCGCCTCCAGCCTCTAGATAGAGGCTCTCATTGGCTATTTCGGCCTTCTTGTGTTGACGTCAAGCCGGGGAGCTCCGATACCTTGTTTTTCTAACCGGTATTGCCCGAACTTGTTTATACGTACAACTTTTTCGAGCCTAGCTTATTCATATTTGCTTCTACATAAAAGCCCAAGTCTAAATATAAGTAATTTGTAATACGTGTTCTGAAGTTCAATATTAGTTTTATTGTTTGGTTGTCTAAAGTTCAAAGTTAACCACAAGGCCTGTTTAGTGTTTTGTAAATATATATTTATATATGGAAACTCACTTAATATTGCTTTATTTTTATACACATGCATGTTTTCTATACAATAACAAAATAGGTGTCATTATAATCTGGAAAATTACAGAATTGCAAGTGACATTTAATTTAAGGAAAGGAAATGTAGCCTGTATTTTCTATTGTGTGTAAAAATCGGTTGTCCAAAGTAAAAAGCTCGGCGCATACTAAAAAATCACTCTTTTAAATTGATTCAGAAACTTGTTATAACCTTAACAAAATATACTATTGGCTATTCATTCACACTAAATCTAGATTAACGTTAATTACTACAGCTCCAACTGACTCATTAAGTTGCACTTGTAAACCTGTAAACTACTAAAATCCATAATAAAGATGTGAAAGTCGACCTCTTTCCTCGTCGTGAAGTAATAATTATCGAATTAAATTTCTCTATTTTTCGAACGTCACGGTTTGGATGTTTTGTTAAATATATTACTGCACCGTGGAAGAAGATTCAGCACATTTGATATCGTCTCGAGTCCATTCCATGTTGTGATCAAAAGAAATGTTTTATTTGAGAAACGTCGGAACGTGCGATAAAGGAAGATGGCCTTTGGACATGGAATTCTGAGAAAGTGTAATCACTTAGCCGTAAAGTGATGTTGCGTTTCTTATTCGGTAATCTTTCCTCTTTGTACGCAACGTCTGATTTGGAAACTAAACCTGCGGTGTAATTATAAACATTTTAGCGAAAATTTCGATACGTGTGCATCGTTATATGATCTTTTCAAAACAGCTGAAGACGTGACCCAGCATTTCTGAATCTCTGGTGTCGTCGACATCGTCGTGATTTAATTCTTCTACTCCACCTCCATAATATCCTTTTCAGCACACTGTCTAATCATCTTCTATCTTCTGCTCTTTGTATGTTTCCATAGTGACTTGTGCTATTTGTGCTTCTTATAGTACTTCTTCATTTTTGTTCATCCAATCGTTAGCATTATTCTAAGGCATCTTATCTGGATCATCTTACATTTCACATTCATAGTAGGTTTTTGATTTACCTTTGCAGCTGTCATCGGTCGTTATCTATGCAATAGATTTTTTATGATTACTGGAATTAATATGTATCTAATCTTTTGTTTATGTAGTAAGCCTGTAATAAGTTTATCATTGACGAGATGAACTCCCTGTGTGAACGTCCATACGAAGCTTTTATCAGCAGTCACACAATTTTCACACGATATCTGTCCTCAGCATGTTATTGAACGTCCTTTAAATATGATAAATCTGTAAAGCGGTTGCCAATCTCTCGTTTGTTTGTAAACAAAGAGTATTTCCCGACGAAAGCAAACTACAATCCAGCGATTCCAGTTCTATTGCAAGACCAGTACAGATTTCTGTATTTTATTGCGAGTCTCTCACTCGATTTGTTATATCATCGGCGGATTAATCAAATCTCTGAGAACAAGAAAACAAAAACTCTCAGAAGTTATTTTTAACTCCAGGTCATGGAAGATTTATGTTGTCTAGTGGGAAGATGCTAACATCAATACACACAGTCTGTTTACTATTTCCCATGCGGTAGGAAAACGCGCAAAGTTTCGGCTCTTGTTGGGAAATACGAATTTCGCTAAAAATTCCAAATTGAAGTGTTAGTCATATTTCTGTGGACGATGATAGCAACATGTAAAAAAGACAATCATTTCAAAACAGGAGCTGATAATCTTGGACGGTAAGGTTTGCCAACCATTCAAAAATCGACCACTTGTGTTATACTTGGAAAATAAACTATTATATTTATTACCCTTCGCACGCACACCAGCAGTATTGAAATCAATATGCATACCCAGAACTTTGTGTTTTCGAAAAGCCGTTTTTATTCATAAGTTATTGTATGGAAATTGATATGAAAGCTACGGAGATTTGTTCTCTAGGGAAATCAACCCTTTTCGGTTGAAGGGCTGAGTTGCGTTCCTGCTTTTACAATAATAAATTAAAAGCGACACTCGGATCTTCCAGAGAAGTATATTGATGTTGATTACAATTTCAATTTTTAAAAAGACACTACTTTGCAATCGCAAAATATCAACCTGGAACCCAATACCGGCTTCAGCTCTCGGGCTACGTCAGCACAAGAAGGCCGAATTGGCTAATGATTTTATTTAATTTGAATCTACTACGCCTCGATCCTCGAGATAAGGGGCTCTCATTGGCCAATTCGGCCTTCTTGTGCTGACGTCAGGCCGTAGAGCTGACGCCTTATTTTTCAGCCAGATTGGTTATCCAGGACATCCATAGCATTCTTCCGAGTATGCATAACTCGAATGTTTGCAGTATTTTCTCCCTGTTTACCTAAGCATCCATGTCTCGACCCCATGAATCAACATTCAGTGTTTTTAGTAACGTTTCGTTTCAAGATAAAGACTGCAATCGAAAAGCAGTATCTTCATTTTCCGGGAAGTGAGTTTTCCTGCTTACGTTCGTATTCGTATCTCTAAGTCTAGGTCCACATCGTCATCCAGCAGCCAACAGGGTGTTCGAATTGTGGAACTCTTTTGCTGCGTTTGCCCTACAAGCTCAGAATGTGGACTGAATATAATTATCCTCGTCTGCTTATAGTGTTTATTTTTAAGCAGTTATTGCATTAATAACGAGTTGCAATCCATCAAGACTCTCTGTTGGTACCACTAAAGTTTACTGCTTAGCTGCTAGTTGATGAGTTGACCATTGACTTTGATACCATCTTGGATGATTTACAGTCCCCTCTTCATGTCTAACACCAACAGTGACAACACACAACCTTAATAGGACTTTTTAGGTCTTTTTATTTATGCTGTTTCGGTGGTTTCCTTTCAGTCTTGAATTCAGGGGGGTGATCGGGGGGGGGGGGGGGAACTCCCCCCCAGGCAGTACAGATTGTGCGGGAATAAGTAAAAATACCCCAGATGTTTAATCCCCCCCCCCCCCCGAGAAATCAGTCTGAATCCAATACTGTTTCCTTTTAATTCTCACTGGTGCTGAAGGAATAAAAGCTTAAGATAATAAAGAAGTAAACGGCGATATACAAAATATACACATATATTCTCGATATTTGCACTCTTGAATATTAACTAGGCTAACGGTTATTTTAGATGAAATATTTTTCATGTCTCGCGTGATATAGATAAAGTGTAGGTAGACATTGGTTATTCCAACAATGCAATTTAATCCAACAACTATGCTAAATGCTGTGGAATCTCCAAATTCCTAAAAGTTCATAATTAGTTCCGTCGATCGCCATCCCCCAGAACCTACTCCTACAGAGAGTTTTAACGAATTTATTGTACTCGCCGCGCTTTTCCGCGCGTTGCACAAGTGCGCGTTGGCCTTAGTTAAGAATGGATTACGCAGATACCGTACACGTAAAAACGTAATGAATACAAGTAATTCAAAGAGCCGAAAGTAGTCACGCATCCACTTGTTTTATAGCATGGACGGTACTTGAAAATCTGCCCTTCGGCTTTCCTTGCACCTACGGTCAAAAAAGGGTAAGGCGATACAAAAAATTGGGACGTCCAAACGTGAAATACTCAAAGGACATGCCTTTAGTCAAAATTGTTTTCATTATAGTATAAATTTAGATCATGGAGAACTTGCTACTCCATTAACAATCGAACTGAATCATTTCCACTTTGGCTGTAAAAACATTGATTCATATCCGTTTCATATTTATATACAGAGATCAGTGTCGGCACTTATCTTTGATAATTTGTAGACACGTAAGGATAACTACAAACTTAGTAACTCCCACACTTTTATAAACCTTTCACCTGTTTAGCGTTTAGCTGTAAAACTAGATCTAAGTCAATGTTACTCAAACGGAAACGCAGCTATCCTTGAAAGGAAACTGCATTCTTTACTGAAACCGGAGGATATGTAGCCTTGCAAATGCAGGAAAATTGCTGCGTCAGGGTGATGAATAACCGGAAAAGCACATCGTATAAAGGTGAACCGCGGGAATAATTGGATGATGTAAGCTTTTATTTGACCTAGACCAACCGTCAAAACTGACCTCAAAATGTTACTGCTGTGTTACAAGTTTCGTCATTATTGCGGCAATATGCGATAGTTTCTGAAAAATCGCGATAATTCGAAGTGCGCCACCGCAGTAGTTTTTTTGAATGATAGGCAACCTATGTCACATCGCCTGTCGAATTGCTATATTTCAACTCGACATTTTTGTAACCATGCTGTTTTAGTATTTCATGCTGCTAGCTCCTACGTTCAATTTCATATTTGGAAATACCTTTTGATTTGATTTTTTGGATCATTTTAGAAAACTTTGATAGATAATTAAACTAAAAATTTTAGTCTTAGTAAAAATATTGGTTTAAGTATTGTTCCAATTCTCTTATATTATTAATTTTGGCTAATACATTTATCTATATTTCTGTTTCCGATAGTCACAATAATAAATCACTAAAACTAATTAACTAAGCATAACTTGGATCTTTGACCTCAGTTACCTATATTTTAAAGTATGCAGAAGCCCATTAACAACTTAAATCGAATATGTGGAGGTTAGGTACCATAAAATACTTTATGAGGTAACATTTTTATGAACGAATTTCTAGGCTAAATCTATAATAAAAGTGATTTTATAGTTATTAAGGTACCAAGTGCATTATGAGTAAAATAAGAGCCCAAGATTGTTAGTGTACTAACCGAGGGCCTTTGGCCCGAGGTATGTACAACAATCGCGGGCTCTTAGCTCATAATGCCCGTGGTGCCTTCAAGGTTTTATGTCCTACCAATTTTCTTACCTAATTCATATTCATAATCAATTCATTAGCTGAGCTGTCATTAATTTTTATTGTGACAGTGGTGCATAATTTTGGAAATAAAAGTTGTATCCATGGAAACAAATACTGTTAATTTTTCATAAGAACCCTAGTGTTCTTATGAAGAAAATAATTGCCCTGGAGCGTTATTTTGTATCTAAGATACCTTAAAATAGAGTCATTAATTTCAATTAATGTACTGGTAGGACATAAAATTCCTAATTTCCTTATGTTTGTCCATAACATGTCTTTGAAAAAAATTTTTATTGATGATGTAGAATTTTAATGTCTTGTGTTTTTCACTCTCTAAGGTAAGCCTGTAAAGGGCGTAACTTGACAACTTTTTGCTGTGTGAAAGTAAATTGCTGAGCTATTAAACAGCAATCCCATTGCTGAATGTTTTAAAAAAGTTCCAAGTTTGTTTTACTTGCTAATATAATTACAGTTAGTATTATAATGCCTATTGAATACATCTGTCAAACGATGTCATTTAACCAATAATCGAACTCGCTTTTTTAACTTTCAACCAATCAAAAACGACTTGCGTCGATAAGGTCTGACATAACAACTTATCGGTAATACTCCACCTTACTCATTAAAGTAATGATTCGTTAGTTTTTTTAATCGATTCAAGCAATAGTCACGCAAAATATATTGCGTGCATAGTTCCTTGCGTCGATAATACTGACCAGATTGCACTCACGCTGGATTGTTTAGAAAATACGCCCTCCTGCTTCGCTCTCGGGCGTATTTTCTAAACAATCCAGCGGTCGTGCAATCTGACCAGCATTATCGGCAAGTCACAATGCACTTAATACATTACTGTTGAAAATACTGTTGACTTGAGTTTTAAAATAACCTACTCATAAAACCAACATTGAAGAGGATAGATTAATTTAATTGCCTTTGCTTATCTTATCTATTCACCGAATATACATCTTTTAAATGGATCAAATGACTTGGCTGAAATTCAATATGGTTTTTATAATGAGTTTTATTTTACAGTGAACTTATTGAATGTTTGCTTAATTTAAACACGTATATGGTGGCTACTCAATTACAACTTTATAATAAAGCTAATTATTGTGAGAATTCCATAAGTAGAGTTGATTATTGATTTAAAAAGATATCGTTATTATGTAACATTGTAAGTTTTAATAAAACAAAAATAAAGTTGTTTAGTCTCAGAAGTTACCACATTTTCTGCTACATTTATTATCACAAAACACTCTGGAGCTGAGTGTTGTGATGATTCGTCAATAGATAAAACCAAAATCTCTTTTTATCATCAAAGGACAACTCCTCTACTTGACCTAAAATTAATGAAAATGTATAATGTTGTTTATGTTTAGTACAAATAAGCAAACTGCTGTAGAAGCGAATTTAGTTTCATAATCATTCTAGAAGTTGTTTCTATGTTATATATGATGTTTGTAGTTCCTGTAACTGCGAAGTGAAATCAAAGAACAAACAATTTTCCCCTAACATTATTGTAATATTTCTTTGTGCTTTTCTTAACTATTTCTTCTTGATTCACATTTTTTTTTTCCAGTGTTTACTGCTCTTCCTTGATTGTTAGCTTTTAATGACTTTGATCCTTATTGAATACTCCTTTGGATGTTTCTCGTTAAAGCAATTTTGTATCTTTGATATACTTAATGATGGTCTTGTTAGGTACATCTTTTGTGCAATTGCAATGAAGCGACATTAATAGTAGGCCTATATTATGTTATTAGGAGCAAAAGTTATACTTTATGTGGCATGGCTGGACAGCCAAGCCGAGATACTTTTGCTCCGAATAACATATAGTATTTTTTCTTCAAATGTTAATAACAAATTACTTACAACATTGTGAACAAAATCCACTGATGAATGGCAGGTAGTGTTTAGATGCCATAGCAATGAAGTGAGAGTTTAGCATCATCAATCAAGTAGTATGTCACATTTTACTGACGTTTGAAGAAATAGCATATTACATACCGAGGTGGAAAGTGTTTCATTCCTGTCGAGAGATTAAGTAGTTAACCGAGACGCGTAGCGTCGAGGTCAACTTTATCTCGAGACAGGAATGAAACTTTTCATCGTGGTATGTATACTATTTTATACGCAACCACTTTATTCTAAACAATAATTGGAAAAATGATTATATTATGATACGATAGGTTGTGACGCGCATGAATGTATCAACGAGATTCCCAGTGTCCCTACCTACACAGCGGTCGGCAATGGATTACTTTCCAACCGCTGAGACGGCAATCACTTTTCCGACCGGTTGGAAAGTTACAAGTTGGGAATAGTTCATTTTCCAACTTTTTAAAAGTCAGTAATGATCTTATTACATATATGGTTGTGAATAAAAATCATTCTTTACTGTTTAAGACGATTTACTTTGCATATTCATTGTTATAAACCAGATACTAATGACTATTCAACACTATAACATATAAGCCAATCACATTGCAGACATTTGCTTTTTTCAACCAATAACAGCAATATATCACTGAATATTGGGCACCATGCAAAATATTCACAAAACAATGTACGTACTCAAAAATAAATAGCCTTGTTGCGAAGTAACGCTTAGCAACGATGTTCTGTCCTTAGTGATATCGCTAGGTTACGTAACACTAAACCCCAACAAACTGTGTGGTTTGTTTTAAAAATTTTAAAATGCTGTGTTTTGGAAGTATTCCGCTGAATTTAATTGAGAATGAATAATTATATTAATTGTTGGATTATTTTTCAATAAAGTTAATCGTCATGTATTAATATTGTTAAATAGTCGTCCTAAATACCACTCGAAGTGGATTTTTTTTAAAAATATTTTGCCATTTCCATAGAAATTATTGCAAATTTCACTCAACAAAATCACATTTAAATGTCACTCGCCTTCGGCTCGTGACATTTTTGATGTGATTTTGTATCGTGAAATTTAAACGCAATAATTTACATGGAAACGACAAAATATTTGTCAAAAATATATCCACTGCTTGTGGTATTACCCTTGACTATTCAACTCACCCCCTTCCTGTTAACTATTAACCAATCATAATTTAGCATTTGTATTGTTTGCACCAATTAGCGTGAACTATATTGACAATTTTCACTAGTGAAAATAATCGACAATTTTCACTAGTGGTATAGTGAATATTTTAAACAAATGTGATTTTTATTAGAAAAAGTCAATGTTAGTGTTCTGTTACTATAGAAATTGCGTAGTTTGTTGCTAAATTTACTGAAAACTAATTTGAAAAAGTAGATTGGT
Source organism: Agriotes lineatus (assembly GCA_940337035.1). Lineage (NCBI taxonomy): Eukaryota > Metazoa > Arthropoda > Insecta > Coleoptera > Elateridae > Agriotes > Agriotes lineatus. Next base: position 51,208,326 of record OW679194.1, on the reverse strand, counting down.
TCATTGAATAGTCCCTCGAATACCATTCTTAGTCAAAGTTAAGTAGAATATTTTTGCGGTGGTATTACTACTCATGTTCATTACCCCAAAATCCCTCATGCTACGCACTCGGGATTCTTGTTGAGCGGCAAATTTACTACATATTTCTTAGCAAAAGATTCTTACAGAAAACGTCAAAATTTAATCGGCTATTTTAATGCACTTGGGATATTACTGTTGAAAAAATACCCTAATTTAACTACATGTAAACATTATAAAAATTAAGTTAATGATTTTCTTTCATTTCAGGGTATGGCATTCACCTTGGAGGAACGGCAAGCACTAGGTATCCACGGTCTTCTTCCCGCCCGCGTAAAGACACAAGAAGAGCAGCTTGACCACTGTAAAAAATGCCTGGAACGTTTGGATGATGACCTCAACAAGTATTTATATCTAATGGGACTGCTGGTAAGACCATTTCTGCAGAGTTCTAAATGCAGATATAATTTTCACTATCTTAACAGGACCGAAATGAGAGGTTATTCTACAAACTCGTTACTGAAAATGCGGAGAAAATGATGCCGCTTGTTTACACTCCAACTGTAGGATTAGCTTGCCAGAAATTTGGATTGGTGTTCCGTAGGCCGCGTGGGCTCTTCATCACCATACACGACAGAGGACACGTTTATGAAATATTAAAGAACTGGTAAGGCTTCTAATTAGCAATTCTGTTTGAAACGCTAAGTCTGTTGTTAATTTAGGCCCGAATCCGACGTGCGAGCCATAGTTGTAACAGACGGTGAGCGAATCTTAGGTTTGGGCGACTTAGGAGCATGTGGAATGGGAATCCCCATAGGAAAACTCTCTCTGTACACAGCACTAGCAGGAATTAAGCCCCATCAGTGCTTGCCAATCACACTAGATGTAGGGACCAACACGCAGTCGATGCTAGACGACCCCCTTTATATCGGTCTTAGACAAAGACGCGTTACCGGCCAGGAATATGATGACTTCATCGATGAATTTATGCATGCTGCAGTTCGGCGGTTCGGCCAGAATACTCTCATACAATTCGAAGACTTTGCAAATGCCAACGCATTCCGGCTGCTGGAAAAATACCGTGACCAGTACTGCACGTTCAACGACGACATTCAGGGAACTGCCAGTGTTGCTGTTGCTGGCCTGCTTGCTTCTCTGCGTGTCACAAAAACCAGACTATCAGACAACGTAATAGTATTTCAAGGTGCTGGTGAAGCTTCTCTGGGCATCGCTCACTTGTGCCTAATGGCGATGATCAAGGAAGGAACTTCAGAAGAAGACGCCAAGGATAAGATCTGGATGGTGGATTCTAAAGGCCTCATCGTTAAGGACAGGCCAGAGGGAGGTCTCACACACCATAAATTGGTGTTTGCAAAGAATCGTGCCCCCATAAAAACTCTGTTGGAAGTTGTAAAAACTGTGAAACCAACCGTTATTATTGGAGCTGCTGCCATAAGTGGAGCTTTTACAACAGAAATTTTGACGGAAATGGGCAAGAATAATAAGAATCCTGTTATTTTTGCTCTTAGCAACCCCACCAGCAAAGCAGAATGTACTGCCGAACAAGCTTACAGAGCTACCGCAGTAAGTGTTTTAATAAATTTGTTCTAAATTGTACTATTATACAATGTGGAAAGATAATCTGGAATATTTGCATTTATACATTAATTTTACTTTGAATACAACTAACGCAGTTGTCTCCTTTTATTTAATATAGTAACATTAGATTTTATTATAGGGAAAGTGTGTATTTGCCAGTGGTTCTCCATTTGATCCAGTAGCTTTGAATGGAAAAACATTCTATCCTGGACAGGGCAACAATTCATACATATTCCCCGGTGTAGCATTGGCAGTCATTTGCGTAGGCATTCGAACTATATCGGAAGAAGTATTTCTTATGTCAGCTGAGGTATGTCCGTTTTATTTATAATTAAAACAATGTAGTTCAATCATTCATTTTTATCCAGGCTTTGGCAGATTTAGTTAGTGAAGACGATTTGGACAAAGGCAGCCTGTATCCACCATTATCTACCATTCAAGAGTGCTCTGTAAAGATTGCTGTCAAGGTAGCAGAGTCTGCTTACGAGACAGGTAGATATATTTGTTTTAGTCATAAGAATTTTTAATTTCATTGTTGCTTCAATAGGTTCCGCCTCCGTGTATCCAAAGCCGGAAAACCTGGAGGAATTTATCCGTGCACAGATGTATGACACGATGTACCAGCCAGCACTGCCCAGCATCTACTCATATCCCAAACTTTAAATTCCATTCCATCTTTAAATTATTCTTTAAATTATTAGATGATGTATTTTTGTGTAAAATGTAATAGGTTATTTTCGATTATGTTTATTGTACTTTGTATATAGTTTATTTAAAATATATTGTTTTATCGAAAGATAAAAGTGCGGGACACTTATATAGCGTATTGATTCGTGTACATTCATTTACACATGGAAGAATAAATTCTGTACGCTTGTTTATAACAAGTTCGATAAAAAATTTTAAAGAACTTCACTGTAAATAGTTGATTTAATAGTTTATCCAATACCTCTCGATAAACGCCCCATAACTATACCAGGTGGTTGGTCATACCTCTGAACATAGGCAATTTACATGGCTTATCACTGTTATGCATATTCCTGCTCACCAATTTTATGGAAACATGGTACTGGTACTAAATTAAAGAGAATAATTTTCCGCGTCGTTTGTATTAAAAACTTATTGGATAATGTTAATTGTGCATAAAAATATTAATTTTAAAATTTAGATATTTGCAAATATGGGCGGCCGCGCTTCCCAAATATGAGTGGCCGCGCTTGTTAAAAAACAAAAGCTGTCTGTTGACAACTCAGATAATTGTGTCGCTTAAAATGGATGCAATTTACTCTAACGAGTTCATTATTAAAACTTTTTATGCTTAAGTATTTTTAATACCGATCCATGATTAACATTGCAGTACTGATCTTGCATTTACAAGTAGGTTTGGATTTAGTTGTATTAACACGTTAATCGCCGCAATACAAATTCAGAAATGGGTCTCAAGGGCCAACTACGTAGAAGAAACAATAAAACATATCTAATATTGAAACGCCTATAAATAGGCAGCCAAATACGCTATCCAAGGGGTAAATGTGTTGTTGGGTATAGGAGGCCACGTGCATTAGGCAAAGCATGTAAAGTTACGCACAATGAGAAGCTACAGTGAATCACACGGCCACGAAAACTTTTCAACGTGAGATGCAAGTTAGCATCACACGGCGCTGTAAATAAAAAGATTGAAATGCACGTTAGCTTCACGTGGCGATTAACGTGTTAATGCCAGAACCCTTTCCTCTAAATCATCATTTCGACTTTCTCGATTACCTACAATATTATACATTTAAATAGTATCAATGAACACATACACTGTATGAACTTAGTTATTTACCTTTGCTTTCTTTAGCTGCTACACTTCTCGTCATTTCGAATCTCTGCACATAAGTTTGTATTGTCGCAATTGTTGGAATGGGGCTATCTTGAAATTGTATCGAGAATAAGTTCCTAACTCTACGTAACTATTGCCAGACTTTTTGATTACCATCATTCAATCAGTGAGTTTTTGTTTACACAATAATGCTTAATGCTATCTGTGTTCTGATGTCACCTGGCAGATGAAAAGGTTAAATGAGAGGTAGGGATAAAATATTATACTGCACGCATAGTGTTACGAGGTATTACCACACGAGAAAATTCGTTCAGATGGCATACGGCCTCGTGTGCGAAACTTTTTCTCTAGTCGGTAATATCCACTTAACACTATTGTATAGTAAACAACTATTACAATATTTATAAGCGCTACGGAAGTATTTTTCGACACATTTTCAACAGTGCATATAGCAAATTATATTCTTGAAATAAGTAAATCTTACAGTTTACAAATTAGAAAGATGAATTGAATATGTTTGTTTTTTTTATCACTTACTGGTTCATCTATGTCGTCAGATGGGATTAGGGTAACCATCATTCTGTTTAACAAAAATTAAGTGTTCAATTGCTGTAGTCAATGAAGTGACAAAGATCAATCGGATCATCTATCTTACATAATCATAGTGATAAGATAATTAAATGTACTGCCTAACCGAAAACTGGATGCATAACATAAATTTAATACTGTAATCCCTAATAACTCTGTTAAGCAGAATCCTAGTACTAATGACGAGAATAGTTGGCATCTAAGATACCTGGACGTTTCTGATAACCACATACAATAAATATCTGATATTGCTTGAAATTGTTGTAAATTGCGAATAATATGGCATACAAATGGGTATCTAAGATATCTAGTACTCGACATACCCACACTTTTCCCATTAACAGATACAGTTGCTACACATTAACCGGTTTTCACCTATAAAATTTCTATTTTCAGTTACTAGAAATTCACAGTATTGCAAAACCAAACCTCTCTTTTGGCTTATAAAATATGTAGCATTGAAAATAATCCTTGCCTTTTTGTTCCTTTTCTCTATTAATTGTCCCTCTTTCCCATACACTTACAATAAATATAAAGTTGATCAATTACATTTAATAAGCTCTAATAGTAAAAAGTAACATAATAAAGTTGAGAATAAAAATGGTTTGGGAATGTATTGAGCATAGAAGGTCTAAGATATTTTAATTGCAACGTCGAGTCAATAATAAATATACTTCTTTCTACTATGCATATCTTTATAGCTAACGGTGTTATGAATCCAGTTTAAACATTTTCAGTAACTTGAAATGACTTGCATAATCGTATGTTTCAATAAAATTGTAACACTGTGTACTTAATTGAGACAATAAATTATAAGTGGATCTACAGTGGTATGTTTATTGTTTAGTCATTTTTTGACTGAAGAAGAACACATAGTCTGCCCCCAGTTGATGAAATTGAAACACGACCCCACAGCAATACGTACATTCATCAGATTATTTTGTTTTCTCAGCATGGTCTGTGGAATTTAATTGTGACGTTTCTAATTATTTAATCTACCATATAAAAACCAACAATATATATTAACATATCTAGGAATGTTATGAATATCATAACTGCCGCAAGATATTTTGAAATCTGAGCTCGAAAATAGGATTTTAAGACATCTAAGGTTGTTCTGATTCATAACATCCGTGGTTTGTTCAATAGTTTATCGGTTTCAATATGATAATGGTTGCCATGTACAGTAATAGTAATTGATGTTACAAATCCGGTAAGTCAAATATTGCAGTACGAACGAGATGTTTAAGGATGAGGTGACGAAGTAGCCGAGTCCTGAATATCGAAATGAGTACTGCAAGAGACTTACCGGATGTATCACATAATGTATTTTATTTCATACTGTTAACAATTTAATTTTTTATTTTTACATGAGACACTTTTTCAATAACGTCAACATGTGACATTATTGGGTGCATTTTGTTTTAAATCACACTAGCAATTTTTCTATAGCAGCTGTGTTTGTTTAATATTTTTCATGTCAATCAATACGTTAAAAATAAACGCGATGGACGTAAATGCTAGTCCTAAGTGTTCTGATGAAATTTCTTCAAAAGCAACAGGTTCTTATCATATACAGTCTCCGTTGGCTAATCTCTCAAAACCAATACGCAATGTGACTGCTTGGATACAACTGCTGGCCAATTAGTTAGGTTTGGAGACGACATGTACAATTCGTTAAATGCTCAAAAAGGGCGCCAACAGATTTTTATCAAATAACATCAGGTGTATCAAGGCATTCAACGAGAATACGTAAACTCAGGTAGCACAATAAATCTGAAAGAGAAGCTCAACTCAAGTACCTATAGGTTGCAGTAAATAAAACCAGAATGCAAATATCACAGTATAATTCAAATAATATGATCACAGCAAAAATCACAATATTTTATCATAATCAGAATCATAAGTTGCCGCAAATTAATTGCTATGATCAACAATTCACAAATATGAAAGTGAGGTACCTCAGGCAAAGATTACAATACTTACAATTCACAAACTTCGCAATAATATTAATTGCACACATTAAAATAAACGGACAGGCAAACAGTATTATGTGACTTCTCAGGGTCAGGTCCCTGACCTGAATTCTCAATGACATTTGATACCAATTCGTGCGGCAATACAGTCCAAAATCGCCTGAAGCATCCAAACTTAGAGGATATGACCCTAACTGTAACTAATGCCCAGAACAGCCTTCCGGCACTGGCAGCTATAAGGGAGGAAAAGGTCCACGATAGCATACAAGAAATACAATGCATTTTGAAGCAAACTTTCTACTTACCCTGGAAAAAATTCCAGGCATGTGCGAAACACTCAGTACGGTACTCCACGAAATGGCATGGTATTGTATTCCATACTGTACAGAGTGTTTCATAACGTACAGAGACTGAAAGGGTAGCTAGAGGGCACCAAAATAAAGTCATTTCCTTAATAAACTTGGCCAAAACCCAATAACATAAAAATAACAGCAGTTTAAAGTTCTTGTAAATTAACCACTTAATACCGTTAGTATTAATGAGGAAAAATTAGAAAAAATAGCAATGCATTTTTAAGGTAGTTTAATTTTAAATTATACAGATTATTGTTTCTTACCGATCTCAACCAATCAGAAGGCTGGATTTAGTTAAGTTATCTTGTATCATTTCGATTATACAAAATCGATTATACTAGAGTAACTTCAATAGGCGACGCAATACATAACTTTTGTCAACTTGATGTTGTTTTCCTGAAGATGACTTTCAGCTAGGTTAATACAAACAAATCCAGTATTATTACACCTACTCCTTCCTTCGCACTTTCTTTCTCCTTTCTTCCCGACCGTATTACCCAATATCCTTTATGTATTCTCTCTATTCCTTTACGTTTCTTTTTAGTTTCTGCATATATGTATTATACATATATTGCTAGTAGGGCCTCGGAACGCCCGAAAATATTACGGCGCCGACATAGTTTCACTTAGAGTATAATGCATTTCGTGCGCATGCGTGAGAATTCGAACTCCGCCTTTAGAAGCGAATTTTAAACTTGACCACTTCCCCATTGGGCGGACGACGCCGCCGCGCTTGCCCACAGCTCACCATTATACATTGAAGAGTTGGTTGTCTGTCTCACTTCCTTCGTGAGTTTCCCACTCATAGCGGCTAGCAATATAGTAAGTATTACATATATGAGTTTCTGTGATTCCTAGAATTTCAATTTTTTGATTTATCATTTCTTCCACATTTCTTCTTCTTTTCCTTTTATACTTTGTACATTCCATGTACCTATCTTCACCGTTTTTCCTCTCTTCTGTTTTTCCTTTTTATCGTTTCTATTCATTTCCTTGCCCATAGCCACTTTCGTCATCTTGTTAGGTTTTATGTTGTTCCTTAATCGTTTTTTGGGGCCTGATCTCTTTCCTTATCAGGCTGCCTCCTTCTTTGTCGGAGCATTCATACGTGAAGCCGTCTATTTCCATTTTTCTGTACCCTTGTTTTGTCTTTTTTCCCTTGTTCCTTTCTTCTCTTGCTACTTTCCTGATAGCTTCCTGGATCCTCTGTTCTTCTTGTGTGAGGTCGCATTCTATGTATATATCTTGTTGCTCTAGTCTCCTTTTTTGTTTAAGTACCTCTATTTTTTGTTCGAATTTTTTCAATTTCACCACGATCATCTTCGTTTCAGGTTTCCCCACCTTATATGCTTCATCTATATCTGCAGTTACCCCTATTTCAGTCCATAGGAATTCCTTTACTTCTTGGATAGTGTTCGCCTTGCTAAATTCTGCTCCTTTGATCATTATGTTGTTTTTCTTTTCTTTTCTCTCTTGATTTTCCAATTTGTTCCTTAGTTGTCCAATTTCATTTCTCAGCTCCATTTTTCCCTACTCCATTCCACTTCCTTCTTTATGGCCTCTTCTTTTAAGACTCTTATCTCTTCACCATATATCTTCAATTGCTCGTGAATGCCTGTCATGGCCGCAATTGTGCTACTTGTATCTGTTTTAATTTCCTGTATCTGTGCGGATAGTCCCATTAATATAAGCTTTTCCAGCTTTTCCATGTCTGTGCCGCTCTCTTCCCCCTTCCCTACTGATCCTGCTCCCTTTAGTTGTGGTGATCTCAATATTTTTTTGCTTCTCTGAAATACTTCTGTTTCTTTTTCCTTTTGTTTTTCTTGTAATCTTTTTCTTTTACTAAACAATTCTATTTCCGACCCGACACTATTACTTCTGTTACGCTCCTCTGACATTTGTCTTACACTTTCTTCAGGCTAGATTCTTGTTCGCGGCTTTTATGTATACTTATTTATTGCTTACTCGACCGCTTATTTACGTACCGCCGCTTGCGTATATTACGCCACTGCTCCGAACTCGCGCTCCGCAACGAATTTATCACCGCGTTCGGCCGGTCCTAAAATGCACCAATCAGGTGCTTTTATTGCACCGTGCGTGCGAACACTGTCGTCCGCTGCCACAGGGTTGCCAACCGTGGCGATTTTTCGCAAAAGTGGCTACTTTTTACTCAAGACGGCGCACAGTGGGGGATTTCAGCTAAAACGTGGTCATAAGTCAGTGAAAGATTAGAATTGTACCAAACTTAGTACTTTTTAGTTTTTGGGGTTGCTGAATACGAATATGGGACGCAAATTTTCAAAAACAAAATGGCGGCCGAAATATGGCAGTTTGATTATCGAAATACTTGTTCGGAGAAGCTAAAAGTCAGTCGTTATACATTTCTGGGGTCGCTGAATACGAATTTGGGACGCAAATTTTTCAAAACAAAATGGCGGCCGAAATATGGCGGTGCCGAAAAATACTGTATTCGAGTTTTTGGGTTCACTGTACACAAATTTGAGACATTTTGGTGAAGAGCGATTATATTAATAACTTTTATTTGACAAAATATTTGTACAATTTAATCAGAGTCACATTCCTAGCCCTCGCTTGAATCTGTCTCTCTTTGATTACAAGATATTAGCCGCAGAGCATCAGGAGAAAGTTTTTTCATCTTTTTCGTTGGAAGTTCTCGGAGACTTGAGATATAAGGATCTGATGACACCAAGAGCCAGTTCAGCACATCCTGCATCGTCCTTTCTCGCGAGCATTTTCGAGAAAATCCCTCTCTATATTTTTTGATGTCTTTATTTCGTGCTTCCTGAGCCTCCTCAGATAGCTGCCCGATTGGTAAAGATGCGGAAGCTATTATTTGAGAACCGTGAATCAACAGCTCATGCACTGCTGTCAGCATATTATACGACGGGTATTCGGCCACAAACATCCTTGCTGTTTCCAATGCGTATTCTTTGTACTTTTCCACATCGATATTTTGTCCACTGGATATCACCTGTAGAATTGCGTGGAATCTCTCCATGAGCCGTTCATATAAACCAATTATCAGTGAAACCTTCGGTGAATTTTCAAAGAAACGCCTGGCTGTATTACCGTCATTACTGCTACCATAATCCGGTTTTGGTCGATCTACGATGAGCCCCAAGCTCGTTCGCAACGCTTTTTGGATTTCTGACTTGCGTTGATTAATCGATTCCTTATCATTCTTCGTACGTGCTTGCCACTTTTTGAGATGTAATTTGTAGGACATGTAGTAAACACTCAAACATGCGGATCCACGGGTGCAGTGTTAACATACCATAACTCAAATTGGACTCGTTCAATGGCTTTTCCAGAATTTTGTCGATATTATTGAAGTCTTTGGATGTCGAACCGCATAGGTAGCACCTCATTGCTGAAGATGTCGATGTAACAGCGTTGCATACCTTGTCATCTATCATCGTAAACAGCATTTTGTAATTGATCATTATTACTGAGCTATCTGCAGTTATTGTATACAAGCAAACGGCGCGCTACGCGCACGTGTGAAATAGGATACGTGATAAGCTCCGAGCCGAGCGCAAAGATAAGAAAAACAAAACCTAAACAAATATAAACATCTGTGAAGCCGGAACGTGCCACGGACTCACGGACACACATTAAGGAAAATTATATTATAGATGGTTCCAGCGAAGCTATTTGATCATTGATATATTTTTGTTCTCTTACAGTCAATTCAGTATTTTCATGAAGGAACTGCATTCTAATTGGTCGACAGAATCGAGGTGACGAAGGCCTTGGATTTTCCCATATGACTGTGCTGATGAGATCGTCGGATTCACTATCAGAAAAGGCAAGTCGAAGAGGAACGAACAAAGTAATAGTAATTTATTATACAAGACGATAAAGTTAAATTTTATCCACGAGTGAATCGTTTAACGTCGAGACGCAGTCGAGACGTTAATGATTCAAGAGTGGATAGAAATAACTTTATCGTCGTGTATAATACAATATTTTTTTCTATAGCAAGAACTTTAACAATTTCAAAAGAAAATAATGACAGTTAATCACATTTCAAAATGTCAGTAGCTAGATTGGGTTGCTACGATAATACGAAGCTGTCATATTTAATTTAAACAAAAGTTAGAAAATTAAATTACTTTATCTATCCTTGATGTTAAAGTGCTACTTTATCTACCCTTGCTGTTAAAGTAAAACTTGACCTTTTGTTTTCAGTTGATAAAAGCACACTTTAACATGTGCTATAGAAAAAAAAATATACTTGCGTCCGAATCCGAATCATCGCTAAATGTTTGTTTGTATACACTTTGACCCAAACTTCCGTCACATCCCCACTTACATATCAACTCTGCAGTGAGGCTCTGGGTATTGAGTGATTTTACGAAATCTCTCCGAGAGAGCAAGAGACGTTCGCAGGTGTAATTCAGTAAATCTTGTAATTTTATGTCTGCACTAGTTTCTGTAACAGTAATGCTGGATGGAGGCTGATAACAGAGCTTCTTGGCTACTTGGACGGAGTCGTAGCTTCGGTATAATTTTCAATTATTTCTTTTCATGGTTTTTCTAATAACGTTGTACTGTTTTCTTGTTAGTTTTGCTTTGACTATATCTGATAGCGCTTCATCAGCAGAAATCGTTCTCTCTTGTGCAGTAGATACTGTCGCAAACGCTGCTCTATAACGTGTGGATCTCTTTGGTGAAGTCGTAATATCTTTTAAGACTTTTACAGAATCCAAGTTTCCAGAAGATCGAAGATTCATTTGTGTTGCATATGATAATTCTGCAGTTGAAACATTTTTGCAAAGCTCTTCCGTTTTTCATCGTTTTGAGCGATCGCTTGATGAAGCGAAGTCCAACGATGGCCGACCGTGTGTGGTTCGAGATTCATTCAAGTCTTTTGCTCGATCTATTGAGTGAACGGGGAATGCCAATCCTTAGTTTTGTGAAGAAAAAAATTTTCGTTGGCTTTGGCCTCTTTCCACTTTGTACGCATTTTAAAAAACAATTTTGATAACTGCGGTCTGGCATTCGATCGTATCTGCACAGAACAATCAGCTTCTTTCGATAATTCGTGCTCCAAACTTAGTATTTGGTGGTTAAAGTCCGAGGTCATGCAGTTTCGCAGTGTGGAAAATACCTTTCCCCGTGGCCAAAATATAAGCTGATCCTGAGATCCTGTAAAAATATGGGTACATATAATTACATGGATATTTACTATGTTAAAACATCCATTATAGAGCTCTGTTTGTACACTACATCATATATTTGATAGTTTTCAGTTAAGATTTGATTACAGCAGCAGTAGTTCAAATCAAGTATATAAATATATTCTTTATATTGTATTCAGTTGACATTTGTAATTTTGTTTTGACAATAGTAACAAACAATTCAATTTTCATAAGAGAGGTGTCTCTTTTTACAAAAATCTGGTGTGATACACGCACACAACTTCCTTTTACAGTGATCTTATAATTAGCCAAAAATTTTATTTAAAATGTTTTAAGCATTTGTCAAAAATTTTCAAAAATTACAAATTCTGCAAAAACGGTTCAAAATAGAGCGTTAGTTGAAGAGACAAATTTTCTCTAGAATTTTAAGCTGAATTCAAAAATGTAATAATATACCGGGTGTTCTATTTAAAATAAGAGTTAATAAAAAAAATAGACAAAAAAACAAAAGAAACCCATTTTAGAAGTATTCAACTGGAAAATCACCTATCTCACATCAATACACATTCAAAATGTAATAAAAATGTAAAGTTTTAAAAAATCGTTAGAGCCGTTTTTGAAAAAATCGAAAAAAACTGAAAAATCACAAGAGTAAACACCTACTTCCGGTTATGCGATTTTTTTCAAAAGCTTGCTGTCTCATATACATAGTAACCAAAACTTATATATGAAGTTGCAACGCCATACCGCTTTTCGTTTTTGAGATATTCTGTTCACAGACAGACAGACAGACACACAGACAGACAGACACACAGACAGACAGACAGACACACAGACCAATGAAAAAAAATATGTTTTTTGGGATCAGGGGACTCTAAAACATGAAGATCTGTTGAAAACTCAATTTCGAATTTTTGGGGTGAATCCAATACTTCCTTTATTGTAAAAGGAAGTAAAAATGTCCCTTCATACCGTTGCTCACTTATTATAAAATGAAATAAATGACTAACTATCGTTAATATTTAATCTAAAAATAGGGCAAAGCTTTGTAATTTTCACAAAATTAAAAGTTAATAGAGGGTTGAAACATTAACATATAACATCCTAACTCACTGTGTAAATAGAAAGGTACTCACACTCATTTCTGTGTCCCTCCCCCTAGAAACCCGTTCCAAGAAGAGCAAAGCACCCAGCTGCTACCTGTAGCAAGCAGCGCGAGCGGCCGGCCGGCCGCAATCGCGGCTGCCCGAGCCGGAGGCCTACGTAGAACACATGCTGATGTAAAAACATACCTCACATCAAGGCTAGACAATATTAGAAGCTGATTTCTGCATAATCAGTTCCTAATAGTTTATACTTCAGGTGCATCGCAGAATAAACGCGGGATTCAGCGGGATTTGAAACTTTTGGTATACATATTATCAGTTTTCTTTCAAACAAGTATTCACTTTTTCGATGTATAATTATATGTAATAAACAAACAAAGCAACGTTTTTTTTTGAAAAAGTAAAATATTCATAATATTCTACATCATACCTCCAAGAACCGCATCCATATTTTAAATTTTATTGTTTGATGAAAACTTTCAATTTATAAAAATTTAAACGTTTCAATAAGGTCCGTTGACGCGCGCATATAGGAACTGTCGTCGTAGCAGGTCAACTTTAGACTGAAATATTTCGACAATCACAAGTAGTAGGGAGCTGGGCCTAACGGTATTGTATAGAGGGGATAGTCCCTAAACAATTCCTACCGACCATAGGTTTCAAAACTAAGGTTAATTTTTCGACTTTTGGAGACGTTTTAGCTGAAATCCCCCACTGTGCGGCAACTTAAATTCTGGTTTGGCGATTGGCGACATATGGATCAAAACTGGCGATCATCTGGCGAAATAATAATTACTTAAAGAAAACTTGTTTTAGTCGAATTGAACATCATATTCTAGGCAATATTTTCAAGTTTTTCTTATTCCATATATTTGTTTGTTTATATTTGTTTTCAATTATTTTGTTTCACATATCTAATTAATAAATTTCCTGCAAAAAATATGTACTTATTTAAAATCCTCCATTTCTTTCTATAAAATTTAATTAGAAATTAAATATCTAATGACCGTTTGCACCACTAGAAAAAGTTTTGTATTAAATATAAAATTGACTTAAAAAGCATAGAAACAATTGTCAATCACGTTTTAAATTTAGTCCAAAATATTACCGCCATTATAGTCTAAGAATTGGTGACATTTTTTAGTGATCATTTAGTTAAGGCCTATTTTATGAGAGAATGTTACTGGAGGCATGTAAAAGTGTCATCTGTAAGGATTCTCCTTGATAGCGGTATCGGAGGGAGGCAGAACACTCCCAATTTACACTGTAAGTATATGTCAAATTCGAGGTTAACTGGTTAGATTTTGCATCAGTATGTGTCAAAAATGATGGAAAACCTAACCTGCTAACCTCGAATTTGACGTAACTTACAATAAAAAAGTCCATAAGAGGCGCCTGTGGAAAATGAAACGTATTGTTACGTTCTTAACGTTCGGGCTATTTAAAATTATACGACGAACATGGGTTCAAACATTTATTTACAACAATGAATTATTACGATTATTGTTTACAAGCACATGCGAGAATTATCAAGCAGATTACAAATTAATACAAGCACTAACAAACTATCGGTACATTTATTTCTTATTACATACGGATTAACACATTTATTATATCACTCTTAAACACTAACGATTATATATTTATTTATTTCTATTAGTTATATGTACACACGGGCTTTTATTTATGTGGGAGCTCTACATGGCTCTTACGCGTTTTGCTGCCGAATTCGAACTGAACTGTCGAAGAATTAATTCAGAACTGAACTCGCATCCCCGCTGCGCGAGTATTTATATTTCACTGGAAAGGTTCCAGAAACTTCTCGACATTCACTGGAAATTCCAGATGAAAGCATGACGCAACTGACCTCGGGCGCGCGTGAGTCATGCACTGCACCTGGCTCCAGATTTATCCGAAAGTTTGGAACGCTGTGACACATCTGCACACCTGATTCTGCCGGCAGCCTCTGATTCACCCGCGCACATCTGCTTTCAAGGCCGTTCTTGCGTTCGTTACACTGCCCCCGCCTTAGGTCGTTCTGTCCCAGAACGAGTTGCGTCGGGTGCCTGTCACTCGCTCTTGTGGGGATTCGATGACGGTATTTACAGGCGGTGCCTTTCTTGCACACGGACTGGTTGAAGAAGTAGCAGTCCACCGTGGGCTCAATGCTTCGCAACGGGCTGCAACAGCAGACCTCGATCTGGATGCCGGTCTGGTCGAAGACTACTTCCAGCATGCTGCGTACGACCCTCCAGTCCAACGAATCCAGGCCGCATCCTAATTTCGGCATCGCTAGCCGGGTTTCGCCGTTCTTCACCATCTGCTCCTTAAGGTCCAAAAGAGCAGACCAGAGCTCCTGGTAACTAGGTTTTTCGTAAGACAACCTTTTCGTCACCAGGTAATAAATGGAGCTGTTGCCTTCCTTCAGCTGCAAGGTTCTGCCAATCTGAGGTGCCTGCTCTCGCAGCTGGTCTACCCGGCCAAACTTCTCCCGGAAGGCAGCGGCGATCCCCCTAGACATCTGGAGGTCCTGGGCGACGCAGTGTGCCAGGGAATACTGCTGCAGGGTGTCGAACAGGTCACGCTGCACCTCTGTAGTAACTCCAAATCGCGCAGTCTTCGTACCCCCATAAGCGGCCATAAACTCCTGGAAGGAGGTTCCTCCGGTCCCTAGTCGTCTCAGGGGTTGTTCCGTGACAGCCTCCACTTCCTCATTCGTTCCGGCATATGGGGCCAACCGATTGAAGTGCACCACCCTGCACTTTCCTCGAGGAGGTTTCTGGATTCGGTATACCACGTCATTCAGTCAAGCAACTACAGTGTAGGGGCCTTCCCAGTTTCTTTGGAGCTTGGGGGAGAGGCCACGACGCCTCTGGGGGTTATGAAGCCATACCAAATCACCAGGCTGGAAACCACCGGCCTCAGCGCGGGCATCATATCGGTCCTTCATTCGGTCGCTGGCACCCTGAATGTTTCGGCGTACGGCGTCGTGGATCTCTTCCATCCTCTTCTTCAGGTTCCCCACGTAGTCCTCGCCGGCCGTTTCTTCGCCAGGCTTTCTTCCAAACTTGAGGTCACATGGCAATCGCAGCTCGCGCCCAAAGAGTAGGTACCGTGGCTGGGGTGTGGTTGGTTGTCTCTTGTACTGCCGATCGGTAGGCCATTAGGAACAGGTGAATGTACTGGTCCCAGTCACGCTGATGTTCGGAAACCACCTTGGACAGATGCTTCCCCATGGTTCGATTCATCCTTTCCACCATGCCGTCCGATTGAGGATGGAGGGCAGTGGTCCGGGTCTTGTGTATCCCCAGCAGCTTGCAAACGTTCTGGAACAGTCCAGACTCGAAATTCCGGCCCTGGTCGGAATGTAATTCCAGGGGGACTCCAAAACGGCTAAAGCACTCCTTCACCAGAACATCAGCTACAGTACCGGCCTCTTGATTCGGAAGGGCATATGCTTCAGGCCACTTGGTGAAGTAGTCCATGCACACCAAGATGTATTTATTTCCCACTTCGGTTTCGGGGAATGGTCCAGCGATGTCGATGGCTATCCTCTCGAACGGACTACCGACGTTGTACTGCCGCATCGGAGCTCTACGTCTACCAACCGGTCCGTTTCCTGTAGCGCAGGCTTCGCACCTCCGGCACCACTCTCAGACATCATCTTTGCAACTCGCCCAGTAGAACCGGTCTCAGACCTTCTGCAACGTCTTCTTCAATCCAAAGTGTCCCCCAGAGGAGCCATCATGCAGGTGACGTAGAACCTCAGCCACTCTACTCCTTGGAACCATCAATTGTGATCTCGTTGCCCTACCGTCCTCGTCTTCCAAGATTCTAGTCAGCACGTTGTTGTCGAGCTGCAAGGAATCCCATTGCGCCCAATAGGTCTTCACCGTTGGGTTGGTGGCAGAGACCTCCTGCCAGGTAGGTCGACGGCCATCTCGCTTCCAGGCTATAACTGTGCCTAAGTCGGGGTCGTTCTCCTGGCTGTTCTGCAACTCGTCTAGCTCCCACGAGTCGTCGACTACAGGGGTACGATTGATGAGTACCGCACGACTCTCCAGTCTCGAACAGTGGCTGCAGTCCGCAGGGCAGGGCCTCCTGGATAACGCATCGGCGTTGCAGTGGGCTGTGCCAGGTCGATGATTTATTTCAAAGTCGTACTCTTGTAGGCGCTCGATCCACCTAGCCACCTGTCCTTCAGGGTTCTTGAACTGCAGCAGCCATCTTAGAGCAGCATGGTCGGTCCTCAGCAAGAATCTTCTGCCATACAGGTATTTATAAAAATGCTCCACCAACTTGACTACTGCCAGAAGCTCCCTCCTGGTTACGCAATAGTTACGCTCTGGTTTGGACAGGACCTTGCTGAAATATGCCAGGACTTTCTCTTGCCCATCTTGGACCTGGGACAGAACACCACCTATTCCGACATTGCTAGCGTCAGTGTCGAGGATAAACTGGCCTTCCTGACGTGGATAGCAAAGTACAGGTGAACTGGTTAAGGCAGCCTTGAGCGTCTCGAAGGCCTCCGCGCACTCAGCACTCCATTCGAACTGTCGTCCCTCTTCCGTTAGACGGATTAACGGTTTTGCGATGTTCGCGAAGCCCAGCACAAACCGTCGGTAGTAAGTACAGAGGCCCAGGAAGCTTTGCAGTTCATGCTTATCCTTCGGGATTGGCCAATCCTGCACTGCCTTCACCTTACTCGGGTCTACTGCTACTCCCTGGCGGGATACGACGTGCCCCAGGTACTGTACCTCTTTCTGGAAGATGTGGCACTTCTTTGGACTCAATCGCAGGTTGGCACCTCGCAGTCTACCGAACACTTCCTCCAGGTTTTTCAGATGCTCGTTGAAGGATTTGCCCACCACTATGATGTCGTCCAAGTATATCAGGCAGGTCTGCCAAGATAGACCCTTCAGGACGGTGTCCATCAGCCTCTCAAACGTGGCGGGGGCATTGCACAAACCGAACGGCATGACGGAGAACTGCCAGAGCCCAGTTCCGATAGTGAATGCAGTCTTCTCCCTGTCCGCGGGTTCCATTCCGACTTGCCAATAACCGCTCTTCAAGTCTAGCATCGAGAACCATCAAGAACCGGAGAGTGTATCCAGTGTATCATCGATTCGTGGCAGAGGGTAGCTGTCTTTCTTGGTCACATGGTTCAGCTGTCGGTAGTCAACACAGAACCTCGTTGAGCCATCCTTCTTCTTGACAAGAACCACAGGGGAGGCCCACGGGCTGCTGGACGGTTCGATGATCCCTTGGTTTCGCATATCTTGGACAATCTTCTCAGCTTCTTCCCGTTTGGCGAGGGGCAACCTTCTTGGATGTTGGCGTATCGGTTGAGCATCCCCCGTATTGATTTTATGTTTAACTACGTCGGTACGGCCGCTGGGATGATCTCCACACTCGAAGACGCCTTGGTACCGGGCCACCAGATCTTCGATCTTCTTCCGTTCTTGTTGGCTCACGCCCTTGCACGTAGACATCACGGTGTTAATTAATGCCTCTGGGCAGTTCTTCGCCTTGCGGCCGCTGCCACTAGTGATCGTTCTCACAACGGCGGAGATCGGTGTGCACCTTCCCAGGATTGTGTCTCTCCTGACGGTTGCTGGTTCCCTGTTGACGTTCATCATCCTTACTGGGACCTTAAGCCCAGTCTTTACCAACGTCTTCCCAACCAGGATACCACGAGTGAGCTCCTTGTCATAGTCAGGTTCAATCATGCGCACTACGTTGCCCCAGAGATCGCCATCCAGGTATGCATCCACGACCCTCTCGGTTCGTCCAGACAGAGTAACATCTTCCGCCAATACCACTCGTACTGCGATCTCTTCTCTTGGGTGTAGGGAAAGCTCCTCCCCACCCACGTGCAACACGCCGCGTCCCAGGTCCAAAGTGAACCCACACTTATTCATGACATCCATTCCCAGGATGAACTCGTCCGCAATGTCAGCAATCAGGACCCGATGCTTGAGGGTTTGATTCCCAATCTTCAATTTCACATCCATCTCCCCATGTGTGGTCACTGCGCTTCCCGTGGCAGTGCGAAGGCGTGTCCTGGTGGGCAGCAGCTCACCCTCGTCTCGTATTACGTCAGACCTGGCGATGGACTTTGTCGCTCCAGTATCCAACAGCAGAAACCGAACTCTTCCATTTATTTTTCCATCAATGAAGAGACTATCAGGCTGGCGTTGCACGGACGACACATGTATGGGAATCTCCGGGGCATGGCAATCACGAGTCGACTCTCGCCCCTTCTTGTCGATCCGCATTAGTTTTCTGACGGCTCGTCAGACACTCAGGCTCCTTTCTTCGGACAGCGAGCCCTAAGATGACCCATCTCTCCGCAGCTCCAGCAACGGGGCCCCTTCTCCCTCGTCTCCTGCCTTATAAGTCGTCGCAACATGTCCTCCATGGATTCAGGCGCCATCTCCGTCGTGGCGACACCGCGGACACGACCATGTCCTCTGGAGGCAGTCCTTGCCGCTTCAAATTCCAATGCATGGGCTAAGGCCTCTCCCAGTGTCCTATGGCGCCCCAGACGTACCGCTTGCTGAGTATCGGCGTCTTTCATTCCATCTACGAATGTTTGGACGGCTAGCTGCTCCAGGAAGTCCTCCGGCGCCGATGGATACGCGAGCGGAACCAATCGAGCAACATCGGCCTCTAGTTCTTGCAGAGTTTCCCCTGACTTCTGAATTCTGTTCTTCAACTGGGCACAATGCACATGCTGAAGATGACCATTGCCATAACGCCGTTCCAGACGATTCACCAATTGCTGGAAGTCCCTCTGCTGATTTTCTGGAATCATTTGCAGAACATTCAGGGCATCCCCTCGCAATCTCAGAATCAATGCGGTCGCTTTGTCTGCCATTCCCCAACCATTAGCGACGGCTGCGGCTTCAAATTGCTTCAGGTATGTTGACCATGGCGTTTTCCCATCGTAAGATGGCAGTTTCATGTTGTGGGCCTCACTGGGGCAGTATCTTGGGAAGGAGCAACCTGAGGGGCAGCAGCTTGCGATAAGGTAGGCTGATTCACTGCAATTGGAGAAGAGAAGCCAGCAGATTCAGAGAGAGCTGGCTGGCCTTGGCCACTTCGTGACTGCAGCTCCAGTATGTCACTCCGAACTCCGGCCAACGCTCTTTCCATATCTTCCCGAAGTTCATCCTTGAGGTCTTCTTGAGTGACTCTCAGTTTTTCCTCAAGTTTTTCTCTAAGATCCTCTTGCGCGGCTCTCAACTGTTCCTTCAGTACTTCCTGTGCCCTTTCTGCATTCTCTTCTGCCTTCTTTTGGCCGGCTTTCAATTCTTCCTGGCCAACTTGGATCTCTTTCTTAAGTTCCTCCTGTGCTTTTTCCGCTTTCTCTTGCGCCTTCTCTGCCTTGTCCTGGCTAACTTGCATCAGTTGCAAAAGTTGGCTTAATTGGGCTTCCATTTTGCTGCTTTGAGATCGCGTAAAAGGCATGCACAATACTCACTTCAATTTATTTATCTGACCGTCGTTTTATCGGCACTTGTTAAATAATTTATTTATTTTAATGTTTGTTCGATAATTTTCTTATAGCCCCCGGTTCAAAACCCCACACCTGACACCACTGTTACGTTCTTAACGTTCGGGCTATTTAAAATTATACGACGAACATGGGTTCAAACATTTATTTACAACAATGAATTATTACGATTATTGTTTACAAGCACATGTGAGAATTATCAAGCAGATTACAAATTAATACAAGCACTAACGAACTATCGGTACATTTATTTCTTATTACATACGGATTAACACATTTATTATATCACTCTTAAACACTAACGATTATATATTTATTTATTTCTATTAGTTATATGTACACACGGGCTTTTATTTATGTGGGAGCTCTACATGGCTCTTACGCGTTTTGCTGCCGAATTCGAACTGAACTGTCGAAGAATTAATTCAGAACTCAACTCGCTTCGCCGCTGCGCGAGTATTTATATTTCACTGGAGAGGTTCCAGAAACTTCTCGGCATTCACTGGAAATTCCAGATGAAAGCATGACGCATCTGACCTCGGGCGCGCGTGAGTCATGCACTGCACCTGGCTCCAGATTTATCCGAAAGTCTGGAACGCTGTGACACATCTGCACACCTGCTTCTGCCGGCAGCCTCTGATTCACCCGCACACATCTGCTTTCAAGGCCGTTCTTGCGTTCGTTACAGTATGAATAATATGTTGGCGGCACTGTAAGTCTATGTCAAATTCGAGGGGGCAAACTTCTTTGGTCACCCCCTTCCTTCAATCTCCGGCCCCAGCTTCCTCCGATCAATTTACTGCAGTTATAAGACGAAACAGAGATGACAGTTGACAAGGTCAATCCAATTGTCAGTCAAATTATAAAAATATTTTATTTATTACTTATATTGCATAGATAATGCCCAGCCTCAAACGCTTCGCATTATTATGAGGCGTGCAATTCACTGAACGATACTAAAGACATTGCGCCTCTCAGCCGTCTTTGAAGCGAATTTCCTAAGAATGCTGTCACACACGGTCATGTTATATCTCTCTCTCCATATGCATGCCGCCACACTGTCTTGATTGCGTCTGCTTCTGCCTCATAATAAATTATAGTTTAAAAAACTAAAAAACACGCTTCATGGCAAACCGAACTAAAAAGTACAAATTATGTATTTCAAAATGTCTTTGTATGTATTTGATTTTTTTCGGTTTTCGAGTTAACTGTTTTGTATTTACCTACTTCTTATAAATGTAAAGAAACGAGGAGTCGGTAAATTTGGCATAAGTTTGTAGTGTTACATATGGCCGGTATAGTGGATTTTATGATTTTAAGATAAAAATCGTTGATCTTGAAGATCCTGGTCAGGATAATGGGTAGTAGTAGTAGTAGTAGTAGTTGTGGGGAGACCGAAGTCTAGCAAGTAGGCCACCATAGGCCCTTTTTGCCAACCCCATGCCATCCCCTCAACCGCCTTCATTATCGTCCTCTTCGATGGGCTCTTCTCCCTGCTTAAACCTTCCTGATTTTCTAATGAAGATCAGAATTTCGGCCCAGGGTAGGGAGTTCAACTCTTCCATTCGAAGCGTAGGTGCTCCAAAGGTTCTATACCTCAGTCGCTGGTACGCTTCACATTCTCCCAAGTAGTGAAAGGACGTTTCCTCGTCCCTCCCACATCTTGGGCAGATGGGATCTTCCTCTACTCCTATCAGTGTTAGGTGTCTCTTTAGTTTACAGTGGCCTGTCAAGATCCCAATCAAAAGATTTGTGGTTCTTCGGCTCCTTCCCATTAGCCAGACCGATTTCTTGGAACATATCCCGCTATGTGGTACTTTGCCTGACGACAGCCGCTGCATCCTTTCCACTTTTCCTCGCTGGTCTTGTAGGCCCACCCGGTTAGGGCTGCTGAGACCTGCTGCCTTGTTATACCCAAAAAAGGTTCCGGTCCAAAACAAGTTTCCCCGGCTCCGAGTTTGGCTAGTTCGTCCGCCTTCTCGTTGCCTTGGACCCCCGTGTGTCCCGGGACCCAGATGAGCTCGACGTCCTTTTCCCTTGCCAATTCGGCTAAAGCATCTCCACATTCCTGGACAAGAGCTGATCTTGTCCTGGCCGAGAAGATTGCCTTTAGTGCGGCTTGGCTATCAGAGCAAATATAAATTTTTTGCTCTGGGGATATCCTGACCTCGTTCCTTGTTGCCACCGACAGGATAATGGGACAAACTTATCAAATTATTGTATTGTCATCGGTCCTTGATAATTGTGCAAAGTTTCAGTTCGATCTGAAGTTTTGAAGTGGGCGAAAATCGCGTTCAAAGTTTTCGTTACAAACATACATACAGGTGGAACTAATAAAAGCGTTTTAAAAAATATTCTTAGCTCTGCTCTCTCCGACAATTTTTCATACGTACAAGCGCTTTTTCATTTAAGAAAAAACAAAGCTCTGTGAAGGATAGCACAGAGAAACCTTCTTTACCAGGTAGTAAAATTGAAGGGGGCGCCCCCCCCCCTCGTTTGATTTTAGGGGAGGCATTTGGCCCCCTCTGCCCCCCACTTCCGCGGTCCCTGATTAAATGTTAATCCAGTCATTTTTGCCATTAATTCCAGGCCAATATCCTGTGCTTTGTGGGAGTTTATTGTGTCATTTCCCATAATTCCAGAAGCTATAGATACTATTTGCTTTATATTTGGGAAAGGTTTGTGAAGGGTGAACCACTCAACAAGTTTACTAACATCTGTATTATCTCTTTTCACTCATGAATCTCTTGAGTCGACGTGTAGTTCCGCAGAGTCTACAGAAATATTACAAGCTAACCAACATTTATAAGTAGCTAATTCCATGGCTACCGGGATCACAGATATTTATGGCCACCCGGTACTTAAAATATTTAATCTTAGTAACTTACCATTTATATACGAAAATAGCGAGTTTTGGTGCGAAAAACGCTGAAAGTGATAACGGGAAGGCAGTGGCCTCTAAACGTGATGGGCACGCGAGTACGTAAAATCGGTCACCGCAAAGTTCGCGCCCGTAAATTTAAATTGCAAGTCACGAGGGTTAACGCGAGCGGGAAGCGGGAAGGTGTAATCTAGTTAGATGGACAAAAAAGAATTAAAGTCAGGAAGACAAGGAGCGCATAGTATAGTGAATAACAAGATTATTTTTTTCGTAGAGATTTCAACCAACCAGAGGGCTGGATTTAGTTAAGTTAGCTTGTATAATTTCGATTATACAAAATCGATTATACTATAGTAACTTCAATAGGCAACGCAATAGCTACATAATTTTTGTCAACTTGATATTGTTTTCATGGAGATGACTTTCAGCTAGGTTAATACAAACAAATCGAGCTGCAAATAACATATTTATTTGTTCCTAATATTCCGATTTACTCAAAAAATAATCAAATCGAATACAATGCGTACTTCGAACAGGTTATACGTCTCAAACTTCCTGCACAATAACAAATCGTGTCAGTTTGACAGAATAATCCTCCCGCTGACACGGTCGGACTATTTAACCTGTCAAACTGACACTCTTTTATTATTGTGCAACAAGTTATCAACATATAACCCGATAATATCGAAGTACTTATAGTATTACTTCTGATTATATTAAAAGAAAAAGGGAATTAGCTGATTTAGAAGATCCAGAAGAGTTTCAAAAGTGGAAGGAAGAACAAATAGCTTTTCATAAAAGTGCAAAGGTTCAAAGGAACCCACAAAAACAAAAGCAAGGCAAAGCAACAAAAGATACTCTAAAAAGAGAAGAAGTAGAAGAAATGGAGGCAGTGCTGAGAAAGTTAGACGAGGTTAAGGAAGAGTTAAAAAGGGAAGCAAACAACAAACACGTAGATCTTATGGCAGAGCTAGGGAAAGTAAAAGAGGATTTCCAGGCGGCAAAGGTAGAATGGGAGAAAAAAGCAGAAGAGTGGAGGCAGGATAAGGAGAAAATGGAAGCAAGAATTAGCAGACTTGAAGATAGACTAGAAAAACAAGAAAGAGAAAAGCGTAGAAATAAGGTGGTGATAAGCGGAATGGTAATAGAGGAAGACCAGATGGAAAAAAAGTAGAGCAACTGTTATTTATGGATAAACTTAAATCATCGGCAAAGGTCACCAAAGCATATAGTATCCAAGGGAAGGACGATAAACAAATTATAATAGCAGAATTGAGCTAATGGAAGGACAAAAAAGAAGTCATGGACAGGAAAAGTTTACTAAAAAGTACAAACATTTTCATTGAAAACGATTTAACAGTAGAAGAAAGAAAAATTCAAACAGAACTGCGAAGAATTATGAAAGAGGAAAGAGAGAAAGGAAAAAAGTAAAAATGGGCTACCAAAAGATAATTATAAATGATATAAGGTACGACTGGGACGACAATAAACAACAAATAGCTCTTCACCAATCAAAAAACTAGCGACGCAACAGAAGGTTGGACTAACGGCGACGAATTTGGCAACGGAAACGGAAATGAATTTGAAAATGGAGAATGAGGTTACGAGTAAGAGTAGTATCATAGGGGCACGAGAAAAACTAGAAAGTAAGAAAAGAAATACAATCAAAATAGCAACTTATGTACACAAGCATAAACAGCATTATATTGTGAATTCTGATGTACATAATTATGATACACGTGGAGCAAATCATCTTATTGTACCTAGATATAGATTAAGTAAGTCATTACAAAATTCTATAGACCTGAAGCTTTACAACAAACTTCCAATGAATGTTAAAAAATTAAATATTCAAAACTTCAGAAAACGAATAAAAACGTTCCTTATTCAACATTGTTTCTATTCAGTGGACGAGTTTGTGAATAAGCCTTTAATTGATATTTAATCAATATGATCTTAATGTTAATGTTATAACTGTGATTACTGTTTGACTTGTGTAAGATTTTTATCAATAACACTAAAATAAATGATTCTATGATTCTATTCTATGATTCTACGTGGAACGTTAGGGGCACTTACAGCGAAGGAGCAATGAAAACTTTAATACACGAAGTGGAAAAATATGCATTGGATGTCGTTGCAATACAAGAAACTAAACAAAAAGGGAAAGTAATTCAAGAGTTGGGCCAGTACATATTTTTCAATAGTGGGAATTCAGAAAGGAAACAATGGAAATTATAGCAAAAATGAGGAACAACAAATGCCACGGAGAAAACGGGATAACGGCGGAATTAATCAAAAGTGGAGGAGTGGAACTGTACAGACTAATACACGAGTTAATTGCAGAAGTGTGGCAGAACGAGGAAATGCCAAGCAGGTAGGAAGAGGCAATGCTATGCACAATACATAAAAAGGGAAGCAGATCCAAATTTCAGAATTACAGAGGGATTGCCCTCCAAGATGTAACCTACAAAATTATGGCATCTAGCTTAAAAGAGAGGTTAACGGAATGGGCTGAAAGAATCCTAAGCGACTACCAAGGAGGCTTTAGGTCGGGAAGATCAACGGTGGACCAAATACATATACTGAGACAGGTGCAAGCAAAATGCTATGAATGTGGCATACCGCTGTACGCCTCTGTACATAGATTTTAAGGAAGCCTACGATTCTGTTAATAGGAAAAAGTTATATGAGACAATGAAAGAATTTGGTATACCAGCCAAAATAATAAGATTGGTCAAAATGACGCTAAGTGGAACAAAATGTAAGGTAAAGTTAATGAAAATAAAAGCGAGCACTTTAAAGTAAATATGGGTTAAGACAGGGAGACCCGCTTTCCGCCGTACTATTTAACCTTGTTCTGGAGAAAGTAGTTAGAGAAAGCGAAATAAACATCAAGGGAACAATATACAATAAAGGGCATCAGTGCATTGCTTACGCTGATGACGTAGCGATAATTGCAATATTGAAAGAGGAATTAAGCAACGCAATACGAAAAATAGAAAAAGACGGCTGCAAGAGTGGGACTAAACATTAACGAACAGAAAACCAAATACATGATAATGAACCCATAACACAACAACAAAGGGAAGAAGACTTGTTAACGATAATAACGAATGAAGGAAGAACTTACAACTTTGAAAAAGTAGAAAAATTCAACTACTTAGGCACAATGATAAGTGAAAATAGGGGAAATAGTGAAGAAATAAGGGCAAGGATGAATAGTGCAAATAAAAGTGTAACAAGTTTGAGAGCAGTGTTTAAATCAAAAGTGATATCGCATAAGACAAAGCTGAGAATATATAAAACAATTGTTCGACCAACAGATTTTACGGTTGTGAAACGTGGGTGTTAAATAAAGTGGATCAAGAAAAAATGGAAGTATGGGAGAGACGTATATTAAGAAGAATTTTTGGAGGGAAGTAGGTGAACGGGGAATGGTTTAGTCGAACAAACAAGGAGATATACGAGGTGTTTAGAGAGCCCATCATCACAAACTGCATTAAAGCCCAGAGGATACGTTGGTTAGGACATGTAATGCGTCAACCAGAGGAGAAGACGACCAGGAGAGTACTGAGAAGCGAGAACATCAATACAAGAAGAAGAGGGAGACCCCGCAACAAATGGCTGGAGCAGGTTGAGCAAGATCTTAGAACATTAGGACTGCAGAGATGGAAAGAGGCAGCAGAAAACAAAAGGCAATGGAAAAGATTAGTACACCAAGCCCTGGGCCACGAGGGCCCTGTAGCGCTTTATTATATATATACTAGCAACCAGTGAGACAAATGTCTCATTCAATAAAACAAAAAAGACCGTTTTTCAAATAGAACAGCGTCCCGGACAGACCAGCGTCCCGGACGGACGGACATCACGTGATTTCTCGAAACCCGGAAGTGTCACGTGACTGAAATTCGGTTCCTGACCTGACATGACCATTCCAAACATATAACTTTCATAAGTTTTTTCTCTATCTCTTACGGTTTGGCTGCTGAAACAGCGTCCCGGACGGACGGAAATCACGTGATTTCTCGAAAACCGGAAGTGTCACGTGACTGAAATTCGGTTCCTGACCTGACATGACCATTCCAAACATATAACTTTCATAAGTTTTTTCTCTATCTCTTACGGTTTGGCTGCTGAAACAGCGTCCCGGACGGACGGAAATCACGTGATTTCTCGAAAACCGGAAGTGTCACGTGACTGAAATTCGGTTCCTGACCTGACATGACCATTCCAAACATATAACTTTCATAAGTTTTTTCTCTATCTCTTACGGTTTGGCTGCTGAAACAGCGTCCCGGACGGATGGAAATCACGTGATTTCTCGAAAACCGGAAGTGTCACGTGACTGAAATTCGGTTCCTGACCTGACATGACCATTCCAAACATATAACTTTCATAAGTTTTTTCTCTATCTCTTACGGTTTGGCTGCTGAAACAGCGTCCCGGACGGACGGAAATCACGTGATTTCTCGAAAACCGGAAGTGTCACGTGACTGAAATTCGGTTCCTGACCTGACATGACCATTCCAAACATATAACTTTCATAAGTTTTTTCTCTATCTCTTACGGTTTGGCTGCT
Source organism: Agriotes lineatus (assembly GCA_940337035.1). Lineage (NCBI taxonomy): Eukaryota > Metazoa > Arthropoda > Insecta > Coleoptera > Elateridae > Agriotes > Agriotes lineatus. Next base: position 51,180,714 of record OW679194.1, on the reverse strand, counting down.
GAAACAGCGTCCCGGACGGACGGAAATCACGTGATTTCTCGAAAACCGGAAGTGTCACGTGACTGAAATTCGGTTCCTGACCTGACATGACCCCATTCCAAACATATAACTTTCATAAGTTTTTTCTCTATCTCTTACGGTTTGGCTGCTGAAACAGCGTCCCGGACGGATGGAAATCACGTGATTTCTCGAAAACCGGAAGTGTCACGTGACTGAAATTCGGTTCCTGACCTGACATGACCATTCCAAACATATAACTTTCATAAGTTTTTTCTCTATCTCTTACGGTTTGGCTGCTGAAACAGCGTCCCGGACGGACGGAAATCACGTGATTTCTCGAAAACCGGAAGTGTCACGTGACTGAAATTCGGTTCCTGACCTGACATGACCATTCCAAACATATAACTTTCATAAGTTTTTTCTCTATCTCTTACGGTTTGGCTGCTGAAACAGCGTCCCGGACGGACGGAAATCACGTGATTTCTCGAAAACCGGAAGTGTCACGTGACTGAAATTCGGTTCCTGACCTGACATGACCATTCCAACATATAACTTTCATAAGTTTTTTCTCTATCTCTTACGGTTTGGCTGCTGAAACAGCGTCCCGGACGGACGGAAATCACGTGATTTCTCGAAAACCGGAAGTGTCACGTGACTGAAATTCGGTTCCTGACCTGACATGACCATTCCAAACATATAACTTTCATAAGTTTTTTCTCTATCTCTTACGGTTTGGCTGCTGAAACAGCGTCCCGGACGGATGGAAATCACGTGCTTTCTCGAAAACCGGAAGTGTCACGTGACTGAAATTCGGTTCCTGACCTGACATGACCATTCCAAACATATAACTTTCATAAGTTTTTTCTCTATCTCTTACGGTTTGGCTGCTGAAACAGCGTCCCGGACGGACGGAAATCACGTGATTTCTCGAAAACCGGAAGTGTCACGTGACTGAAATTCGGTTCCTGACCTGACATGACCATTCCAAACATATAACTTTCATAAGTTTTTTCTCTATCTCTTACGGTTTGGCTGCTGAAACAGCGTCCCGGACGGACGGAAATCACGTGATTTCTCGAAAACCGGAAGTGTCACGTGACTGAAATTCGGTTCCTGACCTGACATGACCATTCCAACATATAACTTTCATAAGTTTTTTCTCTATCTCTTACGGTTTGGCTGCTGAAACAGCGTCCCGGACGGACGGAAATCACGTGATTTCTCGAAAACCGGAAGTGTCACGTGACTGAAATTCGGTTCCTGACCTGACATGACCATTCCAAACATATAACTTTCATAAGTTTTTTCTCTATCTCTTACGGTTTGGCTGCTGAAACAGCGTCCCGGACGGACGGAAATCACGGTGATTTCTCGAAAACCGGAAGTGTCACGTGACTGAAATTCGGTTCCTGACCTGACATGACCATTCCAAACATATAACTTTCATAAGTTTTTTCTCTATCTCTTACGGTTTGGCTGCTGAAACAGCGTCCCGGACGGACGGAAATCACGTGATTTCTCGAAAACCGGAAGTGTCACGTGACTGAAATTCGGTTCCTGACCTGACATGACCATTCCAAACATATAACTTTCATAACTTTTTTCTCTATCTCATACGGTTTGGCTGCTGAAACAGCGTCCCGGACAGACAAAACAGCGTCCCGGACAGACAAGTCTATTAGATAAAGGATAACTTACCATTTATATCATTTTACTCTTTATTATCTAATAAATTTAATAATTATAAATATTCTTATAAATAAACAATTTTTTAACTTTATTAACAATGTTAATAATATTTTTATTCTCTAAATAACTTTGTACAGTGTACTATGCATCCGGCTCCGCAGTTTATACAGGGTGTTTCATAATATATGCGCAGGACTTCAGGATGTGATAGCTCGTCCAAAAATTTGAAAAAAAGTTTCTATTAACTTACCCTCTAAAATGCACAATTTTCGAGATACAGGGTGTTGAAATTGAAAAAAAAATTTCGTTTTTTGCGAATATCTCCGGAACCGTTTATCGTACAGAAAACAGCTTTTGTAAACATTTTCTAATCATAATAAGCTATGTTTTGTGCAAAAAAAAAAATTTTTTTAAGTTATAATTGGTGAAGATTTTGAAGGGGTAGTGAGTGTTTTTCTCCCCAACTTCTACGCCACAGGAAAAAGTACGGTTTTGAGACGTCCATTTGAACCGCCAATGTTTTTTACACAAAAAAGGTACTCTTGGTCATAAGCTCTAAAGTTGACCGTTTTCGAGAAAAATCAACTTTTATGTTGAAAAACATGGTCAATTTTTTGAAATAAATTTTTTTTTTACTAGTTAAACAAAATTTATTTAAACGTTAGAACAAGTAACAAAACCAAACGTTAACTTCATAATTGCAAAATTTAAAAAAATAACAAATCATACACAGTTAAATTAAATGTTGGAAATGTCCTCGGTTAGCTTTAATGCACGCAGCAATTCTTCGACGCATTGACTGTCTAACACGCAGGAAAATTCCCGGAGTGTTCCGAATTATGTCGCAAGATGCAACAATGCATTCTCTTAATTGGTCAACATTTTCAACCGGAGTTCGTAACTGTTTTCATTTGTTTAAACAAGAGCGGTCTTGGCCTGCTTCGTTAATTTCAAATTTTGCGAAAGCGCTCCGTGAAAAATCAATAATCGAGCAACTCAACTGCCTGTCAGCGAGCTTACTCGGAAAAGAAAGTGAGCGCACTTCGACCAGAAATGATACAAAAGTTATCTTTGCAAAATTCTCCAAACCGTAAAGGTAACGCATTTCGCACATTTCAGCGTTTGTGTAAAAAAATGTATAATTTTTTTTATCAAGTAGGCTTTAAATTTTAAAACGAAAGCTACCTCCTGTCAAAATAACAATTAGTTTGTACCTGCAAAAAGTAAATTTGTATTACAAAATTAAAAATGAATTACACAAACGCTGAAATGTGCGAAATGCATTACCTTTACGGAATGGCGAGCGGTAATTAGGCAGAAGCAAGGCGGTTGTATCAAGAAAGATATCCTGATCGCCAAGTACCACACCATAACTTGTTTCAACGCATTCACCAACGACTATGGGAAAATGGAAGTTTTAAAAAGAATACTGCTGATAATGGGCGGCCTATGGAAGTTGCAAATCCCCAAGTAGAAGAGGCTGTCCTCAACGAAATTGAAGAAAATCCGACCACAAGTACCAGAAAAATTGCTCACAACTTAAACATACCTCACCCGACGGTTTGGAGAATTTTGAAAAGACAACTTTTGTATCCCCACCATATCCAAAGAGTACAAGCCTTATTGCCAAGAGATTTTCCGCCAAGATTGGCTTTTTGTAGATGGATGCAAGACAAAATAGCTCAAAATCCTCAGTTTGGAGCCGAAGTTCTGTTTACCGATGAAGCATCTTTCTCGAGAGATGGTATTTTCAATTTCTACAATAACCACATATGGTCGGAAGAAAATCCACATGAAATTGCAGAAGGCCATCATCAGCAACAATTTTCCGTGAATATTTGGGCTGGCATCGTCGGTGATCATTTGATAGGCCCACATTTTTTACCGAACAGATTAAACGGTGCAGATTATCGACAATTTCTAGAAGATGTACTGCCGGAACTGCTGGAAGATGTACCGCTTTAAGTAAGACAAAACATGTACTTTATGTATGATGGAGCTCCGGCCCACTTTAGTTTGGTTGCTCGCCAATACTTGGACGACGAATACCAAGACCGTTGGATCGGTCGAGGAGGTCCGCACCCTTGGCCCCTGCGATCTCCCGAACTTAATTGTTTAGATTTTTTCTTTTGGGGCCATCTCAAAACCCTAGTCTACGCTACTCCGGTTGAAAATGTTGACCAATTAAGAGAACGCATTGTTGCATCTTACGACATAATTCGGAACACTCCGGGAATTTTCCTGCGTGTTAGACAGTCAATGCGTCGAAGAATTGCTGCGTGCATTGAAGCTAACGGAGGACATTTCCAACATTTAATTTAAAAAAAAATTATTTAAAAAAATTGACCATGTTTTTTAACATAAAAGTTGATTTTTCTCGAAAACGGTCAACTTTAGAGCTTATGACCAAGAGTACATTTTTTGTGTAGAAAACATTGGTGGTTTAAATGGGCGTCTCAAAACCGTACTTTTTCCAGTGGCGTAGAAGTTGGGGAGAAAAACACCCACTACCCCTTCAAAATCTTCACCAATTATGACTTCAAAAAATTTTTTTCTCGCGCAAAACATAGCTTATTATGAGTAAAAAATGCTTACAAAAGCTGTTTTCTGTACGATAAACGGTTCCGGAGATATTCGCAAAAAACGAAATTCTTTTTTCAATTTCAACACCCTGTATTTCGAAAATTGTGCATTTTAGAGGGTAAGTTAATAGAAACTTTTTTCAAATTTTTGGACGAGCTATCACATCCTGAAGTCCTGCGCATTTATTATGAAACACCCTGTATAGCGTTACCCTATAAATGGATGTGCGCTTCTCACTCTCTGCACTATATCTCGAAAACGATTGACCATCTGAAAAAATGCATAGAACCAAACTTGTAGATAATATTATGCTCTACAACTTTTGTAATAACCTTTAATGACATGCGACGCATAGGAAGGGAGATATTTTCAAAAAAACAATTTTTGTGACCTTTGACCTTTAATTCATATTCATTTTTGGGTATTTCGCCACTCTGCAAACTAAAATTATTAAATAACGTATTAAATAACGAACGTTTTGAGGGACGATCTGCCCTCGTTGTCAACGATTAACAATTAAAAAGGAACAAGAAAACTTAGCTTTTTCACGGAGATTGAAAACCACCAACCTCCAATGAATTGCTTGACATTGACGTTTGTTGATTATCTAAACCTACTTGATCTGATCTTTAAGAATCGATAGCCAACTAGTGTCTAAAAATATTGAGAAAGACGACACGCATTTTTCTTCGTTAAGTAAAATATATGCCGCCTCCTTAATTTTGCATCTAGTTGACATTGATTCTTTACACAAGATCTTTGTGTTGTGCCATTGTATTTTGTGGTTTTCATCTCAAGCATGTTCTGCCAGCTTAGACTTATTGAATTGATAGGTTTTCATCATATTTTTATGTTCTTTAACTCTAACTGTTAAAGGTCTGGATGTTTCACCGATATAGTATTTCCCGCATTCACAAGGGATACTAAATATACAATTCAACGAAGAACAACATTCTCAATATTTTTAGACACTAGTTGGCTGTCGATTCTTAAAGATCAGATCAAGTAGGTTTAGATAATCAACAAACGTCAATGTCAAGCAATTCATTGGAGGTTGGTGGTTTTCAATCTCCGTGAAAAAGCTTAAGTTTTCTTGTTCCTTTTTAATTGTTAATCGTTGACGAGGGCAGATTGTCCCTCGAAACGTTCGTTATTTAATATATATATGTATATATATAATCAATTCCCTTTATACCCTTCGGGTGTACGTTATTTAATAATTTTAATTTGCAGAGTGGCAAAATACCCAAAAAAGAATAAGAATTAGAGATTCACGCCACAAAGAAGTTTCAGAGATTATCTTTGACCTTTGATATCTTGACTAGCGTACACGAGATCTTACGAGACTTTTTATCCCGTTTTTTGAGGGTCAAAACAAAGGTCTATACAAATTTTCAGCTTGCCTACTTTCATTCCGAGGTTTAATCCTTATTTGATTGGACTATATTTAGAAAGCATGAAATACCAAAAGTTATACAGTGATAATGGGCCTCCTTTTGATTCAAGAGAATATCATGGATTTGCTAATAAAATCGATGCGAAAATCGTGACATTTAGTCCTCATTACACAAAATCAAATAGTATGGTAGAGAGAGCTATTCAAACTGTAAAAGGGCTAATTTCTAAAAGCATCTAAGCAGAAAATGATCCGAATATAGCTATTATGGAATACAACAATACTTCAAAACAAGATTTACCATCTCCCGTATTAATGTTAATGGGACGACCACTTAGAACCCATATCCCTACAATAAACCTGAAACCCGAGTTTAATGTAGTACAAAACAAGAGGTTATTGAAGAAACACCAGCAACAGCAGATTGAATATGCAAATCGTTCAAGTAGAGCGTTAAGCGTATTTAAACCCAGTCAAAAGATTTATATTCAAAAGGGTATGAGAAAGTGGACACCAGGAAAAGTACTTGAGGCAACAAACTATCCAAATTCATACGTTAGAACTTAAAATGAAGCTACATACCGCAGGAGGATTGAAGGAGAAAAACATCAACACCAAATAATGATTTGTATTTAGTAGAAAATTCAGCAACATTGTCAAGGTCTACTACAACAAGTAAGTAGTTCATCAGAATGCAAGAACCAATGCGAGTCCAAGAGAGAACCTCTGAAATAAAATCTCCAATAGTTTCACCGACAACTGGGGTAAAGGTAAAATTTTTAACAATCTTTTAAGATATTTGATAAAGTCTCTGTTTAGGTTTCTTTTTTAGAGATGTTGATATTTACTGCGTTCGGAAAGGTACCTCTTGACAGCCAGGGTTTGAAAAAACCCGAGTTTTTCAGAAAAACCCAACCCACTGGGCCCATGGGGGGTCTTTTCGGGTTTTTTCAGGCTCTTTCGAGTTTTTCCCGTCTTCCCGGGATAATGGCTCTTCGAATAAAAGACGAAGCATTTTTTCCATCATCATCGATGACGGATCCCGTCATCAATCAGTTTTCATCCCCTCAATGGTGGAAACTTGTTGCAAAAAGAACCTAAAAAATGTTAACCTTGCCACTTGGTTTTTGCGATTTTTTCTTAGGTCTTTCTTCGGCGCCGGCATCTTCAGCTTCCATTGAACGATACTTTTCTACATTCGGACTAGTTTGGAGTAAACTTCGAAATCGCGTGGGCGTGGAAAAAGCCACAAAACTAGTGCAAGTGTACAGACATTTGCGCTCAACTGATACACACCCTATTGACTGGTAAAAATTAATTGTTCTTGCTCTAATATTCTGTTTTTTACAATCATTAATTATATTTCTAATGTTCTATTATTCTTAAAGGTAATTAATTGTGTTTTACTAATTTGTAAAATCCTAAAAGTTGAGGTTTTTTGTTCAAATTGTTTAACCCAAGTTGTGAGTTTACTAGTCCCTTGGAGTGAATCCAGGACCTAAAAACTCAGTGGGTTTTTTCACGTGGGCCCAGCCCGAAAAAACCAGACAGGTTTTTTCGAGCTGGGCCCACTGTGGCGAACCCTGCTGACAGCTGTTTCCTCGAAATCGTTCATTCATCTCACTTCCACTCGCACCAATGGCTATTATCGATCACTTTCTGAGAATGATTTCGAGGAAACAGAGCTGTCAGAGGTACCTTTCCGAACGCAGCTTTAGTAAATTAATATGTTGGTTTACAAAGAATAAATACTTGCAGAAGGCAAAGTATAGTAATCCAGTGCAAATGTAACTGCTTAGCTGCGGAACTACTGTAATTGGACTCCAGTTTGATTTAAACACTTTGAAGTTCTACCATCGTATTCTTACAACTGAGAAATACACCATTTGAAAATTGACATGTAACTTGTACACCCAGTGCAAATGCTACTGTGGAGTAAATTAAATACCGTTCCATAAATTATAATCAATAGAATTTATTTATCAAAATTTATTGTTTAAAGAAATACATATTTAAGCAACAAGAGCTGAAGCAGTGCTGGATTCATACTTCCAGTTTGGGGCTAAAACTCCCTTTGTCTTATAGTACCTGGCCAGTCGGTGGATACGAGACTCGACCAGAATTAAACGGAACTTGCTATCTTTGTCTTTCCTGTTGCGTTCCAAATGTTTGCGGATTGCTACGGCTTTCTTAATCAGGTAGTACAAGTCCTCTGGTAGATCAGGGGCCAAACCCATAGCCTTCATGATACGCAGAATTTTATTTCCGGTGACGAATCTAACTTGTGCTACTCCAAGCGAATCCCTCAAAATTACACCTAAAAGTTAAACGTAAGTAATTTAAACTGCAGCCGATTGAAGCGCATCAGTACTACTTACCAATCTGGGAGGGGGTCAACCCCTTTTTGCCGAGTTTGAAGATGTGGTCTTTCACATCTTCTGGTGTCAATTTTAACCAAGTTGGAACACTTCTTCGGTATGGTAACGCCGACTGGGCGATACCCTTACTGTAATAAGCATAAAGAAATGAAATGTTAGTTAAAAAGTCATATTGAAGTAGAAACAGCAATGCCATGAGGTAACATAACCTTCAAAACATGACATTTTTTGGATTTCAATACTGCGATGTCAGAAATCTTATTTAAAATGTTGGTTATATGATTAATACAAAGGATATATGTGTAAAAAATTACCCAGGAGCATGCATGCGACCCATTTTTCAAAAAGGTTTGCTTATTCACAATCCAACAAATTCCGTGTTGACACACGAGACCTAAAGGAGGAAGTTCATGAACGTAGAACGTCTTTTGGCTACGATTTTATTACTACGCGTGCGTTACAACTTGAAGCTAGCCATGGATGCGATACCATTATTATTACTACGATAGATCAATACATGCAGTATTATCAGCGATGTTTTTATCTAGTTCAGGTAGCTGTATCAAACTATATATAGGATCTCTAGCTTTATCATACTATGATTATTCGTCAAATATTAACATGTCCTTTCGCTAAAAGAAAGTATAGTAATCATGATATTTCGAATTGGAGATTTTGGCGAAAATATCGGTTTTCCTGATTTCTGCTTTAGAAAAAAAAGTTTTTGAAGCGATGTCTGTCTGTGTCCTCTCTACAACCCAGAACGTTTAATCGATCGGCTTGAAAATTTATATCTCCATTTTCAATATAAATTCGATCTCAGTTACTTTTGGTTAAAATCGGCCAATCGAAAGTGTTGGTTTACTTTTTTTTCGTTTCAGGGAAATTTTTAAAATTATTTGATAAAAATCACATTCTTTAAATCAAGATCATGTACTGTGCAATTATCTACAACTATTGTATTTACAAAGTTTTTTTTGTAAAAGGTACACCTTTAGTTTTTGAAAAAATAGCAAAATTAGATTTTTACAAAAATGTCCTCAAATTCCAAACATTAATAATAATGGAAATATATTTTTGTAAGTAGTGTTATATATTACGTAATTGTCTATAACGTCTATTAAACAGCTTTTTGTAAAAAGTATGCTTATGGAAAAACTAGCAAAATTAAGTTTTTACAAAGATTGTCACAAATTACAACAATGGGAATAAAGTGCTATATATATATTGTTATGATACATGAGGCAGTGTAATCAATTGCAATAAAGAAATATTTAAAACGAATAAATTTGGAAGATTGCTATAATTAAATCTTGATGGGTGTTAAATTTTAAACATTATTAATAAATTTAATTGAGATGATGAGAGAGGAGATTTTGATAATAATTGAATATACTAATTTAATGATTACAGAAAATATTAATAAAGTTCAAGCCAAGGTTACAATTGACAAATGTATTTGTTACAATGATAAGAATTAATAGCATGTAATAATAGAATATTTAAAATAAATAAGTGTGCAATAAGAATTGTATCTAACATGAAAGAAAAATTTTGTTTAAATAGTTACAAAAACAATTCATGTAAAAGCAGATATGTATATTGAAAATTACAAATTTTGATTAATAAAAAATAGAAATTAATGCCTTAAATTTGTATTATTAGTTGGTTATACAAATTTAAAAGGGCCTTAAACAGATCTACGTGGTGTGGTATATTAAAAATATTAATTGAAGTTATTGGAAGAATATAATCAGTCAAGAGATTATACAAATACAGTTAATTGGAAATAGACAAATACCTATGGTTATAATATTTGAAGATATTTGGATTTGTTCTTGCATACGGGAGATTATTGGAAGTGCTTACAAGTAACTATTTGATTTGGATACTTTGGAGGATATTACTAGAGTCGTCGGACTATCTGTAAAAGAACCAAGGTTATATTTGGAACATCATAATATTGGAACTTACCAGGAGCTAATCGGTGTGGTGGTGACATTTGGAAGGAAGAAGGATTGGATTCTAGAAGCAAAAGGGGTTGTTGACGAGACGATGCAGTTCTAGGGTTTCTTGATCAGCATAGGCGTTACCATTTGAAGAGTGAGCAGTAGGTGTTGGTTGGATTTTGGCAGTAAAAAGCAAAAGAAGTTATTAAGGCTTGTGTAACAAGTTTATGAAAGTATTTTAAATAACAATCAGTAAAAGAAAATATTAAATTGGACTTGATATAGTGCTTACATAAGTAAATTGATTAATATGTGTGTCAAGATAATATACAATTGTCAATACCTGGCTTGATGAGTTTTGAAAATCGGTTTGACAGTAAATGTCATTAACTGTAATATTAAAATTCAATTAATAGAGATCTTGATTTGGCGAACCACCTGAGATAAGAGAACTTGATTTGAAAGGAATTATTTAATTAGAAAGAGCATTGCATTAATAAAGGGCAAGTTTTAAGTAAAATATCAAATACATAATAAATGTTATGCAGTAGTAATAGGAGCTATTATTATTACATAATATAGGGCTAGTTTAAAGTGAAGCTTATATAGCCATTCCATAATAATATTTTTTCCTAATTTTCTGTCTTAACAAAGCCGTTACCGGATCCATTTTGAGTGCGGTCATGAACCATTACCAAACCCGAAATCAACTTTTTTTCGGTGGGTGACATTGCACGAAATGTCAGTGTGAGTTTAAGGTTATAGCCAATGACACTAATGACAGTAAATTAACCGCAGCATTTTCGGCAATTTGCCGTATTTCTGGCGGAGTGCAGGAAATTTCTGAATTCATTGTGAAACACTAATCCACACTAATTTTACAATTTCACGTACGAACGCTTGCGAAAAATGACATTTATGGTGAGTCTACTTGATTCAAATTTAAAATTTTGATTTAAATGTATGCTTTGCAATAAAACTGTTACCAACTGTTACCAATAAAACTGTTACCAACTGTTACAAAATTCCCTAAATTACCAAAATTGATTTTATTTGTAGTAAAACGGCATTTCACTTGCAAATTAGAAAAAAAAATACATAAAAAACTCGTTTTATAAAACTCATGTTTTAATATACTATTAAAGTCAGTCATTGTCACTGTCAACTCTAATTTTCGTGCGCAAGTTACGCACTAAAAGAACGCCTTGTGGTGGTCACACCCCATTTTTACTTCTTTTACAATAAAGGAAGTATTTATTAGATTCACCCCAAAAATTCGAAATTGAGTTTTCAACAGATCTTCATGTTTTAGAGTCCCCTGAATCCACACAACATGTTTTCATTCATTGGTCTGCCTGTCACTCAGTCTGTCTGTGTGTGAACAGCATATCTCAAAAATGAAAAGAGGTATGACGTTGAAACTTCATATATAAGTTTTGTGTACTATCTAGATGCGATAGCAAGCTTTTGAAGGAAATTGCATAACCAGAAGTATGGTGTGCCATTTTTGCAATCAACGTCCCAAAAAAACATCAATAACAATACCCGTATCGTATTTTAGGCTTATTTACCCCATTTCACCCCCTAAGGGGTTGATTTTCGGAAAATCACGAAATACATGTTTGCTTATTTGTTTTTAGGAGTACTCCTATGAAGTTTTAAGTCGAAATGTCTATTTAATATTATTTTTCCATACAATATTGGAACCCCCATTTTACCCCTTTAGGGGTTGAATTTCGAAATATCCTTCCTTATTCCTTGTATACATCATAAAGGGAACCTCTGTGCAAAATTTCAGCTTTCTAGGTCCAAGGGTTTGGGCTGGGCGTTGATCAGTGCGTGAGTGAGTGAGTGAGTCAGGACTTTCAGCTTTATATACAGTGTGTCTGCTTAAGTTCGCACCATATGGAAAACTTTTTTATTATTAATTTTACGAAAAAAAGTTATTCTTTATAAAAAGTTCTGCATGGCAAAAAACTTAAAATGCAATCATCAGATATCAATTTTTTAAAATCGTATACGAGGAATGCCAAAAAATATAAATTCTGCTAAAGAGTAAAGTACCTTTATTTGTGACAAAATCGAAAATTGTTATTAAGAAAAGTTGATTAGAATCGAAAACTACGTTCAAATATCGAATTACACCTATCTACGATGAAAAATAGGTTTTGTTATTTTTCACATTATTTTAAAAAAAAATTTATGGAAAACTTTTTTATTAATTTTAAAAATGGAAAAAAGTTTCCGATATTGCAAATGCTGTTTTGTAAGCTTTATGCTTGTATTCTGATTAAAAATGTGTTAAGCCATTTTGCCGTCGGCAGTAATTTGAATTACATTTCACGCCTTTAGGGCCGTTTAGTTATATCGAAAACCTATTTTTAACTTTTTAGTCACAAACGCAAGCTCATTCCGTGCTCATTCGTTTCCGAGTACCCTGTATGTAGACGCGCTTGGATCTTTTGGAACACCCTTTTGAACGCGTGTGACTGCGACGCCTCGCGCTCTCTTTGTCACCGGAACGTATTTGTTTTATTGGGCGCATCGCCATTGGCTGTCGAGAGTCACGTGGTAACGCCGTTTTGGCGCACGCCACTTCCGGCGTCGTAACGCTTCTTGCTTGGCAGTTCAGCTCAGGCCGTTGATCAAGGAGGTCGGCAGGAAGCTCTTGTGTGTGACGCACGTGTCGTTTTGTGAGCGCGTTTTCCTTGGCGTTGTTGTTGGGGGCTACGTCCGGCCATGTCGTGAAAAGAAGTGGTTCTTTTATTCCTACAAGTTGTTGGGGACTCGCTGCAGGACGTGAATAATGCCCATACGTTTCTGTCACACCGATCCCATGTGAGTGACTACATTGAAATATTACGCCATTATTCGGCGGAATCTTTGCCCAAGGAGATGTGCTTGCAAATGCAGGCGCTGCTGACTGCCACCCGTACTGCTCAGGAGAAGTCCAGAATAAATACCAGGTACCATTTAAAGAGATTATGTAACTTAGTGACCCCTTTTACGCGAATGTGCCGTGTAAGCGATGGACTTTGGTCGCATTCATTCAGTAGTACATTCTTGGTTTGTAACTGTGCAAACATTGACTTTCGCTGCGTTGCTAATTTTAGGCGTTTCGAACGCTTTCTTGTAATATTCTATTTGGATATTGTTGTTTTCGTGTGTAACATTTGTACGCTTTAGTTATAGTGCGATTACCTCCAGCTGGGGTTTACGTTAAGCCCTAGGTTTAGTATGGTGACCCATTCGTTGCCTGATCCTGTATAACGTCATTCAATAGACAATTGTGCAAGCGCGGGGCTTATTACTGTGTACAACCCCTGCATGCTTTACTTTTTCAGAATAAACAGCTAGTGTCACGATTAGATGTACGACGACCTCTGAGTAGTGGAGTGTGCAGGTAAGTGGAGCAGCCGCCCCCGCAGTGGCAGCACAAACCCGAACTAACGATTCAAACCTCAAATTATCGATTTTGTCATCCGAGTTCGATACTTCTCGAGTACCCTTATCAAGTAGCAATTAGCGTATTTGTTGCCTCGTCTAAACGTCCAAGCCAGGTTACCCGAGCCCATTTAAAGTCAAGTTTGGTGGCGCCCTTATAATTTTGACGTACCCTATATATGCCTCAACACGCTTGCCCAGAACGTATCGTGTGACTCACACCTGACTCCCTGAGCGTTCCAGCCGTGGCCTTTAGTCTGTTTTTAGCAAATCTCAGGGCAAGTGTGCCAGTTTTCCAGGACTGATTCCGTGGTGCGATGCTCACCTTGGGTGGGTGTCGTAAAGTTGTTTTAATACCGTAACAAATGGATAATAGTACGAACGACAATGGTTTTTTTCGTGTTAACCAAGTGGCAGACATGGCATCTTCTCAGTTGTAATACATGCGGGATGTAAGTAATTCACTTCTCTAGGGAAGTAAGTACTCATTGTCATGGAAACTGTAACAATTTTTGTAAATGTAGCCTACATCCCTTAAAGTTGACAGTGTAAGGATCATTTACAAAGAAGGTAGTGAAAAAAAGCTTTTTATAAGAAGTCTACGTCGCAAAACAAAGTTTTACAAAGATTTCCAAAAATTAATAATAGGAATTAACAGTAAATTTAAAAAATCTGGTGTAATACACGCACACAACTTCCGTTGACAGTGATCTTATAATTAGCAAAAAAAAATATAATTTTTAAGCATTTGTCAAAAAAATTCAAAAATTACAAATTCTACAGAAACCGTACAAATAGAGCGTTAGTTGAAGAGACAAACTTTCTCTAAAATTTTAAGCTGAATTTAAGAATGTAATAATATACGGGGTGTTCTATTTAAAAGAGAAGTTAATAAAAAAAATAGAAAAGAAAACAAGAAACACATTTCAGAGGTACCTAGTCAACTGGAAAATCACCTATCTCACATCAATACACATTAAACATTTTATAAAAATTTAAAGTTTGAAAAAAAATCGTTAAGAGCCGTTTTTGAAATAATCGAAAAAAACTGAAAAATCGCAAGGGTAAACACCATACTTCCGCTTATGCGATTTTCTTGAAAAGCTTGCTGTCGCATCTAGATAGTATTAGTATACAAAACTTATACCTATATGAAGTTTCAATGTCATAGCTCTTTTCGTTTTTGAGATATTCTGTTCACAGACACACAGACCAATGAACAAAAACATGTTTTTTGGATTCAGGAGACTCTAAAACGTGAAGATCTGTTGAAAACTCAATTTCGAATTTTTGGGGTGAATCCAATACTTCCTTTATCGTAAAAGGAAGTAAAAGATATATACTAAATTTCAAATAAGAATGCAGTAGGTGGTGCTCTAAACTTAAAGTCAGTTTTACACTAGGAAAATATAAGTTTGTTTGACTGCTGAGATTTTACAATAATTCTGTCGTATATAACCCAAATAAACATTGTAGGACAGCCTTTTTTGTCCACCATTTATAGATTTTCTTTTTTTATTTGTAGGATTCATATTTACTTAATGTCAAATTGACAACTTTGATTTTCATATGGTTGTAATGATGACTTTGTTTCAACTACACCGTGGTTTCAACCAATCATGGCCATAGTTATGATTACTAGTTAGTTCCAAGTACTGCATGTTTATTTGAAATTTAGTATAGGCATTGATTAAATAATCAAGGGTAATACCACAAGTAGTGCGGTTTCCATGTAAATTATTGCGTTTAAATTTCACGATACAAAATCACATTAAAAATGTCACGAGCCGAAGGCGAGTGACATTTAAATGTGATTTTGTTGAGTGAAATTTGCAATAATTTCTATGGAAATTGCAAAATATTTAAAAAAATATATATCCACTTCGAGTGGTATTTGGAACGACTATTTAACAATATTAATACATAACGGTTAACTTTATTGAAAAATAATCTAACAATTAATATAATTATTCATTCTCAATTAAATTCGGCGGAATACTTTCAAAACACAACATTTTAAAATTTTTAACGCAAGCCAAACTTTGTTCACACAGTTTGTTGGTGTTTAGTTTTACATAACCTGGCGATATCACTAAGGACAGAACATCGTTGCTAAGCGATATTTCGCAACAAGGCTGTTTAGTTTTTGAGTAGTTACATTGTTTTGTGAATATTTTGCATGGTGCCCAATATTCACTGATATACTGCTGTTATTGGTTGAAAAAAGCAAATGTCTGCAATATGATTGGCTTATATGTTATAGTGTTGAATAGTCAATGGTATAGGACTATAGAAACAAATTTTGGTTACTAGTACTTGAAAAAAAAATGCCATGGTAACGTAAAGACGATGGAATTTTCAAAGCGATTGAACAACTGTTCTTTTTAACTTCGATCAATAATTAAAAAAATATAATATTCAAGCACTACTTTTCAGATAATCTATTCTTTAAAAGTTGACTACATATTTGTGTCTGTGTAGTTATAGTATAACAACGTCAAAACTTCATGGCGGTGCAACACGCATGAGCAATAGAACGGCTACGAGCTACGAAAATCTGTGACGTTGGTGTTGTAATGGTTGCCAATAGTTCGTTTGTTACACAAACTATGATTAGTTAAATGTCAGTAATCAAATCGGAGTTAGTGTAGTGGCACAAAATTAAAAGTCGTTAGGTTTTAAGTAATCCTTGTAGATAGCCGCATGTGTACGAAATTACGATGCCGATTTAGGTAAATACCGGCCTGTGCATAATTCACCTGGAGGTGCTCATTACTGTGTCAATGTCCTAACTCATCCGCTTTGCAGGTCCTAAACATGAATAACGCTAACCCAAGTGCAGGT
Source organism: Agriotes lineatus (assembly GCA_940337035.1). Taxonomy (NCBI): domain Eukaryota; kingdom Metazoa; phylum Arthropoda; class Insecta; order Coleoptera; family Elateridae; genus Agriotes; species Agriotes lineatus. Next base: position 51,164,431 of record OW679194.1, on the reverse strand, counting down.
CAGCGTCGCAAACGTAGCTTGTTAGTCTTCGAAGACTCCGCTAGCGATAGTTCAATTGAAAACCCAGCCCACCGAAGGAGACGGAAAATTTATATTCAGGAATCAGATAGTGAATCGGACAGTGACAGCTCCTTCGAGTTTAAAAAGCGAAAAAGAGTTGCCGTAAGTACTGTTTTGGAATTGTAAAATGTGGAATATAGTTAGTTTCTGATCATTTGTAAAACAAGCGAAATGTATTCTTTGTATTTGATAAATACATTATACATGAAGCTTATTAAGTACTGTGACTGCTTAATACATAAGATATTCTCTTCTGTTACAGCGAGTAACGAGCGACTCATCGGATGGTTCGGATTCAGAAATAGTTAGAAGAGTAAAAAAGAATGCCAGACTCGAATCAGACAGCGGTAATGATGAAAGTAGTGGGTGGGAATCAGAGGAGCAATGGGAAATTGGAGACGTGCCAGTGCAAGAACCGCAACCGTCTTCATCGAAAGTTGTAAACTTGGATGAAGACGATGGATCATCATCTGACAGCAGTGACGGACAGGCCGAAAAGTGCCCGATATGCCTAATATCATTCAGAAACCAAGAAGTAGGCTCGCCCGAAGCATGTGACCACAGTTTTTGTGCAGAGTGCATTCAGGAATGGGCCAAAAGTGTCAACACGTGTCCTGTGGATCGTAGAAAATTCAATTTAATTCTGGTCCGGAGCAATTACAACGGGCAATATGTACGGAGCATATCAGTACAGGAACCTACGAACAATCTCTTGGGAGATCCCATCGAGGAAGAAATCGATTTCACTCCTTGCGAAGTTTGTGGTTCGTCATTGAACGAAGATCGCTTGTTGTTGTGTGATGGATGTGATCTCGCCTACCATCTCGATTGTCTCGAACCACCACTATCAGAGGTGCCTGAAGGCGAGTGGTTGTGTCCTGGATGTAGAAATGCTGAGCTGGTCAATATAAATATCTTTGACCTGGATTTTCTCTTGAGAGATGCTGAAAGATCAAACGTTCATCACAGATATTCCTCCCCTAGGTGAATTCATGCTTTTAATTATTTATCTTGGTGTAAATTACTGTTGTGCGCTGCTTAGTGTTTAGTTTGAAAGATTAAGCGTAGAAAGCTGTTTCAGAAAGAAATTCCAGTGAAGATTGTTATTCCGTTGCTTTATCAAAATTACAGTCTGTTGGAATTCTAGTTCGATTAATAATACATGACATAGTCCTAAGTTGCATTTTTATTTATTTATTGTTGTGGTAAATCTGAAAGAAATTATTTTTGTTTATAAACTCAACGTAGAAAAAAATTACGAAGTCACTAAAATATTTACATATTGACATCGTATGAATTGTTATAAGAGATAATTTGTGTAACAAAGAAAAAGTTTTTCGCCATCTTTTACACAAATGAGTAATATGAAAATTAATTATTTGAAAGATAGAAACAATATTTTAATCATGGCTACTTTAATAATAAGGAAATTATAGAACGTTGAGTTTTGCTTCGAAAGACTAAACATACACATTTTAATGGCAAATCTTTAATTTTTTTGGTTACACAGTACCACACCCGGTTATCTTATAATTTATTTTTTAAATCTAATAAACTCTTGCTCTTTTAAAAAAAACCCCATGAAAGTCAATAAAGTAATGTTTAATGTAGTAGTATGCGACGAACAGTAAAAATTAATAAGTGACAAGGGGCTATAATTTCTTTTATCCAACACCTCCATATAATAACACAATTATTATGTTGATTTTGCATAAGTAATGTGATATATTACTCACTAGGGAGAGAATATTCAAAAAGTCAGTCACTAGTGAGAGAATGTAGAAAGATACCATGAATAACAAAGTTAGATTTAACACTATTTATTATTCAAATTGATATTTGGAATCCCGAGAGCCTCCTTGGCGGAGCCCTGAGGGCCCCCTTTGAGTAGGGAGGAGCCCCGAGGGCTCTATTGGAGTGGGGCGGAGCCCTGAGGGCCCTCTTGGAGTAAGGCGGAGCCCCGAGGGCTCCTTGGAAAGGGGCGGAATCCCGAGGGCGGAATCCCGAGGGCCCCATTGGAGAGGGTGGAGCACCGAGGGTTTCCTCGGAGTGGAGCGCAGCCCCGAGGGCCCCCTTGGAGAGGGCGGAGCTCCAAGGGCTCCCTTTGAGTGGGGCGGAGTCCCTAGGGCCTCCTTGCAGAGGGGCGGAGCACCGAGAACCCCATTGGAATGGGGCGGAGCCCCGAGGGCCCCCTTGGAGTGGGGCGGAGCCCAAGACCTATTTGGAGAAGAGCGAAGCTCTGAGGGCCCCCTTGGAGAGGGGCGGAGCCCTGAAGGCCCCCTTGGAGAGGGGCGGAGCCCCGAAGGCCCCCTTCTTTGGTCAGGTGGTTGACAGGGGGTGGCAGGGGCGGGGTGTGTAACAGAACGGAATGACCCAACGTAATAGGCCTAAAAATGGTGGTAAATTGAATAGGGTAGACCGCGGAATAACGCTCGCAGCCCCGTTTATTTTTCAAATAAATTTTCAAAATAATTACCTACATGAACAACATATGGAGGTGTTGGATAAAATTTTGTATTAAACTCGTGTGGAATTACACATTAGTCACTTAAGAAAATTAACCACTCGACCTAACGGTCTCGTGGCTAATATTTCTTGCGTTAGGTCGAGTGGTTAATTTTCTTAAGTGACTAATGTGTAACATTCCACACTCGTCTAATAAATAACTATTATCTTACAGTAGCGCCTATTACCATACATTATACAACTGTTTTCAGTGACTAAAATGAAGTTTTATTCACAAGTGAGTTTTCATTATTTATACTGCTGCATTGTTGGTAGCACTGCCAAGCTATGTGAAATTCGTAATTTTCAGGTTAAGTTTTGCGTCAGTCTGTGTCAAATAACAAACAAAACCTAACCTACGAACCTCGAATTTGACATAGACTGACAATACACTTCAGTACTGCCAATACACTTCACTACTGTCAAACGTATATCACGAATCACAGGCGACTAATTATAAATTTATTTCGCGACGTATTGTAACTGCGCAAACTATTTAGGCACAAGAATTGCTACTGTAAGATAAAACGTATATCACACGTGAGCGAAATGCCATTATAAGCTCGTGAGAAATTGTATCGCTCGTGCTGGCGCACTCGCGATTCAAAATTCTCACTCGCAAATAATGATGCATTTCTCTCACTTATAATATAATCTACTATTATAGCAGGACAAAATGCAAATGACTGTTCAAATCATGAAGTAACAGGTATAGTCGGTTCAGCAAACATAAAAACACAAAGTGGCCTTTGATTTCCAAAAGTTCGTGCGTGTACTTCCAAATTCATCTTTCTTTAGGAATGTACTTACAAAAAGTTACTAAGACCAATATAGGTTAAGGGTGTGACATTTACTTCCGATCTGTCATAAATGTAATGAATATGTAAATACTTTTCAGAATATTATACCGGGTGTCTTAAATGAATTACATCTAGTATGCTTTGAATTTCCCATAATGCAATCCAAAACTTTACTTGAAATTGGCAAGACTGTAAGTCTATGTCAAATTCAAGGTTAGTAGGTTAGGTTTTGCGTAAGTTTTGACACACACTGATGCAAAATCTAACCTGCTAACTTCTAATTTGACATAGACTTACAGTCTTGCCAATTTCAAGTAAAGTTTTGGATTGCATTATGGGAAATTCAAAGCATACTAGATGTAATTCATTTTAAGACACCCCGTACGAATACTGTGTTAGATACTATTGACATAGCATTTATTAATAGGTATTTTTATTACATTTTATAAAAGTTCAGGCGAGAATTTCTGGAAAAATATCTACTTTGATAGTGAAATAATGAGGAATGTTAATTGTCATTGACTGTCATTTTTAAATTCTAACCTGCCTTTATACAGGTGAGGAAACATTTGCAAAACAAAATTCAGAATCGCTAGTACAATAATTGGTATGCATACGCTAATTTCAAAAAAATTATAATGTTTTAGTGTTTACTGAACAAACTATGGTTAGTTAGTTAGTAACAAGAGATCAATAAAAAAACCAATTAGGGCAGGCTGTGATATGTGTTATACGTTTGGCTGTACTGAAGTGTATTGTCGGTCTATGTCAAATTCGAGATTAGTAGGTTAGGTTTTGTTTGTTGTTTGACACAGACTGACGTAAAACTTAACCTGCAAATCTCGAATTTGACATAGACTGACAATACACTTCAGTACTGCCAAACGTATAACACATCTTACAGCCTGCCCTAATTGTTTTTTTTATTGATCTCTTGTTATTAGTTGTGGGGAGACTGACATCAAGCAAGTAGGCCTTCACAGGCCCTTTTTGCCAACCTCATGGACAAGGTCTAGGCATGCAGAGTACCAGGCACCTTAGTCCTACTTAGAATTTTTCCAAGACTAAGGAGTTCCAACCCGGATCTTTTACATGCTACACATCGTAGTAACATAGAACTCACTGCTTTGCATCACTTCCGAATGTCGCCATTTTGTAGAGGTTTTCATTTGTAAGAGGTAAGGAGACCGATCCCCATGCAGGCCGTTCGCCAAAACCTTATATTTCCGGCTCTTTAGTAGTACCGTAGTCTGCCACTCACGGTGCAAATGTTCCACACTGGGTTAGTTGGCGGCAGGGTCGAGGTTTGTTTATGTCTGTTTTACATTTTTATTTGCCGCAGCGGTCGTATGTTGTTCTTACACTTAACCTAACATAATGTCCAGGTAGAAACTTTAATGTAATGTTCTTCCATCAGATATACTACCTCAGTTGGAGTTATTTGAAATTTCGTGTCCACAAGCATAGTAAAACATTGCATCATTTCATTATAATTAAAATTATTCACACACAATTCCACTACTGTCACTGGAATTTTGACATCTCCATATTTCATCGATATCAAGGCGGTCTAGAATAGACCGCCTTGTCGATATGCAAGCCATTCCTTTGTAGTCAATGGTTGTGTTAGGTCATAAAATACTATTTTTTTTCTATAATAATTTTCAAGGTCAACTTTCTAGGGGATAAGTTGCATTCCTGCAGGGTCCCTAGTTTTAATAATGTTGGTACATAGATTTTTAGTTCTTTTCTTCCACTAAAAAAATTATTGTCATTTTGACAGATATGTCATAATTTAATATCGCTGCTTCATTTTTGCATTTAAAATATTTCTTGGTTTTCTTTTTTTAACCCATTTTATTGATGATGATTATGAGTCCGTGTTAAAAAAATCTGGTGTGATACACTCACACAACTTCCTTTTACAGTGATCTTATAATTAGTCAAAAATTTCATTTTTAATTTTTAACCATTTGTTAAAAATTTTCAAAAATTACAAATTCTACAAAAACGGTACAAAATCGAGTGTTAGTTGAAGAGACAAATTTTCTCTAGAATTTTAAGGTGAATTCAAAAATGTAATAATATACCGGGTGTTTTATTTAAAATAGGAGTTAATAAAAAAAATAGTAAAAAAAACAAAAACCCACTTTAGAAGTATTCAACTGGAAAATCACCTATCTCACATCAATACACATTAAAAATGTAAGAAAAATGTAAAATTTAAAAAAAATCGTTAGAGCCGTTTTTGAAAAAATCGAAAAAAACTGAAAAATCACAAGAGTAAACACCTACTTCCGGTTATGCGATTTTCTTCAAAAGCTTGCTGTCTCATCTACATAGTACACAAAACTTATATATGAAGTTTCAATGCCATACCTCTTTTCGTTTTTGAGATATTCTGTTCACAGACACACAGACAGACAGACACACACACAGACACACAGACAGACCAATGAAAAAAAATATGTTTTTTGGGATCAGGGGACTCTAAAACGTGAAGATCTGTTGAAAACTCAATTTCGAATTTTTGGGGTGAATCCAATACTTCCTTTATAGTAGTAAAAGGAAGTAAAAAGAAATTTGTCAAGAGTTCAAATTAAGAAACTTTGACATTCGAAATTGGCACATAACCATAATTTTGAAAAAGTTCTACCAACACGAGGTATAAAAATTTCCTAGCGTTTTAATCACATATCTACCAACATTGTATCACTTTGACAGTTATTATAGAAAAAAAAAACGTACTTTACTTCTCCTGTCTAGTCAATGGTCCGAATGGTCGTGCAACGGAGGTAAATTAAACTGAAAATAGATTAGGTTAGTCACAAAATATCAAAAGTTAAGTTAGGTCACAGTAGATCATATTAAACTTGAAATAATATTAGAATAAACTCAAATATGTAAGGTTAAGTGGCTAATATAATAAATTAACAACAGATTATGAGGTAATACAATACCACAAGGTTAAGTTAGAATATCATAATAAGCTCAAAATAATTGTTTTTCATTAATAAAATATTCTTTGTTCTAAAAAATATATTTTTCTGAAATCGGAGCGAAAGTACTATTTTCGCTCCGGAAATGCGGTGCGAAAATTGCATTTCCCTGACTAGTCACGAAAACATTTACACATTATTTTCTAAAGTTTTATTGAATATTAATATTTATAGTTGTGTTTTCCATATTGGATATGTTAATCCCGGACATTATTTTCATTGTAAACTACCATCGCATTTGACAAACAGAAACTTCATATTCTTGCCCATTCAATTTATTAAATTAATAAAAATAAATTTTTATTATAATTGGGGATTTCAGAAAAAAATTAATACAAGTCTCGTCAGTAAAATGTCTCACTTGCCTCGGAGCCTTAAAAATACTCGGCACAAAGTGCCTCGTATTTTAATACGGCTCCTCGACAGTAATGCAACATTTTCCTGACTTATGTAAATAACTATTTTCACAACTGATTTTGCTTTCCGATTTTTTGTCTGCCGTATTTTTGCCGGGAGGTTCAATATTATATGAAAATGTATTTGACTTACGGTAACTTTTCTATACAATTTTGCAAAAATTGTAATTTTTTCTATATACATATTATGTTTTTGCCTTGTAATTTTGACAATACGAGTCATTCGGTATCTCACGTAACTGGTTACCATGACTTTCAACGATGGAGCTTTTTGACAATGTTCCGTTGCATATTTTTAATCATATTTTAAATCAGTTTGAGGGGTGTTTATTAAAAAATTACAAACGGAAAAAGAGTTTAATTTAGCAAGCTCTACTACTCCTTAAAATTAACACTCTGTGCCTTGTATATATTCATTTAGCGCTTTACCTCCATTCTTTTTAAATTCTGATATAATAATAATAATAATTATTATTATTGATCCATTACAGTTACAGTACAGCATAGGACAATTCCAGTTCCTCTAGGACACTTCCCATTTTTCAAATGTGTTACTACCTCTTCTATTCTTTCTCTTTGGTCTTCTTGCTTCTCTTCTATTTCGTCATTTAATATTTCATTGAATAATTATTTCCAGTGGTTTACCATTTCTATTTCTTCCCCTATTAAGTTGCCGTGTTTGTCTTTATAAAATAATACTTTTTGCTCCCTATCGTTGCATGTATTTTATTGGTAAAGATTCCTTATCTCTTTTTATATTTTTCTTGCAAATTAATGTTTGAAAGGCCCGTCACATTTCTATATATACTTTTTGAGTGTCGTTTTAGCTCGCAATGCATTTCTTCGTTCTGTGCTGTTTTGGTCTGTAGCATTTTTACTTCCTTTTACTACTATAAAGGAAGTATTGGATTCACCCCAAAAATTCGAAATTGAGTTTTCAACAGATCTTCACGTTTTAGAGTCCCCTGATCCCAAAAAACATATTATTTTTCATTGGTCTGTGTGTCTGTCTGTCTTGCTGTGTGTGTGTCTGTGAACAGAATATCTCAAAAACGAAAAGAGGTATGGCATTGAAACTTCATATATAAGTTTTGTGTACTATGTAGATGAGACAGCAAGCTTTTGAAGAAAATCGCATAACCGGAAGTAGGTGTTTACTTTTGTGATTTTTCAGTTTTTTTCGATTTTTTCAAAAACGGCTTTAACGATTTTTTTTAAACTTTACATTTTTCTTACATTTTTAATGTGTATTGATGTGAGATAGGTGATTTTCCAGTTGAATACTTCTAAAGTGGGTTTCTTTTGTTTTTTTTTCAATTTTTTTTATTAACTCCTATTTTAAATAAAACACCCGGTATATTATTACATTTTTGAATTCACCTTAAAATTCTAGAGAAAATTTGTCTCTTCAACTAACACTCGATTTTGTACCGTTTTTGTAGAATTTGTAATTTTTGAAAATTTTTAACAAATGGTTAAAAATTAAAAATGAAATTTTTGACTAATTATAAGATCACTGTAAAAGGAAGTTGTGTGAGTGTATCACACCAGATTTTTGTCTTTCAGCTCTTGCAACTCGATAGTGCTCATTAAGTCATCGTTCTCTTTTTACTCTCTTTTTATTTCCTACCAATTTTATTATTTCCTACAAATGTTCTATTCTCTTCCTATATCCAGTTCGTGTTTAGTTTTTCCGCATATTTTAATTCTCTGTTGATATTCCTTTTTAGTCTTTAATTTTAGTAGTTTTCTGTCATAGTTGGATTGAACAATCGTTTTCTTTTTAATTTCTCCAATTTCTTGTACTTCTATGTCGTACACACTAAAAAGTGGTCCGAGCCCATTTCTGCAGTACAGTATGATCTGACACTTTTTAATAAGCTCAAAAATCTTTCTTGTATAATCCCTTTAACTCTTCTTAAATAATGCATCTCTGCTGCTTGTAACTTAGTTCTCATCCTTCTTGATAGGACCCATGTCTCGCAGCCATAGGTAAGTATTGGTCGGTATATTGTTTTGAAGATGTTTATCTTTGTTTGTCTCGACACTTCTCTTTTATTTAAGAATTTATCCTTTATTGCGTAGTATACTTTATTAGTTTTCTCTACTCTCTTCGTGAGGTCCATTTCTTGTCTTCCCGTCGCCTCTATTGTGACTCCTAAATATTCAAAGTGGCTGACTTGTTCTATGTCTTTCCCTTCTATTTGGATGTTAATTTTATACGCCTCCTTTAATACCATCACTTTCGTCTTGTCTAGGTTCAATTTCATATTGAACTGTTTTAGCACTTCGTTCCATACATTTCAGTTTATTTGCAGGTCCGCTTCATTTTCTGCCATTATTGCGACATCGTCTGCAAATGCGCATTCTGCTATCTGTACTATCTGTAGGTTTCTATAACCCAGCTTTAATTTTTTAACTCTTGCATATTGCACGTCTTTATATTATCATCCATATTGTGAATAATACCGGGCTCATGACTCCCCCCTGTCTTAATCCTTCATTTGTATTAAAACTTTCTGATATGAAATTCTTGCTCATGACATAATTAACATTGTTCTTGTAGAGTCTTTTGATAGCCTCTATCAAGTTTCTATCAACTCCTCTGCTGTTCAGGCTTTCCCATATCTTCCTTCTTTTGACTCGATCGAATGCTTTGTTTAAGTCAATAAAAGCCAAGAATACTTTCTTGTTATACGGTACCGTTTTCTTAATTATTTCTTTAATTGTAAAAATATGGTCTTGAGCTATGTCCTTTTCTGAATCCACTTTGTGATTCCGAGAGTGTCTCCTCTATTTTTCCTCTTAGTCGCTTTTCCATTATCTGCTCGTATATCTTCATGGGTACAATTAACAATGTGATCCCTCTATAATTATTGCACAGCGTGTTGTCACCATTTTTGTGCACTGGTAGGACCAGTCCTACTTCCCAGTCTTTTGGTATAGCCTTTTCACTCCACACTTTATTATAAATATTTAGCAGCAGCATTTCTCCGTCTTCCCCCATATGCTTTAACATTTCAGGGTTTATTTTGTCGTACCCGGGTGCTTTGCCATTTTTTATATTTTTAATGGCTTCTCTCATTTCTTGTAGCTCTATTTCCTCTCCGTTCATCACTTCTTGCTCGTCTATACTTCTTTCATTATTTACTATTGTATTAATGTCTTCTGCTTTTGTTTCTGGTTGTGTTGGATTTAATAATTATTTGGAATATTCCCTCCACCTTTCCATAACATCTGTGTCTTCTGTTATTATTTCTCCTTTCTTATTTCTAATCTTGTTATTGTACGTTGCTTTATTGTTTCGTAATGACTTTAGTGCTTTATAGAACAGCTTCTGATTTCCTTTACTATTTCTTTCCAGTCTTTCCCCGATTTCTTTCCATGTGTCTTGTTTTGCCGTAAGTATTAAGTTCTTAACTTTTATTCTTTGATCTTTATATCTTTTGTATGTCTCTTCGTTTCTATTACCAAGGTATGCCTTCCAGTATTCTTTCTTTTTCTTAACTTTATCCTTAGTACCCTCGTTCCACCATGCTGTTTGCTTTGTGGTATTAGTTGTTCTTCTTTTCCCGCAAGCTTCTAATGCTGCATCCAATATCATAGTTTTGAAGTGTTTTCATAGTTGTTCAGTATTTGCTTTTTCCAGGTCATTTCCAAATGCTTTAATTTTATTACTTAAGATTTCTTTATATCTCCTGCTAACTTCTATATCGTTTAGCTTATAGGTTTTAGTTGTTTGGTATTCCACTTTTTTAGTTATTTTCTTTGTTTCGTCCTTTCTGCTGTTGTTCTCGTCTACTATTTTTGCTATCACTAGGTAGTGGTCGCTATAGATTTCTGGTCCTCGACTGACTTTGACATCATTCACTTTTCTTCTGTTTGTTTTTACTATTAATATATAGTCGATAATAGATTTTTCATTTCTACTGGTGACTTCCCTTGTAAATTTATGAATATCTTTATGTTGATAGAATGTATTTGTTACTAGTAAATTATTTAGAGTGCAATATTCTATTAATCGTTCCCCGTTAATATTCTTTGTATCTTCTTCAAATCTTCCTACAGCTTTGATCGATTTGTTTACTTGTTTCCCCACTCTGCTGTTTAGGTCTCCCGCTACGTATATCTTTCCTTTACTATTTTCTCTTGCTACAGTTAATTCTTCCCAGAATTTATCTTTGTTTACTTTTGAATCATTATCATCTGGCCCGTATACAGCTATTACTGCTATTATGTCTCCATTAGTAGATCTTAAGACATAACTATATTTTTGTATATTGTAAAACTGTTAATGGGGTTTTCCCGTCAATAAATAAATAAAAAAAAATAAAAATTAGTATCTTTTAGTTCTACTGTTCATAATCTTTCATTCCATCCTTTCCATTTTTGAATACTTACTGCTAGTTCCTCCTTGATTAAGCAGCCTACACCTGCTCTTGCTCTTGTATTCTCTGGTACTCCACTATATATGAGTACGTGTCCACCTTCCATTTGTATGATCCCTTGTCCTTTCTTTTTTGTCTCTGATATGGTCAGTATGTCTAGTTTTGCTTTTACGAATTCGTACTTCAGCTCATTTTCTTTCCCTGCTAAACTTCTAATATTCCATGTTGCCAATTTCCATACTTTTGGTTTTTTTGTTTTGTGCATTTCCACTGTTATATTTTTTGTTTTATCGTTTTCCTTTTCCATTGCCCGTTTCGTCTCATTTGTTTTCTCTTTGTTGTTTGCTCTTACTTTTTTGGAGTATTTCCTGTTATTGTAATCTTCAGTAATTTGTCTCGTAGTTCTTCCTGTGAGTTATCCCCTGGAGATCTTTGACTCATGGTTCTGCCTTTCTTTTTGTCTTCATTTCTTTCTATCTGTGTCTCAATGGTCTTTGTCTCGTTTATTACTTTCTCTTCTTCTGCATCTAAACCAAATTCACCGAATCGAGTCAGCAGGCGTAAACAAATTCACGTGAACACTGTAGAACTTTGTTCACACGATTGCGGCGTGTGCGGATAAAAATTGTAATATGTTTTTCAGCGCTAGTCAGCGACACGCATTTGCTTCGTTTCTTAGGAGGAGATAATTGATCTGGCACTCTTGTTGGTTCATCTGCATAATCTGTTGAACTCGCCATTGCTAATATGTAATAATAGCTGTCGAATTCTATCGTTAAAATTTGACGTGCAGGTTGTCAGTCTGTGAACTCAGTATAATCACTGCAAACAATGGGCCAATTGCATCGCGCGCATGCAGCTAACACGGACTGATCACGCGCCAATGTTTATTTACTTCCACTGACTCGACTTCGTGAATTCGGTATAGTGCATTTGTTTCCTGTTCCCTTATGGTTTTGATTTGTTCCAAAGAGTATGTGTCTCCATTCATTATTATTTTATTGTATCTAACAATAGCTGTGTGTCCTTCTGCTCTGATCTCCTTCATATATTTTATCAGTTCTTTTCTTTGCATTTGTATCTCTCTTGAGTAATCTTCATCCATGTAAATTTTTGTACCTCTTAGTTTTTTAGTCTCTTTGAGTATCTCTACTTTTTTACTCCATTTCCTTGTTTCCATCATAATTGGTCTGATTTTGCCTTCTTGGTACTTCCCGATTCTCCTGGTCTCATTTACCTCCGCCTCCAATACTATTGGTATTCCCAGGTCTCGTAGTACTACTTGTATTTTTTCGTCTCTTTGTAACTCGCTCTCATTTTCTTGGTCCGCCACTTCGTGTATTATTATTTATTTTATTATTATTATTGGAGGTAGAAAGGCAGCTTTAAGCTGATATATCCACATATAATACATGATATTGCATTATGTTGTATAATGTTTGTTAATAGTTAGTTGTTTTATTGTATTGTATTTGTGTTTGTAGTATTGTTTGCATAATGTTTGTCCAGTCTATTTTTAAATTGATTTATGGATGTGGCATTAGTTACTTCTTCAGGTAATTTGTTCCAGTCACTCACTATGCGATTACACAGAAAATTATGTCGAGGATTAAGTTCTGCTCTGGTTCTTAACAGGTGCATCTTGTGTCCTCGTAAATTGGTTCTTGATTGGAGTTTGAACATGGATTTTAGCTCTGGGCAGTCGTAATAATTGTTTAATATTTTAAAGGTTTCAATCAAATCACCACGTTGCCGACGTTGTTGCAGTGTT
>OW679194.1:50291422-50499420 GCA_940337035.1 Agriotes lineatus | reverse complement strand
GTACAACCAAGTAATGCGTGCCAACATAAATAACAAGAAATTCCAATTCATTTAATCCTACACACCTTATCATAAAGACATCTGCTTATTTACCTCTAAAACCGCAATATTTCCAACTGTACTTGGCGAGCTGCCAAGTAGTTGTGTCTATAAAGTTTTCGGAATGCTGCATGCTTTGAAATTACATATCCTTAATGTGGGTAAGATTTTTCACATAAAATACGGATAGAACTTTCTGAACCTAAAAAATGCAGTTACCGAGTGGCAAACTTGATAGTGTTTGGAAAGCCTATACTAGTAATACCGCCCAGACAAGTTATTTTTTGACTGCGTCTCGTTTTGTCCCGAAATTCGAGATCGAAAAATGTCATACTCGAAACGAGATTAACCAAATTTTGAATTTCCTTTAGAGATTTCTCATTTCTGCTTCTCTACAGTTTTTCAATAGTATTTTTAAAACATAAAAATCTGGTGTGATACACTCACACAACTTCCTTTTACAGTGATCTTATAATTAGTAAAAAATTTCATTTTTAATTTTAAGTATTTGTTAAAAATTTTCAAAAATTACAAATTCTACAAAAACGGTACAAAATCGAGTGTTAGTTGAAGAGACAAATTTTCTCTAGAATTTTAAGGTGAATTCAAAAATGTAGTAATATACCGGGTGTTTTATTTAAAATAGGAGTTAATAAAAAAAATAGAAAAAAAAACAAAAGAAACCCACTTTAGAAGTATTCAACTGGAAAATCACCTATCTCACATCAATGCACATTAAAAATGTAAGAAAAATGTAAAGTTTTAAAAAAATCGTTAAAGCCGTTTTTTAAAAAATCGAAAAAAACTGAAAAATCACAAGAGTAAACACCTACTTCCGGTTATGCGATTTTCTTCAAAAGCTTGCTGTCTCATCTACATGGTACACAAAACTTATATATGAAGTTTCAACGCCATACCTCTTTTCGTTTTTGAGATATTCTGTTCACAGACAGACACACAGACACACACACACAGACAGACACACAGACACACAGACAGACACACACACACAGACAGACACACAGACAGACAGACCAATGAAAAAAAAATGTTTTTTGGGATCAGGGGACTCTAACACGTGAAGATCCGTTGAAAACTCAATTTCGAATTTTTGGGGTGAATCCAATACTTCCTTTATAGTAAAAGGAAGTAAAAATTGATGGCGTGACCAAGCGAAATAGGGATTCATTTTTATATACCGTGTGTCCACAGGAGGACGCACCATAGGGATAACCAAATAGAATAGAAAGATCGGCGAATGCTGTGATCGCCGGCACGCTAAAACGTTGTTTTCTGGCTTCTGACTCGCCACTGTATGAAACAATATTGTTATAAATGGTACAAGAAAAGGAACGGTGGTCATAGCACTGATTGATAGTTATATTCTATTAGCATTATTTTATCTCTATGGTGCGTACTCCTGTGGACACACGGTATATAGATACTGGAATCGATAATTACATAATGTTGCTCCCAGCAATGAAGCGTTATATTGAGAACTATGTTTTAAACATACATAGTTTTTGTTTTCCTTCTGTTAATGGTTTCATTTTCTTTTAATTATACGGGTCTCCTTCAACGCAGTAAAGAAGAACAATGATGGTATGAACCAAAACACACAGATTGAGTCTTAGAAAAAGTATTCATTTCTAATCAAAGCCACACTTTGGCATTGAGTGTAAATCTTTCCCATGTACTAATTAATAAAGGCACTGAATGTTGTATTTCTGATGCTTGGAACACCTATTTGATAATCTCATGATTAGGGAGAAATTACTACTGCTTCTAAGAATGCTCTTTTTATCAGCTGAGAATTGTCTGCCTTTCAGTGCGTCAATTAATGCTGAACTATCCAATGTAAGAAAAATTACTGATTATATAATAATAATAGTCTAACTAGAGACAGAAAGGTTCAAATTCGACGGTCTTTGTTAGACGGAGTCTTTACTTCAATTTTAAACATCACAACTTGTAATATAACTGTGAAATGTAGGTGTTGTTTTATACGAAGTACAGTGAAACTCGGATATAACAATATTGAAAGAACTACATTTTTATAGCTGAGTTGCTGCTAGAATAGTACATGTAGCAGAATGTATCTAATTGTAATTTCTTTTGTTAAACATCTGAAAGATTACATATTAAATACAAAACTTAAGACATAATTACGCACATAAATGTTTTTATAAAGTAACGACACAGAATTACTTAATTAATATTTACAGGTTTCAAAAACTAGTACTATTTGTTTGTTGCACTAAGCGCTTCCAATCAAGTTTTTCCATAGATATTATCACAGAGCAGATCAAAACACTCCCTATCTGAGAAGTGAAATGTTTACATTTAAAATAAGAACTGCAGAGGTACATTTACCCTAGACATTTTATATTATAAACATAATATATAGTTGTTATCAACATTGTTTACACAGGGTGTCCAAAAAATACGTGTACAGTTGCGGCCAATACAAAATGGGACAACTCTTATAATAGATTTTTAGACGACCACGTATGAAAGTAACATTATCGCGACAGCAGCCTACTACAGAAAGTTGACAATTTCATACACTAGCACGATATTATATCGTGCTAGTCATATCGTAACGACACAAAGTTATTCACATCACGGCCTGCTTAATTGTGTGACAAACGTCAAAGTGACCGTGATTCAAATAATACAGACGCTTTTGCTTTATTCGTTGCTCTGCTTCCAACAAGCTCTAATTTTTTATAATTGTACCAATAATGATATAACGATCAATTTTGCAAACGAAATAAAAACAATTCTTAAAAATAGAATTTACTTTGAGTGGTCGTCTAAAAAATAGTGTTCATAACTCGCCCGAAGGTGCAAATATCTGTACTCGTGTTTTAGATCCACTCGGGCTTCGCTTCGCTACGCCCTCGTTTGTCTAATCAACACTCGCACGATATTTGCTACTTTCGACGCTTGTCATGAAAATAACTATTTTGTCTAATTCTAGCTGCTTGAACTTGTTTTATTAATATGTCATATTGCAACATTGAATATTTGACATCTGCCAAACAATTTCAAATTAGAAATAATACAACAAAGTAATAATGCCGCATATAAATGCACTTCAAAAGGTGGAATAATCGCGAAAATAGCCGTAACTGTCAACATATGATGATTTAACTCAACTTACCTATATATAAAGTTGCTTAGTTTAGCCGCTAGAGGGCTTTAAAGATTAACTTTTTTAAATTTTTTAACCCCCTGTATAATCACTTCTTTTTCTGAATAGTTACTTTAATTTAGAAGCTATTTCCTCTCTTACAAAATTTTAGTTGAGTGAACGGTTTAGCCACAAAAAATATTTTCTAAATCCCTAGAAGCCTAGTGTTAATTTACAATTATTACTGATTGAGGTTTGTAGAGATTTAGAAAATATTTTTTTGTTTACCCAACTAAAATTTTGTAAGAGAGGAAATAGCTTCTAAATTAAAGTAGCTACCCACAAAAAACATTGGTAGTGATTATACAGGGGGTTAAAAAATATGGATAGATAATTTACTGTGCGAAAGTTTTTAAACACCCTGTAATTTTTGAAATTAGGGTTTATTCCATAAAAAGCTGTAGTTTACTGGTACAAACGGGTGGCCAAAAAATGAATAAAATCTATCAGATTTTTCGAGTTACTTAAAAAAATTTAAAAAAGTTAATAATTTTTTAAGAACTCTAGCGGCTAAACTAAGCAAATTTGTACATTGGTAAGTTGAGTTAAATCATCATATTTTGGGCCAAGGAACTTGTGGTCCTCCATTGTACACGTATTTTCCGGACACCCTGTATAACCGACTTAAATTATCATGGAGTTATTGTGAAATACTGCAGGAACGTGTCGAAACATAACGTTATAACAAAGGTGTCGTAGAACCGATGTCGTTATATCCGAGTTTAACTGTATGTACATGTCCATATGGCGTGAATGGGGCATATTTTGCTTGAGGTTTACCTTGCAATAAAATATTTCAGAAATTATATCTATCGATAACATTTTATTCAGGAAATAAAATTTTAAATTACGATACCTATGTAGGCCAGTCGACAAGTATGTACATTAATAGCGGGAGCAATTCCGGACAAGCTGGAATAAATTTTAATCTGTTTTGTTGGGACTCAGAAACTATATATTAATTATGCACACCTTGACAGGGCCGGATTTAACCGCCATGCTTAAAAAAAGGTCAAAATTTTTTAAATTTTTCCAATACGTATTCATGAATATCTCGATTACTATCCATTTTTGAGCAAAATACGTAGTTATCAAAATTAAAGAAGAGTAAATTCTGTACAAAAAATGTTCCCTGCATTTTTGTCATACACTCGCTTGTTTCGAATTCATAGGCCTCGAATATATTTTTTTCGAGTATTTGCTTTTTTTATTATTATTGACGTTCGATGCTACAAACCTACTTTTTTCGTACTATATACGATTTCTATTACTCATGTAAAAAAATATCGCTTACTTTGTACTCGCTTCCATACCACCTAGATGTAAAGTAGGTACTCAGCGCGTTTATCTCCAATAGGCCCAATCCACTATGCAAAGTTTGCTAACTTCAAGTTTCTTTTGAAGTTGCTATTTTGATGTTGGTGGTAGTCCAAAATAATTCTCAATATCACCCTAACCTTCAACATCTGTCTCATATTCCGGATTTGGTTCATAATCTACGGAATGTTCTATTGATTGTTCTATATCGATATGCAAGTCCACGTCGTCGTCTTCGTCGTTTAATTCGACAACGTCCACAGTATTTAAACAATATTTGCCATGGCAGAAACCACACATTACTGAGCAATGCAATCCTGCTTTGCAATAGCTACAAGCTACATTACAACCTTTGGTGCGTAGTAGTACGGAACGAATGCAAGCGAGCTGCGTCTTTGGTTAGTCGTAATTATGCTAGATTTGGTAAACTTTTGTTAATAGATTGTACGAAACAGTGGTATCTATATTTGTTCAATGATTCACAGTGTTTTGATCCATACATAAGAAGAAGAAATTGTTCTCCCACTTTATCTATTCCCTCTGGGGACGCGTTTGGGTCTTTGAAAATTTGATCAGCCTTCCATAAGTCTTTCTCTTTCTGTAGAAGTTTAACGAACTTCATTTTCCCCTGCTAGTACAGTAAAATTGTCGTTTTACCTTAAAAAAATTGGCCGCCGCGATTCCTCTTGCGCAGTGGTTTAGGGTCATTAGACAAGTGTAAAACCAAAAAGGCGTCACCCCACCCCTTGCCAAACATCGGCTATCTTGATAACAATTGAATTTGTTTTTTCTCGCGATCCATTGGTCGCACAGAAAAAGTTATTGAACAAAAAATATTGGAAATACAATTCTACACATTTTTTATCCGTGCCGTGATACCGAGAAGTTGGTATTTAAAACGGTAGAGGGCGACAAAGTTACCAAAAATCTGTTTCCGCCATTCTAGCGCTGTGGAAGTGAATTTTTCCGAAAATTGCGAATGTGAAAGTTGTAGTGCTTGAAAAAATATACACGAATCTCTTTTAATAATGTATTGATTTAAATAGTCTCCGAGTGACAGCCCTTCAAAATCCGCGCAGAGCGGAGAAGTGGAGAGATGTAAATTATTTATATCCCGCACTTATTATAACTAACGAGATGCCATGTCTGCCATTTGGTTAACAAAAGAAAACCATTAGTATCGCTTGTACTATTATCCATTTTTAATCAGAATACAATCACGAAACAGCACTCGCAATCGTATTCACGGATTTTTTCCAAGAATTTTTCACATTCCGTTTATAAAATTTGTGAGCTCTTTTTTCAATAAAAGTTTTAGCAACATTTCTCTCATGGTCGATAATAACTCGGTTGGGTCCGAGGCTCCGAACCAAGACGAAGAAACAGCTCCAAAAAAAGAAAACGTGTCTGAGTAGACTACAATATATCTTAGGGTTTATGCAAAAAGAAATTACTTTTATCCAACACCTCCATATAATAACACTATTATTATTTTGATTTTGCATAAGTAATGTGATATATTACTCACTAGTGAGAGAATATTCAAAAAGTCAGTCACTAGTGAGAGAATGTAGAAAGATACCATGAATAACAAAGTTAGATTTAACACTGTTTATTATTCAAATTGATATTTGGAACCCCGAGAGCCTCCTTGGAGAGGGGCGGAGCCCCGAGGGCCCACTTGGAGTAGGGCGGAGTCCCGAGGGCTCTATTGGAGTGGGTAGGAGCCCTGAGGGCCCCCTTGGAGTAAGGCGGAGCCCCGAGGGCTCCTTGGAAAGGGGCGGAACCCCGAGGGCCCCATTCGAGTGGGGTGGAGCACCGAGGGCTTCCTCGGAGTGGAGCGGAGCCCCGAGGGCCCCCTTGGAGAGGGCGGAGCTCCAAGGGCTCCTTTTGAGTGGGGCGGAGTCCCTAGGGCCTCCTTGCAGAGGGGCGGAGCCCCTAGAACCCCACTAGAGTGGGGCGGAGCCCCGAGGGCCCTCTTGGCGTGGGGCGGAGCCCCAAGACCTCTTTGGAGAAGGGCGAAGCCCCTAGGCCCCCCTTGGAGAGGGGCGGAGCCCCGAGGGCCCTCTTGGAGTGGGGCGGAGCCCCAAGACCTCTTTGGAGAAGGGCGAAGCCCCTAGGGCCCCCTTGGAAAGGGGCGGAGCCCTGAAGGCCCCCTTGGAGAGGGGCGGAGCCCTGAAGGCCACTTTGGAGAGGGGCGGAGCCCCGATGGCCCCCTTCTTTGGTCAGGTGGATGACAGGGGGTGGCAGGGGCGGGGTGTGTAACAGAACGGAATGGCCCAACGTAATAGGCCTAAAAATGGTGGTAAATTGAATAGGGTAGACCGCGGAATAACGCGCGCAGCTCCGTTTATTTTTCAAATAAGTTTTCAAAATAATTACCTACATGAACAACATATGGCGGTGTTGGATAAAATTTTGTATTAAACTCGTGTGGAATTACACATTAGTCACTTAAGAAAATTAACCACTCGACCTAACGGTCTCGTGGCTAATATTTCTTGCGTGACTAATGTGTAACATTCCACACTCGTCTAATAAATAACTATTAATATACTATTAAAATACGAGCCCAGAATCAAATCATTTGGCACAGTTAAGATTTTTCCGGTATTTTTATTTTGTACCCACAAAAGAAAATCATCTTGGTCAATATTCTTACATCGTAATTGTAGACGTTTTTAGCAGTATTATAACAGCTTTAACAATAATAAATTACAAAAAGTAGTCGGGAAACACTAACTTTAATAAATATTATACACCAAGCGAATTAAACATAAGTTTATTTACGAAAAGATGTTGAGCTCACGAGCACGTAGTGCGAGTGAGATCATATCTTTCATTTAATAAATGTTTAATTCACGAGGCGTATATATGTTTTTATTAAATTTTAACGAAATTTTGAATACAAATTTTAAAAATATTCAAACTAAGATAAATTTGCCCATTCATCGTCGATTTGATCTAAATTTTTGTAATTATATATTAAACACTACAAAGAGAAAGAATAATTGAATGTAAATATTTGTAAATAATAAAAATATGTTGTTCTTCATTGAAACTTTTTTAATTCTCTAGTGAATTAAACTTTTTTAATTCTCTAGTGATTTAAAACACTTTTATTTCACTTGTGAATGATAGATTGTTTATTAAGGTCATGGAGTTAATAATGTCACTTTAAACTGTCAAAATTGATTAAAATAAATTACCGATTCATTTCATTTGGCCCAAACGATCAAAATATTATTTCGTTCACCGTAGCATGTTTTAGTTGAAGTGAAAGAAGCTGTTTGTTGTTTAATAACATATAGACAGTCGGGTGTCTGTATTAGTTTTGCAGAAATGGTACGTGGTAAAGCAATTGTCAATTTGTTGAATTTTGGTCATTCCTGTGGCAAAATTTACAAACAATTGCTATTATCATATTATATAATAAATATTACACCAGTAACTTTAAGAGCTTTACGGATCTGAGCCAAATGATATCATTCTGTGCTCAATACTCCTTTCCCATCATTTTCATTTCTTTTACCTATACCAATTTCTCGGTATCGCGGCAATGACCAAAAATGTGTAGAATTTCTGTAGGTTGTGAAAACCTATTCACATTGAAACCACTTCAGTGACGTGACGATTTTATCTCGCAAAAGAGGAATGGTTACTTCGCTGCGCCGGAATATATTGTACGTTTTCCCACGCTGCGCGGACTTTGAAGGGCTGTCACTCGGAGACTATTTAAATCAATCCCATTATTAAAAGAGATTCGTGCATATTTTTGCAAGCACTGTAACTTTCACATTCGCAATTTTCGGAAAAAACCACCCCCACAGAGCTAGAATCGCGGAAACAGATTTTTGGTAACTTTGTTGCCCTCTACCGTTTTAAATACCAACTTCTCAGTATCGCGGCACGGATCAAAAAGGTGTAGAATTTTATTTCCAACATTTTTTGTTCAATAACTTTTTCTGTGCGACCAATGGATCGCGAGAAAAAACTAATTTAATTGTTATCAAGATGGCGGCTGTTTGACAAGGGGTGGGGTGACGCCTTTTTACTTCCTTTTACTACTATAAAGGAAGTATTGGATTCACCCCAAAAATTCGAAATTGAGTTTTCAACAGATCTTCACGTTTTAGAGCCCCCTGATCCCAAAAAACATATTTTTTTTCATTGGTCTGTGTGTCTGTGTGTCTGTCTGTGAACAGAATATCTCAAAAACGAAAAGAGGTATGGCATTGAAACTTCATATATAAGTTTTGTGTACTATGTAGATGAGACAGCAAGCTTTTGAAGAAAATCGCATAACCGGAAGTAGGTGTTTACTCTTGTGATTTTTCAGTTTTTTTCGATTTTTTCAAAAACGGCTCTAACGATTTTTTTTATACTTTACATTTTTCTTACATTTTTAATGTGTATTGATGTGAGATAGGTGATTTTCCAGTTGAATACTTCTAAAGTGGGTTTCTTTTGTTTTTTTTTCTATTTTTTTTATTAACTCCTATTTTAAATAAAACACCCGGTATATTATTACATTTTTGAATTCACCTTAAAATTCTAGAGAAAATTTGTCTCTTCAACTAACACTCGATTTTGTACCGTTTTTGTAGAATTTGTAATTTTTGAAAATTTTTAACAAATGGTTAAAAATTAAAAATGAAATTTTTGACTAATTATAAGATCACTGTAAAAGGAAGTTGTGTGAGTGTATCACACCAGATTTTTGGTTTTACACTTGTCTAATGACCCTAAAACATTGCGCAAAAGGAAACGCCGCGGCCAATTTTTTTTAGGTGACGGGGTATTTTCCGACAATTTTACTGTACTATGCATGTATAATGCGGAAACAGTATCACATCCACTAAATGCGTGTAGAAATAAAATATTGTCCCTAATTGAAGCATCCAAATTTATATTATGGAGTGCATACATCCGGTACCGAGTCTTTCTATTGCCTGGCTTCAGAAAAGAAATGTTAGAGCGAGGCTGATTCAAGGCGGTAAGAATTACCAATAAATTAGTGTCTTCCCCTATTATAATTACCGATTTGTAGTGATTTGATCTTCAATTGCAGTGTTAACAATTAAGGCATCAGAATCTTCGGCAGCCTGCTTGACTCTGAAACCTTCGTTCGTTATTCGTTTACACGTCATCGAGATCATTCGACATTTATTCCTCTCATTTGACAAAAAATTTCCCTGGGATACAGTTGCTATCCTTTATTCATCAAAATGTATTTCCGCTGATGAACCAATCTTCAATCGGCGAAGTCGCTCAGTAGTCTTGGTGCTTTTTGCTGCAGCATCCTCCGGGTATCCATCGAAAACTATTACTGCATTAGTTGAGTAATGTCTTGTTACATAACCGGCGCGGCGTATTTATTCAAAATAGCACAATAAGATTCTTGTTGATGCCAGACAATTTTTTGGAGTAGAAATCCCCCGTCTATCACATGAAGAGTATTTTCAGAGTTTAGTTGGTTTTCAATGGGTACAAACGCATCATAGAGGGCTGATTTTTTAGTTTTATGCATTCCTATCTCATCGAAGAGTGAAAGTCGCTAAGGAGCTAGTTCGTATTGAAAGTAATCTTCTAACTGTTTCTCAGATCTTTCTAATTTCACCAGAGGTACTTGTACTGGTCTTAATTGCCATAGAAAATACATTGACAATCTATAAAAGCATATGCATGTTTTCAGGAATGCTTGCAATAAAAAAATTAGCAAATCTCCTTAGAATATCCAGCTTTCGATGCCTATAACCTCGAAATAGGTATAGAACATTTCTTGTAGATAATTTACTCTCCTTCAGTTTTGATAACGATATATTTCACTCTAAAGTTGATACTAACCGAGATATTTACAAATAATGAACAAAATAAAATAAAATTTGTTACCCTTTTTTTCAAGATGGCGGCGAAATCCGAGTTTTCTATAGAGTGCAATTTTAAGAGACATTTCTTAACACGAAATCAAACATTAAAATAAATTCCAGCTTGTCCGGAATTGCTCCCGCTAACAGCCATTTTAAACGACTTATCGACTGGCCTAATAGTTTTTTAATGAAATCCAGAACGTTTGTGTAAATTAATTTTTATAATTATTTGGTGCTCCGTCTTGAATTTGTACACACAAGATAAAATTATAATTTAATTTTGAGAGTTGTAACACCCACTCAAAATGTTCTGAAGATGTCTGCTCTTTTCCATAAGAATTTCATTTCGCACTACAAAAGTTTAGACTATTGCCCATATCAGAGCTTATCGTAAAATTTTACGTTTCCAGGTGACACATTCTCGATTATATTCGGGAAGTTGAAAATAAAATTCCCTGCCGAAAAGCGCATCAGATCTCGTGAAATGTAAATACCTGGCGAATGGGGCCCATCGATATTCCTGTATTGTTATGCACGACGCAAAAGTAAACCGTCAAATAGATCTACCGAATATTTTCGTACATTCGCTATACATACATCAAATACAGTAAGTATTCGGGTCAGGTAGGAAGATATTTGGATGAAAAACACTCGAGCTGATCCCCAGTTCGGACGGAAGCAAAGGTGCGGCCCCCCGAGTGCCGTTTTGTCCCCGGCGGCATCGCCGCGTTCAAATCACCATACTTTTATTGAAAAATAAAATCAATTTCGAGTTTTACAAAGTTTTTCTGCGGGCGTCAATTACCTCATCCGGCTCGACAGCAGATGAAATTTAGCGCGTAAATATAAGTTTACGACGGAGGGATTTTAGGCGGCCATAAATTATTTATTCGTTACACGCCACTTTAGCTAAAGTGATTATTGTCGGTATAGCACAGAACGTTAATGTGCATAAGTTTAGAATAAAGCTACCGCAAAATGTCTCGCTAGACCGGCAAAGTTTAAATTGCAGCGTTCCACTTCCACACAGCAAAACTATGCGCCGTTCAAAACACAATGCTCTTGTGAGCAACGCTTTAATCAAAAACAGTCTCTACTAATTACTAGAATAGGTCAGACCCTTTTCATAGACTTACGTTTTAACGGGCAACCAGCCTTCGTAAGAACGAATGTAACCAGTAGTACCAGGCTGAAGTCTTCTCCTACATATTTCTAAATTGATTCATCAGAAAAATTTAATACCATTGGGTAGTATACAAGTATAAACTAAGAGCTTTTGCGTATTTTATTATTATTATCTAATAATACTTTGCTAGCATTTAATGCATAAAAAATTATAAGTCCGGAGAGATCGAAATATGCAATCTTACCTTTTTTGTACGTTGAAACTGTTGGGAGTTGTTCATTTTTCCAGAAGTAATTCTTTTTTTTTTGTAAAAAAGTTAATATTAATAACTGGAATACGAGTCAGTGAAGACCCCACTGGTACTACATATAACAATAACAATCCGGTATATGAAGATTAAAGTTCGACGCGCTATTGGATCAAAGCGCCTAACCGACCAAAACGCGGTGTCGATAATTGTCAATACAAATTACATTCGTACAACATCAAACAGCGATTCCCCAGCGTGGCATTAATTGCGCTCCGCATGCAAACAATTCCCATTATAATAAACTACTGACCGAAAGGCAGAACAGAAGTACAGCTACAAAAGCGTCTTTGTGGACGGCTTTCAATAAATAATTAAACTTTCACGAAATTTAGAAAAACCAACATATTCCATCCATGAAAGGGATAGAAATGAAGAAATATTTCAATGCAATTAATTAATTTCCTTCCAAACTCCTCTTATTGATCTTCTCGGAAAAAATCACGTATCAACATTTGTGAAATGTTGGTGCTTAATAATAATACACAAATCTTTACGAGATAGTTTACATTAATTTCTTGGATCAAAAAACATATTATACAGAACCAACACAAAAATAATTTACTTACATTGAAAACTTGCTAACGTTACGTTAAATATTAACCTGCTTTTGTTGCCTATATCCAGGTTTGCTAATCAGATATTAATAATGAACGTTTTGGTTGCACACTTCTTTAGAAAACCAAAATTATGGTAAACTACATGAAATGTAAGATTATTAAAAAGTTAGTATTAAATATACAGTGTGTCCAAGATAAGGAGGACCAGTATGGGGATCTCGTTAATTGTTTGAGATACAAAGTTGGTTAAATGGGAAGAAAGTTGCGCAATTAAAGGACTAATAAAATGACGCCTGGAAATCTTTAATATGATTTTTCGTTTTTGAATTATCTCAATAAAACTGATTTTTTTGATTTTCTATTTTATTTTTTTTTCGCTTTAATATTAACTGATTAATCGTTTTTATAGCAACTTCTAGTGAAAATGATTACATTATCAAATTTTTTATCCGACGTTTCGTCTTCCAGAAACTATCTTCAACTTCATTTTTTTAAATACGGTCCTGATTTTCCGATGCAAAATTTGTGAAACCTTTTTTATTCTGAATTCAATGATATATTACACATTATGGTTTAATTACGTTTCGAGTCTTTTTTTAGACATATAATCTACGAGAATCCGTTAAAAAAAAAACTTAATACGAAAATTTTCATTTCAGGGAAATAACACGGTTCCGCTGCCGGACACACCCGCATTTTCATAATTCTTTTTTGGTGTGGACCTGTCACTATCTGCCGATCAACTTGAAACGTTCTATTAATTTAGATCTGTAGTAGTTATTAACCTAACAGCTGCAGAAATTCGTACTTTACTGAACGGGCAGGTAAGTTCTTGTACGATCCGCTGTACAAGAACTTACCTGCCCGTTCAGTAAAGTACGATTTTCTGCAGCTGTTAGGTAAATAACTACTACAGATCTAAATTAATAGAACGTTTCAAGTTGATCGGCAGATAGTGACAGGTCCACACCAAAAAAGAATTATGAAAATGCGGGTGTGTCCACAAAATTTCAAAATAATTCCTGCATGATTGCGCTTCTTGACAAATTGGAAATTCTGTAATTAAAGCAAAATTACAGCGATTTGTTTTAGTGATAAAACTGTAATCCAATGCTCCAATACTTAGAAATATTTGATTGCTGTTAAAAATTTACATAAAACAATTCGTGCAATTTCTCGTTTTGAGAATGAAACAATTTCATATTCTATTTGTCAGTTCAAATGCCAGTAGTTAGTAGTATAAATGTTTTACTTGCAATTTTAATCATAACCGTTGATTCTATTATTGAAGTTATATTTTCTTCTATAAATAAAACACATTGTACGTAAATACTGATGTGCTTGGAACGTTTACAACTAAAAACATTTACTAAAAAGTAGTTGCGATTATGATTTAATGGAAAATCGTGTGTGTGCAATTATATCCAATTGCGTAACCTAACAAATTATGGTAGTTATGCTTATCCGAAACCTACTTCAACTACATTACTTACATTAAATGCAACAAGAAAAAAAAACAGCCCCACAACTAAAGAACCAATTAATTGGATATGGTTGAAAGACAAGAAACTATACGCCTCGAAAACAACGGCTTTATCATTATTCTTCATAACACTCGGTTGAATCCTCATTCGCAAGACCGTTCTGTCGAACAAGAAAGATTATCTAATCGTTAAAATACCTACTAGGATCCAAACATTCGAGCCGCTCGTTTATCTCTTCGACGCTTGAAGAGTTTCATCTAATGCAACCCTTCGTGCTAAGACTGGCACAGGAAGAAACGGAAATAAAGAGTTCTCAGTTTCCTGTCTTACAAGTATGTTTCGGGCCTACCAGCGATCGCAAATATCGCTTCTGAAGTCTCCCAGCTTCGAAGGATTCCCTCAGATTTAATCTGAGCTTAAATCCGAAGTATTTGCTGCACATCTGCAGGAATACAGCCATAAGGGACCTAAGAACATTACAATCAACATTATCGCTCGTAGAATACCAAGCGATATTTATCATTCTTGCCTCTACTGGGATATGTGTTCAACTCACATAAGTGCATTGTTAAAGCTCCAAGAAATATACTTATACGATTATTATGTTACATTAATACTTAAGTAAGCGTTGAAGTTACACAACTTATGGAACCTAAAACTATAATGAATTAAAAACATAATAATGCATGTAAATCAAACACATTAAATTACATGAAAACCGTCTCTCTGAAATGATTTACGCATCTGTTAGATGTCTTCAAAACACTGCACTGATATGGGCTAGAAAATCTTATCGCACATTTAAACAACCGCGCATTAAAGTGAACCCCAAAATGAATGTCAGCAAGACAAAGATTATGTCGAATCGGAATGAAGCAGTGTCAATCCAACTGTCAAATGATAATAGAAGTGGTGACCGAATACATATATTTAGGGCAAAATCTAACAATAACTGAAGTCCCCTAAACGTCAGAGTACTAGGACAATACGCGCTTGAGCGGTATTCATCTTCAAGGGATGACTCCCTCAGTACTTAAAAACAAGTGTTTAATCAATGTATTCGTTCAACAATTACCTACAAATCATAAACTTGAAAGTCTAACGGAAACTAACATACAATAACTTCGAATAAGACAAAGGCATATGGAAAGCTCTATGCTATGAGAATGCAGGACAGAAGGTCAGCTGACTGAACTAAAGAGAACAGAACCAAGATAGAAGTCGTAGCAAAACGTATTGCAAAGTTAATACGGCAATGGACAGACAGTAAAGAAGATCTCGTGGTAGATATTGCGCTAAGTGGAGGAATGATGTAGTATAGAGAACAGACAAGCAATGGATGGAAAGAGCAATTTCAGTTACGGATGGCGTTTGTCCAAAAATGGAATGATGAAGATGGGACGTTTACATAAATGCAAGGAGAACATTTGTAAATTGCCTCCCAAGGTTCGGCGGAAGAATAAGCCCAGAAACCCCTTGCCTCTAAAAGGCGACTATCCGGGGCATCTGACCTATATCATTCCTTTCTACCTTATTATCCCAACAGCGCTATTTCTCCTAGTACTATCCAATTCCATATATTACGACCGAGAAACAGCAGGATCAAGAAACAGCAAGCAGCCTTGATTATGTGTATGAGAGTGGAGACCATGGAGGTCGGTATAAGCTGCTACGTAAAACTGTGGGCGCAGTTAAAATTACGTTATCGACTTCAGTACTGCGGTATGGAACCTACCATACTATTTTTCCCACAAATTAATTGTAACAAAATACACCACAGCATCTAGCACAGAATTGTAACTTTTAAATATTTCTTTCTCTATCATTTCCTTTTTGTGCCACTACAGCGCAGAGTCTGAACTGGAGTCCGCTATCCATTTTTCATAACTTCTCTGCTTCCGGGCATGTTGTTTGCTTCTGTATTTTTCTTCCTCGTTTTTGTGTTACGTCTTTCATGCAAGCTTCCATACTATCCTAGGTTTGCCTTTCTTTACTTTTGGTATTATTCCCACTTTTGTCACTCTTGCCCTCACTTTTCCCCATTAATTCCTTTTAAATGAAAATACCAGCTTAACTGTTTCTTCTCTATCTCGTTTACTAGTGGCACGAAGTCTAATTCATCTTCCCGGAACCTTTCTAAGTTTTTCATCTCCGCTGACGTCATTTTGAATTTATATTTGTCTAACGTAACCCACGTTTCGGCGTCATGTTAATATTGATACATATGTGGTTTTGTTAATTCTTATTTTGGTGTTATTTCCCAGTTCCTTATAACGTATTATAGTATTATTAATTTGATAGTAGACGTTACTCGCTTTTTGTATTCTACAATATGTTCATTAAAAAAGAATAGTATGTTGGTGGCACTGTAAGTCTATGTCACATTCGAGGTTAGCAGGTTAGGTCTTACGTCAGTCTGTTATTTTGTACTTCTCTTCCTACTCTACAATTTTTGTGAAGACGATACCTAAGTACTCATAGCTGTTTACCACTTATACAGTTTTTCCATTTCTTCTATCTCTTCTCTATCTTCGTCTGTTCTAGTTACATGAACAATTTCAATTTTCCCTTCTTCGAAGCTGCTTGTCCAAACCTTGATTTTCCTTTTCTTTTTAGCTTTGGTCAAAAAGGTGAGCACTATAATATTTGCATATACTAGGTCGACAGTTTTTAACCGGTGATAAATTACAGCGCCTTACACTTCTCTCTATATGCTCACAATTATTCTTAGTATTGTTGGCGATACTGCGATACTTCTATTGTTTGGGAACTATATCGCAGGCTGCGGTTAGGGTCTAAGAAAGTTAGGTGTAAACGCTTATTATTCTCCATCGGTTGTTCCGTTTAGCGTTCTCAGTGTATATAACTCTGTGGTTTTGGATCTGTTTTTGGGTCTGAAAGCTGCCTGCTCTTCTTCTACTGTGCCTTCACTATTCCTCTTCACCTTATTTCATACAGTTTTGGTGTACGTTTTTGAGGTGACACTCACTTGCCGGAGGGTTTTCACAATTTGTTGTATCTCCCTTTTTGTACATTGATATAATTGTACTCCCATTCATGTGGTATTTTCTGTGCCCCATGCTTGTTTAAAAATTCCCCACAGCCATGTAACTAACACTGGCGCCATGTTGTCTTCTCCAGCTGCTTTCCCATTTCTTATTGTTCTAATGGATTCCTCTACTTCTTCTTTTGTTATGTAATTTTTTTCGTTTTAGTTTTCGTGTATTCTTTCTCTTGTTTCTGTTCAATGTTGATTATTTAGTCCTTCCTCTTGCTTGACTTTAGATTCGTAAAATTGTTTTCACGTTTGTATTATTTCTTCGGTTCATGTTATTTTTGGGTATATGGTAACTATGAAATGAACAAGAAACTTGGCCTTTCACAGGGGTTGAAAAACGACCAGCCTCCAATGAATTGCTTGACACTGACGAAACGTTTAATATTTAATATTTTTAATCTTTTAGAATCGCGAAATAACCAAAAAAGAACATAAATTATGTCACTCCACAAAAAGGTTTTAGAGATTATTTTATTTCTTTGGTATTCGAACATGCATTATAGTATACTGGACGGTCAAAGTGGATGTGCGACGTGTTGTAACCGTAAACCTCTTAGGATCAAAAGCTATTTCCATATCAAAATCATAGGTATTGCATGTCCAGGTCCGAATTGAAACCACGGTTAGATGCTAATGTTTCCTAATGGCATTTGTCACACTGTTAAGCAAGAAAGTCTGAATTGTCAAAATAAAAATTCGTATTGGACAATATAAAGCGTTTCTGCTTATTTAAGGATGGATTCTAGTAATTTATGTCATTTAATTTAATGTCTATATCCCAATCGTGTCTTCCATTTTGATTACAAAATAGAAGACACGATTGGAAGTATTCCAGTGCGCTCAGTTTTTCTGTTAGGCTTTTCTGACATATTTCTCCTCCACCTTTTTTCTTAATTTCGCCTATTCCTAGGATACCCATCTTGTACTTTTCAATTTCCTGGACTATTTCGATTTCTTTGCCAGTTAGTGTTTTAATATTCCACATTCCAAATCTCATCCGATTTCTCGCCGCTTGTGAACTAGATGTATTCTAAATAATTAGTTTTGCCTCAAGATCTCACTAACCCTTGAAAATCGGATATCGGGTATATTATTATTTCTTACTCAAAATTGCATGATTAATCAACCTCTAAAGTTATGTCCACACCTTTTAAGATCACCCTGTATAAGTACTATGTAGTATGGGCGATTGACACAACGACATAGGTCCCGTTACTTTGAGACAACGCGCCCCCCTAATGACAGATGGGAAAGTCCTGAAAAAAGAATAGCTGAGAATATTCACAATAAGCAGCCGTGAACCAAAGGTTAGTTGCAGGAGTAACTTTTCAATATATGATTACATAAAAATTATCTGTGACAGTGCAATGATGGCCTTCATATAATTATGTACAGAGTGATTTTTTAAAAACTGAATTGCGGCAAGCCCTGGATAGCCTGAATCAGTTGGCAGTACTGAAGTGCATTGTCAGTCTATATTAAATTCGAGGCTAGAACTGTTAGTAGGTTACGTTTTGTTTGTCATTTGACACACACTGGCGCAAAACTTAACCTGTAAATCTCGAGTTTGACATAGGCTGACAATACACTTCAGTACTGCCAACTGATTCAGGCTATCCAGGGCCTGCCGCGATTCAGTTTTTTAAAAATCACTCTGTAGGTATGTCTGTTATTAATGGACCCAGAACTGAACCTTGTGAAACTCCGGTTACTGCCTTTTGAGACCAGACATATTTTTATATAAAGTAAAGTTCGGGCACTTCATTCGATGTAGGAACATGGCCTGAGACAAGGTAGCTCGAAGTGCGAATGGCAAGAAAGTGTGCCATTTATGACAGAATGTTTGAGCTTTGTGGGATAAGCTAAATAAACTACATGTATAGACTCGTTAATACCACTAGATAAATCCTTGAAAAAAAAAGTATTGGCAGTTAGTGATCGAACCGGAAAGAATCCATGTTGTTGCTATTATATGTGAGAAAAAACTGAATCTTCCAGACAGAGATAATTCTTTCCATCCATGCTCCTTATAAAATTTTCTATAATTACAGAAAATGGGAAAATTAAAGATTTAAATGACAGAAGAGAGACACAATGTTTTTATTGGTTACCATGGAATAGGTATAGATTATTGTTATTAAAGGGAGATGGAATATAAGGTGGATTATACACGGTTTCTCACTGTACTTAGAGAGTTTAATGTTTGTTTAAGTTAGTTCGTTACTTTTTATACCGGGCTTATGTACAATAAAAGAAAGGGAGTTCGTAATATATTTAAACCGCATTTTTTTAACTTCTTCCGTGAATAAATCACCCAGACGTTGTGTTTGGGATGAGCCCTTAAAAAAGGCATAATCTATGGACCATCTAATTTTCGGGGTCTTCATTTTTCAAAGAGCACTACTCTTGACAGTGAGGCTACTTGGGAGTTTTATTACTTTTTCGGCTAAAAGTCTCCGCTGAATTTATCTCGAGCGCTTCCCTTTTACTTCTGAGGTTTCTTACGGGGCATCCCCATGCAACTTAAAATGGAGCACACGTATTTCTGGGACACTTTGTCGCATTTCTGGCTAGCAAAAATATCAAGATCATAAACTGTCCCCCGACTGCGCCATGCACAGAACGCTACAGAAATAGATTAACTCGACCGCGAAGCTAATTTCTTTGGAGCCGCCGCATTCCAGGGGTTGGCGGTCCTGCAATTAACAAGCTCGATTGCTCCTTAAAACTTGCACTTTCCGCCAATTCATATAAGAAAATGTGTGGCACGTCCGCAAACCGCACAAATCAATCAGAAGAATCCCGGTTCTGGACCAGAAGCTGTGCCTACTGCACATTAGTGTCGCAAAATGCAAAAGAAATTTTAAGGAGGAATGAAATACTGGAGAACTCGCTTTGAACCGATCCAGCCACAGACTGTAAAAGCAAATCGAGGTTCCGCTCCAGGAACGTATATTACTTGCAATTGAATTACCACCGACGTATTGTCTATAACTTTCAGTTTTCGATATGGAGTGTTGGAAATAGCACTTAGGCAGTCTATATTTTGCGCATTTAGAACGAATCGTATGAATTTTTATTGTTATCGTTTTATTTCGGAAAAATGCAAACTGCCCTGGTAATATAGGATAAAAGAGAAGCTACCAGTCGTTTCGAATGGGTACAAAAAGAATGTTATTGAATAAACGCTTTCCCAGCTGCAGGAATCGCAATATAAAATTTATTATCTTCACAACACGAGAAGCAAAGTATACAACGACGTATTCAACAGCAAAGCTGGGAATTATCGATAGAGATGGAGAACCTACTTGAAAAAAACATTTATACGCAATTTAAAATATTTCTAATGTAATTAGAGTTGCGGTACTTAATCGAAATATAATTGTCTCAATAATAAAATAAAACTGTTACGCCTTCTTAAGTTTTTTGTAGCCCATACTTCGCGAACATATGGATGGTAAAGAAAGCTGAAAAATCTCTAACAGCAAGGGAATTAGTGTAATATTCCGACAAATGATGGGTTGACGAAGCACCATTGAAGTATTTTACAGGGTAATAATATGAGAATAAACACCCATTTTCTTTTTATTTTAATTCTAAGAATTCTAAAAAATGTATACAAAATCCATAAGATTTTTCCATAATATTGAAACTTTATATCAGAAAAACCATTAAATCGCACATCGATATGAATAATAATTAGATTTTTTTAATGAAACCAGCTGTACTTACTTCTGCTTGTTTCACATTTTCTTTTTCTTCTTGTTCCTCTTATTATAGGCTGTGAGCTTGTTAGTAATACACTAAGTGCAGTTTTACTTTAGTCCTCTTCGGCATCGGTCCGAATCGATGGCTAGCCTAACCCGTTAAATTTAATGTACGAATACCCTTCCACAGGGGGTGCCAGCCACCAAAGGTGTTGCTTGATATGATGACCGGAGAGAGTAATATAAAACTAATGTCCGGGTGAGAGATTCGAACTCCCTACCTGCCGATTGCGAGCGCAAACGCTTTACCCCTCGGCTACCCGCTCACTCTTTTTTCTTTTCTTGTATTTATTGAATTAAAAAAAAGTTCTGGCAATACGGTTACGGGGATATTATAAGCCGTAAGTATGAACAGAAATTAAGCAATATCTCGAAATCTGCAAGTTTAATAATTATATTCTGATCAAAAATTCTAACAGGAAAAACTTTCAATACGTTTTAAATTATTTTTTTGTATTCGCTCCCCAAACTGGTTACTTTGGAAACTGTCTAGGATCCTCAAAATGGCCATTTAGAGGCCTTGTACTTAAAGTCGTCATGGCAACATTTTAGCGGACTCAAACATTAGTTGCCATGACGACTTTAAGTACAAGGCCTCTAAATGGCCATTTTGAGGATCCTAAACAGTTTCCAAAGTAACCAGTTTGGGGAGCGAAAAATACATTTTCGCGCGGCCTCCTAATATAATGCCGCGTTAATGGTAATTGAAACTTCATATTATAATGTTTGGAGAGCTAATACAAAAAAACGTTGTATGCAACACGTCCTCAAATGGCTTTAGAGGACTCATCTTCATATTACGGACTCGGCTGCGCTTCGCTCCGCCTCGTCCGGAAGCATTACGACTCGTCCCCTAAAGCCTTGCTTTGAGGACTAGTTACATAAAGTACTATAATAAATCGCCTCTAATCAAAATTTTAAAAACTTTAAAAAATCGATCATTCTCACGTGACTATCCTGTGCCTCTATATTAATACCTACCACTTTCTCCGTTCTAAGCGTTTTGGTGGATCAATTTTTGCGAGGTGCCTTTGATTATTACTGTAAATTTTTACTTTAGATTTTTCATAGCAGATGTTATTTTGAAATCTGTTGTAAGTCTTCTTCCTCCTCTTAATTTTGTTATTAGTGAAAGACAAAAAATAAATATGATCATGTAAGAGCCGCCCTGCGCGACTTCCACTATGATGATGCAACCTGCGAAACGTTAGTCAATATGGGTGCACAAAGAGCAACAAGGCCAATCTGCCTAAGTATCCTCGTTCTCAAGGTACTCAAAACAACACGAGCCACCAACGAGCATGGTTATCGCGTGGATCTTTGCTCGAGTTCATAAGGCGCAAGGCACATTAAGCCAGAAAATGCTGGGCAAAGACTACGCGGTCTAAGCCGAAATTCTATTTTAACAAGAATAATTCGAGTAACCGCGAAAGCCTCCAACAATACGTATTTGTATTCCCCTATTAGAGGATATCTATTTCCCGACATTTAATTATAAGTACATAGGTACATGCTTCTTTTTGTATTTCGCCTGATTAAAAGATTTGCAGCTACATTACATTTAAGTTGCACAAATAGTTGGAGAAGAAAATAATAGAGAAATAAGGGAACTTTAAAAGTGAGGAATAAATCATCAATTTAATCTGATAAAAATATAACAAGAAATAATTTGCATTTGTTATCGCAACTCCGAGAAAAGAAGTATTTCTAAAACTAAAACCAGAAGAAAGCCATTTAGGTTACGTAAGAAGTGCTTAAGGATTGAATATAAAAATTTCATGATTTTAGGATTTTAGGACGATATAACCGGGTGGCAAATGAATTAATTTAATTGAAAACGTATTTTTACCTCACTTTTAAGTGTCGGCCTAAAATAGCAACAAAAAGGCATTTTTCCTAAGATCCAGTCTTTAGTGATGAGCTAGCACACTGAGTTTGCAGTTAAACAGAATATTACAAAATAGAGGGCGTATAACCATTTAATTAATAATTTGATAAATAAAGAATATAAAGATTACATTTCATTTTAATCAGTTTTACCAATTAGTAAAAAACTTACAGAAATTTTCTTGGCCCCAGCAATTTTCATCATCAAACTTTTGTTAACGATGGTATACCCCTGATTGCAATTGCGCTCAACCACTATTGGCAACCGAACGACATATTTTCTCGGGTTAAAATTTTAATGTCGTCTAATTGCAAAATATCGTGGAAAATCGTACGACACTCATTAATGACCAATAGAAAAATTAGTTCACGAGCCGTAACCCAGACAACAACAAAATTTCTTGGAAATTGTTTGTAGGTAGACATTACTTCTTTTTAGGTTTGTGTCGTTACGATTTTCTTACCGAATCTGCATTCGAGCATTAATTCATATCCGGAAATTATTTTTCGTGCATTCCAACAATGTCCTAATTTGCCCTCGCGTCCCGCTCGGGCAAATTAATACGACGTTGTTGGAACGCACTCAAAAAAATTTCCGGAAAGAGTTAATGCTCTTGTGAGATTATATGTGAAAATTTTATCAATAGGATTTTGCAAGTTCATGTTTTCTTAACAACTTAAAAAAGGGTGAATTTAGTTTGGGAAAATATTGTTTGAAAATCGGAAAGCAACATAGAACACGTTGCTCAGTTTACTACAATACTCTGGGGTTTCGCTGCTCGGATGTCTAGGTTCTTGATTTTAGCACTCTTTTAAGCATTACACACTGTAACTACTTGTTGATGGATGTATCCGAAAAGAGAGTTTGTCCATCCATCTAATTAAACTAATATTTAAAGAAAAGTACTACATGGAAGAGCCTTGATTTTAAATATAGTACAATGGGAGAGTACCTGCATGGCTACTTTTTAATGCTTGATTGAAAATATTGTGAAATCATGCATATACAAAAAGAGAATCACAGCGGAACACCCTCTTATCGTGAATGCCGTATAAAACATCTGTACACAACTTATTAAGAGCACAAAGTTTGATATTCGTGAAGGGAAAGGAATTGTAGTGACTTCATACCTGAGTTGTTTCGGAAAGCACGCTTTGTCAAGCACACCAATTTCAGTTTGCATGAAATTGTTCGTGATGATATCAGAGTCAGTCACCATACCCCTAGCAAGGGGTACGGATTGAAAAGGAGGAGGGGATATTGTTCGTAGTGTGTATATAAAATAACTACGTTAACAGCCAGTCTTATAAAGTCCACTAATCTGACGTTAACTTTAATTCGCTGTTAAAGTAAACAAAAGCGTATCAAAACGTTAGTGCTTATGACATTTTATTCATTAGTAAACAAATTTTGATGTGCTTTTGTTTATTTTAACAACGAATTAAAGTTAACCTCAGATTAGTGGCCTTTATAAGACTGGCTGTAAGTCTATAAATTATTACAGCAAATTAGAATGTTGCTGTAAGTTTTCCACCTAAATTATTTGCGTATAAGGTTCATCTTAATTCAAATCCTCTCCAAATCTTACTCAATAATTTTGAAAGGAGTTCTCTTCGTCTCGTACTAATTAATTTTTCCTTCACTTTCTTCCTCGAATTACGTGTAAAATATATGGAAGGGCTTTATAGATTTGTACGGGATTTTAATAAAAAATCCTTTTCATTTGAGAAACTTCCGCTTTGAAGCGCTCTCTGGTAACAAATGTTAGCTACTCGATATTACTAGCCTATTCGCAGTTTGTTTGCTACTGCCCTTGTACTGAGCCAGAGGGTCGCTAGCACTCCACAATATATTTAGGTGCATAAAATAGTGTATACAGTCAGACCTCGCCGTTCGCGGCTTTGCGGTTCGCTGATTTGATTTTACGCGGGGCACCTTTGTGCTCCCTTTTCTTTGCCGTTCGTGGATATTTGCTTTGCCGTTCGCTGATGGAATTGCCAACGTTAACTGTTTCAACTTTCATACACTAAAGGCCGGTCTTATGAAGGCCACTAATCTGACGTTAACTTTAATTCGCTGTTAAAATAAACAAAAGCGCATACAAATTTGTATTCTAATGAATAATATGTCATAAGCGCCAACGTTTTGATGAGCTTTTGTTTATTTTAACAGCGACTTAAAGTTAACGCCAGGTTAGTGACCTTCATAAGACCGGCCGTAAGTAAATAAAGCAGACGTATGCGGTTTATGTCATGAACACCTAAATAACACGAACTTGTAAACACACTTATCGAGCCTATTCCTTTGAATCTCGTATTACCAAATTGGACCTGAAATAAATTGTAAAATTATATCTTGAATAAACAAATGGACATTCGAGCTCTAGATTCAAGTGGCAGACTTCTGTTACGTATGAAATTTTAGTTCAAGCTTTACTGTCTTCTCGAGCGTTTCTGCGAAAAATTCAATTGAGTTTAATTTTTAAAACACGGAAAACCATGTCGTCAAAGCGTAAAATTTCTGCTTCAGATTTGCCAGACCAAAAAACGCAGAAAAGTTTTGGTTTTTTGAGGTTGCATAGTATAAATAAATCTAGTTAATGGAACCTTACCCCGTTTTTATCATTTATGTGTTTACTTGCGCATCACGGTTTTGCGCTTCGAGGCATTCTTCTGGAAGGTAACCCCCGCGAACGGCGAGGTCTGACTGTATTTATATGCTGGACTCAGATGGCGAATTTGTTCAATTACCGAAAGAAATTCTGACAATTCCTCAATTGAGAAAATTAATTGGGCAATTTTGGCGAATTTAGGTTTACGCACTTCCCGGACCGAGCATTCCATTTCGGCAGTTGAGCGAATTCGGCATCCGAGTTTAACATATACAGGGTAAGTCATAATTAAGTGTAAAAAAATTAGCCAACGCTTCATTAGGCAAAAACAAAGCAATTAACATAGTACACCTTAGTATCAAAATGCTCCCTTAAAAAGATACAGTAAGATCAAATAACAAGACTTTAATAGGTAGTCAATTTTAATTCTAAATAAACAATATCAACACAGCGGCTGCCATGAACATCCATTAATTGTTTGAAAGACTGTTGTATTTTTTAAAAGAGCGATTTTATTTCGAGTTGTCGATTTTACTCCAAGAGAAATAGCAGGCATCGTTTTCGTGCATGGTTTTTGCAACGGAAGCGCCTTAGAAGCCGTTAAGGAATACCCGCGGCTGATAACAATGGTTACATGACTATTTCAATGGTAGATGGTTTGGCCGGTTTGGTCCTGTGATATGGACGCCAAGGAGTTCCGACTTCAATTGGCTGGATTTCTTTTAATTGGTTTTTTAAAACAGGTGGTTTACCGTGAGGTAGTTACCACAAGGGAACAGTTGCAGCAAAGAATTTTGGAGGCAGCTAATGAAATTCATGAAAACTCTAATATTCAGCAGATGTATTTATCGCTAGTATTTTGTTTTATTAGTTTGTTGTCAATTTAGTGTTTATTATAATGTATTTTCAAATTAGTCAGATAATCATACCTATATAATAATCCACAACACTACAGGCCGTGTTAGAACATATGTTAGAACAATTCTATTAAAGCAGTTACTTTTGGTACTTTAGCCTCAAATCCTAGCATTCTCACGAGTCACGCAAGTTAAATTCGTAATTCAGTGGTAATGTTATCAAAATTCATTTCTATAAACCTTATTTCCACGTGGTTCAGTTCAAATATTAACGCTTCGCCGTAGTTAAGATTGCCGATTCAGGTTTATGTAGGCATACTCGTAAGTTATAAATTCACCCTTTGTTCTCCTCTGTTCGTGAAGTAGTCTCAGGTTACCGATTTCTTAGTATTTAACATTGTTCTGGTACACCCAAGGTTCCCTGCAAGTTTCGTGGGAAGTGTTGAATCAGACTTCATTAGCCTAAAACTTTTCCGTAGCTTTAAGCAGAAGCTTGAGCTTTGGCGATCCCAAAAACTTTTGAACCGTTCTACCGTAAGAGCCACAAGGACGTTGGGTCCGCGGCCGGCGTCGATCTGCCGAATTCGCGTAAAAAGTTTATTGTCGAAATTCTTGTGTTGTGAAGCCGCCTTGTCGCCGTCAATTCGAGCTTAGTGCATAATGGTTAGAGGTGAACTTTTAGCCGAGTTTTCCGTACCGTTTGAAGCTGAGCACCTCCGCTAACACTTATCGTGGATTATATTTAGGGAACACTCAACCGTGTGCTAAACTTACCAAGTAGAACGAAGACCCGATCCCTTGCCGTAGTCTGCTTGTTACCGCGGTCCGTTCTAGTCAACCCTCGTCTTGGGGATGTTTTAAAGCTCGCATTCGCTCGATTTTGGACCAGTCCTGTGTTTACAACAGTTTCCTGTCGTTTCCGTTCGTTTGGCACTGACTGAGATTCAACTCGCAGCTGAGGGAAACAACTTAAGTCTGCACATCTATGTTTCTATCAAGGTAAATTGTTAACCGTTAAACGTTTATAGTGAAGTGTTTTGCCAAAGTGTAGTTTGGGCCACTTGAGCCCTTTTGGTTGATTTAAACCGTAAAATGTTGAACAGTTCCGTCAAGTTTTATTGTCTTCATGTCGTTTTTGTGTATTAAGCTCACGTAACCGTTGCTGCACCATTTTTAAAGTGTTTTTGTTGCCGTTTGATCATTCCAGTTTAGATTATAAATTGCGTCGTTAACCCAACTAACCTTTTTGCATATTTTCGGCAAGTATGTGTAAGCTGATGCCGTTTAAGGTAGGTTTGATTCAGCTATGACGTCGTTACCTCAGGTTGTGCCAAGGTAGAAGTAGCAAGGTGATTTACCCACTTCCATTTTCAAAGTAATTCCACCTGTGCTGCCGATGTTGTGTTTGTCCCGATG
The DNA here is from genome assembly GCA_940337035.1 of Agriotes lineatus. Classification (NCBI taxonomy): domain Eukaryota; kingdom Metazoa; phylum Arthropoda; class Insecta; order Coleoptera; family Elateridae; genus Agriotes; species Agriotes lineatus. The sequence continues at coordinate 50,471,924 of OW679194.1, read as the reverse complement.
TAGTCAAGAAAATGGTGGCGTACCTTATTTAACATCATTTAACCCCTTTGTGTCAAAGCACAGCCCTAACTGTTAGATAGTAAAGAACCACGACCTTTCTTCACTGAGCATCCAATAGCCGGCGCGCATCGTTGCAGCACATCTCGTAACGAAGGTTGGGGCTGAATATTTGGCGATATTCCCGATTATGTCTTAGTCATTTTGTAGGTAACAGGTTTGGCTCTCAAGCGTATGATTTTGTTTTGCGCGCTTGAGGGGCTGATTGTAAATGCCGTTAACGCGGTCTCGTCGTGTTACCAAAAGTGGCTAGTTGATTGTTAGTGTGGTAATAACGTTTTCGGGCTGTACCACACTATTCAATTCAGCAGTATTGGCTGTATCCAATATAAAAGAAAGCTGCCCGGAGGCTATCCAAAAATTTCCATAAAACGCTTTCCAGACGCAAGCGTTTCCTTTCCAGAAACTTTCCATTTGAAAATATATTTTCTGGAACTTTTCCTTAATGCCAATCTCTAGCGTGCTTTTAAAACTTTCTTTAGTGCAACAAAAGTTATTATTCGTCCTACATTTTAAGTGCGCCATATGCTGCGGGTTTCAGCTAGTTACTTTCTAAGTTATAGTCACAAATAGAAATAGAGTGTTCTCATTAACACCCTGTATCTTTTTAAGTGAGCATTTTGGCACTAAGGTGTATTAGTTGAATTGCTTTATTTGGCCTAAAGAAGCTTTGGTAAAAAAATTACACATAATTATGACTCACCCTGTGTAAATTATAAGAAGATCCTTATGTTTTTTTTTATTATTACACTTAATAACGTGTCCGCACAAGACTTAAAATAGCACTAGTCTGATGGATTCACTATCATCTTCAATTGCATTAATAACCGATAAGTGTTCTATACTGATCTAGCAAAGCTAAGCAATTTGATAAAAAAGCACGAAGAAACGGAGCCGCTGCCGGCTTTCAGCTATCGCCTAATTTTATCTGGAGGAATCAGCACAAAGGATTATTCTTCTGTTGAACTAATCAAGATCCCCCGACTTTTAAACCTTCGTTGTCAGATTATCTCCGAGTTGAATGTAAAAGTATTGCTATACTACTGCAATATTTTATGCTCTCGGGGCAAGATAAAACACGTCCTCCATTTTCCTTTAATTTTCTGCAAAAGTCAACTGCTAAACGCTGCGCTAAGTAGCGAAAATTGCCTTAATTGCCCAGTAGCTTTGCAGGCTTTTCCAGAGAACGATTAGTAATGCAAATCGTCGGTACGTTTTGCTTGCAATAGTGATTATGGCTTATCTGACAGCCCCTTGATCGGAACCAACTTTTCCATTATACAGCGAGCAACCTACTAAGTGAAACGGCAAAACTTCGCTAATAATTGGCAGCAACGCTCAACGTTGCAAACTTTGTAATACAAATTCCAGCGAGAAACTATAGGCACAATGTACCGGCGTTTTAATAATTGCATATCCAACAAGAATTCAAATAACACACGTAGGTTGAGCTCTATACATCCCACACTCTGTTTATACAAAATCGATCAGTAGCTGCCCACTCTAGAAAGGGAAAATAATCCCAACCATACACTTTAAAATTCTGTTAAAATTCAATGAACGTTATAAATAAACAAAATAAGCAACAATAAAGGACGGATACATGCAAATTTCAGAGCACATTATAAGCATAATTTTTCCCGAAGTTACGTTTCCTGAAGGCAAAGCCATCCACTGAACAATTTTGAATTATATTGGATATTACTGAGCAGCAACTAATTAATTAAGAAGCTCTTATTGTATACGATTCGTTTAGTACAACGCAAACACAATAGTATATTATATCATGAGGGACTCAAGTGCACCATTTAATCCCGCGAGTGGAGTTTGTTGCCCTCGGGCTATGGTTTCCATAGCTATTTTTTGGTATGTTAAAAAGAGGCATACTTCGCTTATCGATAGCGATGCGTAAAGGTCACCTATTTCGGCGGTTGTAGAAAATAATATATTATACACCATGGTTGATAACGCTATCGTTATAGTCCAAGCGCCAAGACTGTATCACGAGGTGCAGGGTACCGAGGGGTACAGGTCTTGCGGGCTACAACAGCCTTCCTTACCGCGGTGTATATACAATTTTTTGCACTACTAGCACCTAAAATTAGCGTATATCAATACCCACAAAAATTAAGTAGGCTGAATTTCAACTCTGCGTAGGCTTCTGCCAATTCGGCTCGAGTGAGAGGTGCGGGTGTTCTCGGGAAATCCTAGCGATCAATATATTTCGCCAGTTGACTCTATTATTGACCGGTGTTACGGAAAGGGGTTAACACCGATCATTAATAAATTATTATTATTGACCACGGTCAATAATGATCAACTTATCAATATAAAAATAAATAAATAATGGTATGTTTATAGACTAGTGGTGCACACAATTATTTATAGAATTTACTGTCAAATTAATAGTGGATTTTAGAGAAAATGTCAAATCAATACAGTTCAATTTCGTCAATGAGCTGAAAAAGTTAACGAGTTTTGCATCAAAGATTTAAACATGAAGAGTCTGCCAAGTAGCTTTTAAAACTCGCATTTGGTAGAGCTACAGCAAAATAGTAGACACACAAACAAGCCCCCCCCCCCCCCGTAACAAACATTTAATTTGGACTCAACTCCATATACGTACCCTCCACTGAATAATGGAATCGTTAGTCATTTAGCTTCAGGTTATAATAAAACAACCCTAACTTTCTTGGCCTTGCTATAAAATGCTCCATGTACATTTCTCTATGGCAGATGGGGTTTCTTCACGACCTGTGCATTAATCTAAGAACTCCAGGCCCTTTGTAGGTATATAACTTGCCAGCACGAATGCAAACGTAGAGCATTAATACCTTTTCGACAAATATTCTCTTAACATGAAAGCGGCGCCTCGATATTCTGGAGTTCAGTTGAATTCAAATGACGGTTTGGAGCTGAAAAAGCTGCGCCGCTGCAAAGATGAAAACTAAAAATGTTTTCACTAAGGTCATCGTTCCCGCAGACGGCGGGTCGTCGTAATTATGCACTAATTATGCTGAAGCCACTCGACGCTTTAAGCGCAAAATGTAATGAACACGATATCCATTACTAAATATTCACAAGATTGAAAAAAAAGGTAATTGAATGAACGCCCCTAAAAATACAAATGCAAAAAATGTTTCAACTGGAAAGTGAAGCTTAGAAACCAATTAAGATATAGAAATACATACTTAAAAAGATGTTTGCCCCTGGAAAGGTTAACAAGTTTCTGTGAAAAATTTTAAGGCGAAAAACCACTTATACAAGAAACTCCATGTTGGAAAGCTTCTCCGGGAACAGAATTATTTATACTTGTATTGTTATTGTTATTGTTATTGTATTTTATTCATCATAATATACACCGTGGTGCTTAGATATGTCACAATTCCAGTTTAAATATAAAAATATAAAAATAAAAAATACAATGCATTTACAGAAATAGTCAACTACAGATAAATACAGTAACAACAAAAATACTAAAGTCAATAAAACAAGACAGTCTTAATTTTCAACAAATCTGAAATCGGAAAGTTCATAGTAGACATTGGCCAGAAGATGTTTTTTAAGCTTAACTTTGAAGAGTTTTGTTGGGGCATTTTTGAGAGTACTAGGAAGCGAATTAAATAATCCTATTCCGAAATTATTTCGTTTAGTGGACGTTAGTCTCTGCTGCGGAACCTGTATATCGCCTCGACTGCGGGTGTCGTAACCATGGGCATCGCCGTTTTTTGTATAATCGTCATAATGTTCTTTTATGTATAATAGATTACAATATATTGCTGACGGTAGCGTTAATATGTTATATTTTTTAAACAATGGTTTACAACTGTCTAACTGACTCGCTCCCGCCAACACTCTCAAGGCTCTTTTTTGTACAATGAAAATTTTTTTAATATGTGTAGAGGTACCCCAGTTTATTAGACCGTACGTCATTACACTATGAAATAATGCGTGGTATGCAGTAATGGCAGCATCTAAGTTTACTCGATTTTTTATTTGTCTAATTACATAAATTGTTCTTGATAACTTAATTGAAAGATTGTCAACATGTGCTTGCCAAGTTAGTTTGTTATCCAAGGTAAGGCCTAAAAATTTGACGGTTTCACAGATATTTTGTTTATTTGAAAATAGTAAAGTGGTAGTTTTATTTTGGTTTAAACAAAGCTTATTTGCCTGGAACCAATCTGAGGCTTGGTTGATAATGTTGGTTTGTAACTGATTGACTAGAGTTTCATCTTCTACGTGGTTTGCAAAGGTCGTATCGTCTGCAAATAAAGTCGTGAAAACTGGGATGGCATTAGGCAAATCGTTAACATAGATTAAAAATAATAACGGTCCCAATACACTTCCTTGTGGGACACCATGTTGAATTGAAGACATCTGGCTATACTGACCTTTGCAAAATACACATTGAGATCTGTCAGATAAGTAGGATGACATTAGTTTTAGAGTTACTCCCCTGCAACCGTAATACTCCAGTTTATCTAGTAAAATGCTTTTTGAGACACAGTCGAACGCCTTGCTTAATTCAAGAAATAGTGCAAAGGAAGATTTTTTGTTTTCCAATCATTCTGTTATATAATTAATGAGATTCAGCACGGCTCCCGACGTGTCCCTTCCTTTTCTGAACCCAAACTGTCTGTCCGTAAAAATATGGTTGGTTTCAAAGAAATTTAGAATTCGAACTGCAATAATTTTTTCTATAATTTTGGCCAAAATGGGGAGAAGCGCAATGGGTCTATAATTGGATCTATCATCAATTTCACCCGATTTATATAGAGGTATAATTTTGGCTTGTTTCAATTTATTAGGAAATATGCCCGTGTTTAATATGATGTTTGCAATATGAGCTATCGGGGCAGATAAACATAAAACATTTTCTTTGTACATACAAACCGATTGATTATACCGGGTGCTGACTTGCGAGACGCACCATAGGAATTTGCATAGTAAATTCTTTATGTTCAATTATTTGCTCCCCTAATTATTTTAGAGCTAAAGTGTAAATACATTTTTTGTAGAGACAAAAATACTGCATCCATTCATACTGTTGCTAACAATTTTTCATTTTCCGGAACTGAAGGAATGCAAAAAACAAACTAGCATTTTCACAAAAATCAGTGATGCCATGGAATTATTGAAACAAGCCAATGCCAACGCAAATGCGTGCGGAGCGACAATATGTGTTGTTTGTTTGTTTGTCATTGATGTTTGACGTTTATAATAATTCATTATTATGTTCTGCTTAATGTCTCTAAGGTACCTAGACCTTGTCCATAACAAAAATGGTTTTACGAGTATGTTTATTGTAAAATATCCGTATCGGCAAATTCCAAACAGTACAACCATTAATAGACTGATTCATTTTAAGTTTAAGACTACAGGCACGTTATTAAATAATTGTAGGTGCAATAGTGAGGTTCAGAACTTAAACCAAAACGAGAAAAACGACAATACGTTCAATCTTTTGACGGCAGTGACTGGATGATCGTCCCGCACGCACTTGCGTTGGCATTGGCTTGTTTCAATAATTCCATGGCATCACTGATTTTTGTGAAAATGCTTGTTTGATTTTTTGCATTCCTTCGGTTCTGGAAAATGAAAAATTTTTAGCAACAGTACGAATGGATGCAGTATTTTTTTCTCTACAAAAAATGTATTTATACTTTAGCTCTAAAATAATTAGGAGAGCAAATAATTAAACATAAAGAATTTACTATGCAAATTCCTATGGTGCGTCGCGCAAGTCAGCACCCGGTATAGGTCTAATGATTTTGACTTTTTTAATGTCTTTATAATATCTTCTACCTCGGATTCCTCAACAGTATATAAGAAGAGTGATTGTTCATTGTTTACTGGTAATTTCTTTAGATAAACACTGTGTGAGTACTTTGATGGGGGAATATTTGATAATAAATCGTCGGCTACATGCACAAAGTAGTCGTTGTGAGATTCTGGGGAAATCACACTTACCACTCAAGTTCAATTTCACAATGTTTCCAAGACGATTTATTTCTTCCCTGGCCGAAACTATTTCTGGATTGGTAAACATAGAGGCATTTTTACGTTTGTTATTTGTATTAATTTTAATGGGAGGAAAAGATAAATCGTGATAACATGAAAAAACTTTATAAAAAGCATTAACTGCGCAGGTTGGGTCAGACTCTCTATATAATTCTACCCAATCTTCAGTTAAGAGGTAATTTGAAAATTTGATTCTATTTCTAGAACTTTTATTTGGTACGGTTTTGTAAACAGAGGTCGCCCGTTTTTGAATAGTGTTAAATTTAATTATTTGAGATTTATGATCAGATAAGTGAAATTCAGCCACAGTTGCAAGTTGTGTTTCAAAATTTGTGAAGATGTTGTCGATACACGACTTGGAATTTTTTTGTACTCTAGTAAAGTCGGTGATATTTTTTTGTAATCCAAAAGAATGGAATATGTTAGTAATTTCGATGCTTTCCTTAGATTTAACTGCAAAATTTATATTAAAATCGCCACCAAACACTAGTTTACTATTTTTAAAATATTTAGATATTAAGTCAAGAACATGAGAAAGTTTATTTTTAAAGATATCGATATTACCACATGGTGAACGATATAAAGCCACCGCAACACAGTTCAAATCAGCAAGTTTAATGCCAGTGCATTCAAAATGTTTTTCACTGTTAAGTTCATTAATGAAATTTAATGATGTAAAAACGTAATCAGATCTAGTAAAAATGCATATACTCCTCCACATTCACTCTCCAATCGGCAGTAACAAGAAGCTAGATTGTAATTATTTGGTGTATATAAATGTTTTTCTCCATCCTTAAGCCAATGTTCACTAATCATCACCACGTCAAAATTTTGTTCAGTTAAGATGGATTCAAGATAATTGTGTTTGTTTCTAATACACTGAATATTTGCATGCAAAATAGTAATATTACTGGTGTTTTTATTACAAAAGAGAGGCACTGAATGTTTGTCAATGATAGAAGATACTTGGTCTTCTGGGCACGTCGATCGTATTAAAAATTTCGTTTTGGCGAGTAGTATTTGCCATGGCTTTCCCTGGATTGTTGTAGGCGTATTAGATGTTGGGAGGAGACAAATGATTTGTAGGTTGCAAGGTCCGCCGATGCAGTAGAAGATCCTATGCCATACGCTTCAAAGTACTTCTTGTATAATGTATTTCAGAATGCATATCATGTACCGTCGACTGAGGAGAATCTGATTATTACTTTCTTCTGGATGTGGAATTAATACAAATAATTATGTTCATTTGACAGTTATCCCTGGATATACTCCAAGTGTCATTAAAAATTTTAAATACATTATTACTGTTTAATCGCAAGAATACGACACGAATCTGAGCAAAAAAATATAAATTATAGTTATTAACCCATATTGTTAAATTTCTGCAATATATTTTTATGTAATTTTATATAAATTATATATTATATAAATATTTGGCGCTTTGGTTAGGGTTATAGTTATATGCTATACAGTAGTATTATGTTTTCTGTATGTAATATGTACTAATTAGAGTGGAAGTAAAAATACAAAAAAATACAAAAACAAATGTGGATATTACCCACTAGGGAAAAGTTTCCATGAGGCTGTAAACAGTGTGGGCTAATTTTCTCGTGTAGGTAACAACTCGTAACACTACGCGTGCAGTACAACATTTTATCCATACCTCTCAATAAACTCAGACGAGGCATCAAAACTAATATTTTTGTTTGCAATCACAGTACCTGTTTGTTTTAACCTTTTCCGTTGCCAGGTGACATCGGAACATAGATGACATTAAACATTATTGTGCAAACTAAAACTCACTCCTTGAGTTATGGTTATCAAAAAGTCACATGTATGTAATACTGATATTGCGATTGCTAAAATCTCTATAGTTATGGGGCGTTTATTGATAGGTGTTGGATAAACACTTCTAATTTTAGATGTTAATCTTAAAACTATTGCTGACTGTTATCATTAAAATTTTATTTTATTTTTAGTTTTTCATTCACAAATTATTCAAATCTTATTACATTACATTCAGAATCATTTTTCTTTCTTCTTTCTCAGCCTTTATTCTACCCACTGCTGGATGTAGACCGCACCATTCTCTTTTTGCCTGTTCCGTGCTGCTCTCATCCAGTTGCGTCCGACTATCCTGACAACGTCGTCGTTAATTTGTTTATACAAATTTAAAGCAAACAAGCACGTTTAGATTGGACTCTTTTGAATAGTACTCTTACCACACCTTAGAAAATAGTTTGCATATACTAGCAGACGTGATGGAATTAGGTTTTCAACTACTCATTATTTACCTTACAGATATCTTCGCTGCTGAGGACCAGATGAATGTTTTTAGAATATATATTTATCTTTAATGTTCCTGCACAATTCTGAAAACTCGCACATCCTATTATCCGGAAATGATACCACATACTATATAGTACGTCTAGAAAGTATCCGGAATTTTATAGTTTTAAGAAATGCCATGTAACTTCCTTTTAGAAAGCCCTGGGCCTCTAACATTTTGTGCGCGTATTATCAGGGCCATGGATAAAACAAAAGACAATTCTATATGCCAAATACAGGGTGTTGAAAAAAGAGATCGGATATTTTATCCACTTATAGATCTCATAAATACAAACAAAAAAGTCCTAATAAACATGGGTCCGGAAATGCTTTGTTTCTGAGATACAGAGTGTTAAAGTTTTCAACAAAAAAAAACCCAGCCGCCCCTGGAATAAATAATTTAAATCTAAATGTGCTACAACATGATCAATAATAGCACTAGTAAACCTTCAAAGTTTCACTAAAATCAGTTAAGAGGTTTTTAGATATTGTCTTAATACGTTCAGAGATGTGCAAAAATATGGGCTTTAATTTTTTTCTTGAAAACGAAGCGAAATCTGAAAAAATCTCAGGAGCCAAAAAGTTGTATTTTTAGTTGCTTTATAAAAAAATATTATTATGATACACGAGGTAGTGTGATCAATCATAATAAAGAAATATTTAAAACCAATAAATTTGGAAGATTATTACAATTAAATTTTGAGATGTGTAGATAAAAAGTGGGGGTTTAAATTTAATATGAATCATGAAAGTTAATTGAGACAATGGGTGAGATAATTTAATAATGATTAGAAATTGTAGGTATATTCAAAATATTGATGGTTGCAGTAAATGTTAAACAAGTTCAAGCCAAGGTTACAATTGACAAATGTATTTGTTAGAAAGATAAGAATAAATAACCTGTAATAATAGAATATTTAAAATATAGAAGTGTGCATTAAGAATGGTGTCTAACAGGAATAAAAATTTTGTTTAGAAATGAGTTACTGAAACAACTCATAAAAAACAGACATGTAATTTTGAATATAACGAATTTTGATAATTAACTGCTTATTTGGTATAATGGTTTAATGGGTGTGAAGATATAACGTTTAACTAATAAAGACATACGATCAGTGAAGAGGTTGTGCCAATGCAGTGAATTATAAATAAATAATACAGAAGATTACATTATATGAAGAGAATTGGATTTATTGATACATACAAGATATAATTGGTATTTATGGGTGACATTAGTGGTTGTATGGACGACGATTTGAGGATTTGAAGGAAGGTTGTCACAATTAGGTGATGAATTTGGATAATTGTCGTGGGTGTTGCTAGAGACATCGTACTATCTGCAAAAGGAACAAGGTTAGATTTGGATCATCATAATATTAAAACTTACCAGGAGTTGATTGGTGTGACGCTGACGTTTGTAACGGAGCAGGACTGGATTCTGGGAACAGTAGCAGTTATTGACAGGACGGATGCAGTTCGAGGGTACACAGATCATCGTAGGTGTTACTGTTTGAGGAGTAAGCGGTAGGTGTTGCAGACTGTCGACATTTGGAACCGTTATTGGTTGGAGTTTTGCAGTGAAGGCTAGAGAAGTTTGTGTAAAGAATTTATGAAAGCATTTTGAATAACATTTAGTAATAGAAAGTGAGAAAATCAACTTGATATAGTACTTACGTAGTGAATTGATTAATATGTGTGTCAATGTAAAATACGATTGTCAATACCTGGTTTGATGAGTTACAGAAGTCAAGTTTGACAGTAAACGTCATTAGTAGTTAAAGATTTTGAAAATACAATTTTAAAACTTCAATTAATAGAGAACTATATTTTGACGAACCATCCTGAGATAAGAGCACTTGATTTGAAAGTAATTATAGTTAACTAACAGGGCATTGTATTAATAAAGGGCAAACTTAAAGTGAAATCTTGTAATACATAATAAATGATCATGCAGCCGAAGAGGAGCTAGCATATCGGTAACATCAATATAAAAATTGTAAAAAATCTCGTGGGCGTTATTTTTTGTGTAAACTAATCGTTATGCCCCCTGGGCACGCCCCTGCAATTACTAGACCTCATAAAGTTATAAACAAACTCTAAAAATTTCATTCAAATCGCTCAAAGTTTTTAGATAACATGAAAAAAAACGAATTAAAAAAACTTTTAACACCCTGTATCTCGGAAACGAAGCGTTTCCGGACTCATGTTTATTAGGACATTTTTGTTTGTATTGATGAGATCTATATAAGTGGGTAAAATATCCGATCTTTTTTTCAACACCTTGTATGTTATTTTATAAAAACCTAAAAAAATACCTTTTCCGGATACTTTCTATAGACGTACTATATATGTGTTAGAAAGCAAGAATTAACAACTACTACAGTTTAAATCGAAAATTACCTTATAAATGACGAAACAACCGACGGCTAAACGATAATTTTTATAAATTCTATTCGTTAATCCTGATGCACTTATATTTTCGGAGAACTGAACAATCATAGATTCCAAACATATACAGGGTGTCTCGCGAAGTTCTCTCGGCACTTAAGGAGCATTTCTTGAGATCATTTCAAGCAAAAAAGTTCATATGAACATGTGTCCTATTCTCAGAATTTATTGAGCTATACACATTTCAAACTAAGTTAATCTTAAATAATTTGTATTTCTATGACATCAAAAATAACAAAATAAATGACTGCAGACTAATAATTTAAAAGAACGTAGTCATAGATGTTCTAAAATTCCAGCTCCTACTTCAATGCATTTAGCCGCTGGCCTGTGAATACCACGCGTTCCATTCATTACCTTAGCATTGCTGTCTTTTATTTGCTGCAGCGTTCAAAATTCGCTGGATTACAGCCTCGCATGTTTCTACTTTCTCTTAGTACACCAAGTCTTTCATCCAACCCCATATGATGTAATCTGCGGGATTTAGATCTGGAGATGTGGCCGGCCAATTGTGTGGCCCATCTCGACCAATCCAATACTGAAAATAGGACACATGTTCATATGAACTTTTTTTGCTTGAAATGATCTCAAGAACATGCTCCTAAGTGCCGGAAGAACTTCCCGAGACACCCTGTATATGATATCGTACGCCACCTGTAGTAGGAAGTACCTAAGGACTACAACTGATCACTGTTTATATCGAATGATTTTTTAGCAAATTAACTAGCTTTTTTTAATTAAAGTGCACAGCTTTAATTAACCTTCATCTATCTTTCGTATACAAACTGACATTTTCTACTTTTTAAAACTACATTTCACTAATTACATTACAGAACTTGATTCAAATGTTTTATTTGTTGCTTACATTAAAAATAGCATAATGAAATACGCAACCACATAATATTAATACTACTGGTATAAATTAATCAAATGGTCATTGCTTTCAGTTTCAATCCACACGAAAAATATTTATTTCGTAAGCCTCAATGTAACAATAACTTGCCTTCCATACTTTTGCATTAAATAATAGTATATTATGATACTAGTGTATAAGTACGCATTTAAAGCACGTGTGGCGAGTTTAAGAGCACAACGCAAAGCGGAGTGCTTTTAACGTCGCTAGTGCTTTAATGGCACTTCTACACGTGTACCATACGCTACTTTTTCTGCGATCGTAACAAAAATATAAAAACTTAGTTCGGTGACACGTTTTCCGTCACATTGTGTTAGACATTCTAGGTTATGTTGACATTTAAATTTACGGCAAAGCGTGTTTTAATATAGTATAACACACGCCACCAATGGTAATGTGCTAGAAAGACCTAATTCGGGCGCTGATATTAACAGTGCTACAAACGTCGCTTTTGACACTAGAAACTGTGCAAAAAGTTGTCATTTTGACAAGATCGTAGAAAAAAAATCAAATCAACTTCAAAAGAAAATAAATTAGGAACGATACCAACAAAGCCGATATGCATACAACAAAAGTCAACATCAGCCTGCCGTTTAAGGAATATACTTACTTGCAGAACTTGGGTCGCTTGTGCAAGTTTAAAAAGGCATTTCTCGATAGAAGCGTCTACGCTTGATATCAAACGTTTTGAAAGAAATAGGAAATCAATTAGGAACTCAAATCGTACTAAGAAGAACTCCCATGGGAAGATTACGCGAAGGAAGTTGTTGGTGCGAATTTCCACAGAAAGGCAGAAGTGCAGCGGAGCAATTGTGTACTTAAAATGAAACTTCCAAAGCGATTTAAACCATTTGATAAACTTGTAAAAAGTTTGTAAATTAAAGAGGACGTACACTTAAAAATTATGGTTTATTATTCCATATACGTTTTTAATAAAAACTTTCCAGTGTACAAAAATAAACCACTCTTCAACTGGAAGTAGAAAATATGCTATTTACGTCCACCTTGGAAAATTTTCCCATTAACAGGTAATCCCAGATCGGATTTAGATACATTGTTGACGAGTTTTCTTGGTTTACGCGGCAAGCTCAGCAGCCCTAATATGCATCCCAAGAAAGTTTTTATCATATTGTATGGTGTAACACGGGAAGTGATAATTTAATTTAAAAACATGGGGAACCTTCAAACATTAAATTTTAGGTGGAAATACATAACGAGGTTGCCGTGCTTACGGACCCTTTTAAAATGTGGTTTTAACTTGATTAAGTGGGCAATCTTTCAGCTCCAATTTTAACATGGGTCACTTTAATAAGGGTAATTGACTTTAGACGGTAAATTCTCGTTAAAACTATAGCACACGCACCAATAATGGCCGACCCGGCTCCGTAAATTTCTGATCACGTACCGTACTTGAATTTATTTTAAGAAGCTTAACAGTTTTCACCGCACAGTATCTAGGAAAGAACTCGCCTATAGCGCGCTTGTACATTTTTTATATTTCACCGTCTAAATTTTATGATTTATTGTTTAATCAAAAGGGTATGGAGAGAGAAGCAAAATGTCATCAAGAAGTTTTGCAAGATTTCCAAGTCCTTGAAAATAATATAAGAAATATATGATTAAATGCAAAACTACATATATAGGATGTTTCAATAAGTGCAAAACATTTTAAGAGTTGATAATTAGTCGAAAATTAGAACGAAATAGTTGAAGTATTATTTTGTATGTTTTATGTTTTTGATTTGTAAATATTTGTTACAACATTTTAATTGGGTGAGCGGATGGCCCCGCGAACAAATGCTCGCCTCTCGAAGAATTTTAAAAATCGCACGCTCCCCGGCTACCACGCTAATTCCTGTGGCAATCGTTAACCCCTAAGCATGTCGACGGGCAAAGTTAGCCACCTCTCCGACCTACGAGTAAAAAGGGCTCATAGAACCACAACTTTTTAGAATAAACAAGTCACTGGCTTAATAATGTAAGAGGAAGCAGAAGAATAATTTCAATTAAAACTTATAATTGCTTTGAATTGTTATTTATCGTTCTGGATCGTTTGTTTTTACATTTTCTTGAAGGTACCTGTGTTGTTTAGTTAAGACACAAAAAATAAAGTTTTATTAGCACCAATTTTGATTACCGTAATTTTCCATAATACACAAGGCAATAAGCAAAAAAAAAAAAATAAAAAACCAGTTAAAATTGTTTTTCGGAGTAGGTGGCTTGAGTTCATATTTGGTACTTAATTCTGGACGACTTTTCTAAATACAATTTTTGTGTTCATTTTAAAAATAAGCGTACTTTATTCTTGAGGAATTTTCGTATTTTAAAACCTCCCCCATATACAAACGGAGATATTTAAATTTAGACAAGTAATTTTTCAGTTTGGGAAGATGAAGAGACTTTTATCAAGATTTTTTTTATAAAAGGATTATGTTTTTTTCATGTGTCCAAAGTCATAGCAGACGCTGTATAAATATTATCAAATTCCGTAAAGCATCTATAAATCGAAGAAACTTTCAATTATTGCGATGTGTAACTCAAACTCAAACCACAACTTTGTAGTTGTACATTAGTTCGAAACATGTCATTGTATTTGGCAGTATCGAGACATTGTGTCAACTTCGTGAATCATGAAATCTACATGATATAAGAAATTTCACAGAAATGATATCAAAGCTTTTCGTCCAAACTTCTTTCTCTTAATTCCTCGCCGCTAAACTACACCCTCCTAAAGAGGGATTTAAAATTAAGCCATTTTATAAGCAGATTTTTTCTACCAGTAGAAGGATTATACAGAATGATAACTAACAAACCTGCCCATAGGAAAATAGTTGTTTAATAACGACCAAACCCGGCCATTTAAAACTATGCATATTGCAAGAAAATATATGAATTGCTATGAAACATCTTTGTGGTGTCATGTTGACAGCATAATTAATGAAGAAATCATGCAAAAACTATTTCCCATGTTAAATCCCTATGGGCAGGTTTGGTAGTAGAGGTCACAATGAGAACTCGAGCGCTCGGTAGAGAGTTCGACTACCGGTTGGGGCGCTCTGGTTCTCACTTAAGTAAGGCATGATAGTGGCCCGCAACCCCTGATGTAATGCGAAAAGCGGTTCCAGGGGGGAACGGTAGAAGAGCTTAGGGAAGGAAAAAAAAGTTTCGTTAGTTAACACTCGGTATACGATTTATATTAAATTTTTAAGAATGGCTCTCCGCGTTTGAAACTGATAAACGCCATCAATCACGTGGTTTAATACAAAAATCCCCCGTAATTTTCGACAAGGTATCATTTACACTCTTCGCATTCTTTATTAAAACACTTACGCCAAAAAATATTCAGTCTCGATGGTACTTACATACATACACTCAGACTGCTTCAAAACTATCAATCTCTCATTAGTGAACCAAAATACTTCTTACCCATAAAACACTTTGTAGAGCGTAGAGTATCACCCATTATTACTTTAAGAGCCTCGATACTTTGTACAACCAATATTTAATCCAAAGGACAGAAGAACATATGGTCAAATGCCTCGACGTATATTTCCTCCTTATTACTCATACTAATTCCAGAAAAAGAATTGAAAGCTTTGAAGAAGTTGCGGCAGCTACAGCAACCACGTATTGTAGCGCGCTTATTTTATTGTTCATTGCATAGTATGCCGTGTTAACAGATTTTTAATTACAAATATATGTAATCTCAATTAGAACCTTCTTGGAACGCATTCAATCTACAACATTTTGGACTCTAAAATAAGAACAGCCAACAAATGACCCCATAAGTCTGCACAATTTTTGGCTGCAAAATAAAAATATGTACCGGGCCGTCGTAGATCAAAGAAAAAACAAAGTTTCGCGTATGTTTTTGGATGATATAAGGTTGACTTGTGGGCGAATAAAATTTAAGTAAATTGAATCAGCGACGAGGGTACTTTATTTACGTTCCAGATAGGTTAATATTTCAGCCGGCGAGCTTGACGGTGTTTCAGCCGTAGAAGGCTACAAAGCTGCAGAAAATACGCAAATGCTTTTAGCTTAACAAACCATTCTTGGGAATTACAAATCCAGTAGAATGGCGTATCTCGGCCGAAGCACTATCTACAGGTGCAATACATGTTCGCTTTCGCCGTCACGAAATTGCAGAGATTTAGCAGCATTACTACTACCTTAAATGATCTACAAATCAACAGAATTTCAGGAAGGATCGCCCACTTGGACTCCAGCTAGGTAATTGAATGAGACCTTTCGATCGAACTAACAAACGAAACTAGTGTAAATGTAAACTGGAAATCGCGGAGAGGAAGCACATTCGATGAGCGCAAAATTCGGAACGACGCCGACGGTCCAAGGTTCGTTCTGAGAAAAATCGAGGCGGGTAAATAAGGAAAACAGCGAGCTTTTCCTTCCAGGTAGTGCAAACGAACGCCTCTTCAACAGTATGGAGGGGAACGAAGTTGTTCCTTCTCAAACACTCGAGCTGAAGAGTCGACGTTACTACATTCGAGCTGATACAGCTCCCACATCCCCACAATCAGTGGGACCCGGACTGACGAATAACACCCCGTCACAATTTGGAGACTTCCCATGCTTTTCGGCTAAAAATTACCGGCAGGATTCCTTTGGAACAATAAAAATCAAAAAGGCTTCTAAATGGATTTTCACGCGAATTGGTATCAATCTTCCAGACAAGCAGCCGCGAAAGTTATTTATTAGAAAGGAACTTAACGACAATTGAGACGATTTCCCAAAGAATTTATTTTGCCGCCAGCCTTAGTTCCGACACTAATTAGTTTTCTAGCAAATTTATTAACTCAATTTCATCATACACTTTTTAATTATCAATTTAAAAGTTTTTAACGTTTCAATTAACCATGGCGATGCAGTGAGAGTATTTTGCAGAATTTATGGTTATTAAATTATGTATGACTAGTGGACCCGTTGCAAAATATTTTGCAAGTTACAAAACTTCTTTCTAACGTGTGGCAGGATTCATTAGGTAAAATTTAAACGCTTCACGTTTTAAATATACAGATATTTAAGAACAAAACAATATTTCCTAACTAGCAACCTACTAATCAATTGCGAAAACTATAGTAACATTATAATTAAAACAGGTAGCCGTATATGTACCTATATCAAGATTCTAAAGATCTCAGCTACAATTTTGAAATAAATTAGATCCTCAAGAAGCTACTTGCTTCACCTTGGGAATAAAATCTCTTAATAGATTCTAATTAACACATTTTGATAATACAAATTTTAGTAACATATCTAAGTTTTGGTAATAAGATTCGTCTAACCTTATAATTATACACTTTATTTAAGTTTTAATAGAGATCAATTCCTTCAAGGTTTTGGCTCTGGGTTATAATGAACTTCAATATTTATAAAACATGCAGGAAGCTTAGTTCAGTATGTTACAACTTTCTGAAGATGGTTTTATGAGTAAAAATAGTAGTGCACAGAATCCCCAAACAAAATTCGAAAGATGAGAAAAACCCTGCCACCTTCAAGTTTTCATTTCATAATGTCATCAAAAATGGCTACTACAATAACGGCATTTAGCTACTGAACTTCGATGCTGAAAACCTGAGTTTTATTAATTTGTCTCCGCCATCTTAACAAGATAGGGTACGGAACTATTTGTGTCTATAAGGAAGTGAAAAAAAAAGAAAACAACTTCAAATGGTACTAACAAAAATAACAAATATGGCAAACTCAATCTTTTGGTATAGATAATGAATTCAAATACTTAAATAAAGTAGTCGTTTGTCACCTACCACTTTAACCATTTCTGTATAAGTAATGCCGTTCGTAATTTTCCTCTACATAAAAATTCAGTAGTCATTTACAAACCATCTGTGGAAATAACAACAATATACTTGCTTAATTTCATAGTGGATGGATTTACCACAGTGAAACTCAACTACCTTTTTTTAAAAGGTTAAGTTGCAAATAAACATATAACCCCTAACTAAAATCTCACTTTTAGGTCAAGTATGAAAAGAATGGCTGGGCATACATAGAAATTTACGTAGAACTATTGTTAAAATAACGGCCATTTAGAAATTCATGATATGTGATTTTTATGACATACTGGCCACCTATACTTCTTAACTAGAATCTACATTTAATTTTCATCTTGGAAATATGTTAATCTGACATTACTGAAACACAGTATTTATTTATTCACATGTAAAAAACGTAACTCAAATTAATTTTTAATTTAATTATGATGCAACGACACCTTCGACATCTATAATGTAGGTATAAGAGGTGAATATTACTCAAATAGAAAGCATTTATGCTTTTTAAAATTTAGCATTTATCCTGATATTCGAAGTAGTAAGAAAGATTCATACGCATTATACCTACAATATATTTCCCAATACAAAATAAACCGGTTGAAAAAGCTAAGCGTAGCACCGCCAGACAAATTCTCAGACAGCATTCGAAATGTTGCTTAAAATATTTGTTTTATTTCTTTACTATCTTTTCGATGTTCCTTACGAGATAGCTGGTTAGATTTTCATCTATTTTACATTTTACTTTTTCACCTTCTATCCGAATCTGAAGTCAAAGAAAATCTTAAAATTTCGAAAAAACTCACAAACAGGCAAACATAAACGGATAAATATATAGACGGACAAACACGCATAACGAATTCAGATACACTCCATTTTTCGAAGTTCGTAAAAATAAGAATAAATACACTTATAAGAGTGCAACACACATCTTTCGTCCAGAAACCATTTTACTTTTAAAGCAGTACTGTTCTACACTGGCTAATTAACTAAAATAATGTGGTGACATTTGTCTTTTAAAAAAAGTTTCTATTCTAACCAAATATGAATGAATGCGGAAGCCGAAATAAAATGTTCGAAGATAACAATCTGGATGCAATGAATTTCTGAAGGTTTTCGAAATAAATGAAGGAGTTTATTAGCTAGAATCTATTCTGCAATGCCCTGAAATCCCTTTCATCACTTTCCGTCGCTTGCTTATACCAAACATGAAATATTCGAAAGACAAAATTAAGAGTGCATAAAACAGTAATAAGACCCACAGTGATATACATGTGTAAGAAACTTGAACGTTGAAGAAAAAGGAAAGAGACCGTCTAGAACTATGAGAACGCAAAATACCGAAAAGAATGTTTGCAAGAAGATGAACAGAAGAAGGGTGGATTTGAAGAACAAATGAAGTAATTGAAATCTACGGAGAAGTACTAAGTACTGTTATAATCGCGTCACCAGGTTTTAGTTGTTAAGGTGACGCAAAAAACAAAAATAAACAAGTTAAAAAGATATCTTCTTACGTACACACGCATTTTATTCAGTGCTCCGTACTTCAAGATATACGCTTCATAAATTAAGATATTATTTACATGAAGTAATAATCTTAAAATTGGTGACTTCTCCGTTGATCTGAACCCGTCCAGATCCAGTACCAAACTCCTCCACAACGAAGGCCTGAGCCATCTGCCACAATCTACCCAGTTGAACTCTCATTCACAACGAGGTCGAACAAACACACTCGTCGGATCAACCCCCTACGTCTTCTGCTGCAACCACCCCACCGATCAGTCTATTGCAGCGCCCAAAAAAGATAAGTGCAATATCAACTTTCACATGGACCGCAAGTTGAATTTCTCGGCTTTCAATCCGGCCGATATTCCTTTACAATTAATTCTAATCGAGAAATATTTCACTCAAATTGGGGTGGTTGATACCGCCCAGAAATTCGACTTGCAATTACTTGCAGATGTCGTGCCAAAAATTCGTGACATTTTACTTAAAACCGCCTGATATCCAATCTTTCAATGCATTAACAATCCGCCTTATCGCTTGCTATGACACTCCGAATCCATCAAATTGACAACGCCTCTTAACGCGTCGTTTGACAGCGACCCATTAGCTATTCGACGTGCAAATGTTCTATACCGAGTTGGTATTTCCTGAAAATACAATGAGAGACCTGTACATTCATAAACTACGTCTTCATCTGCAAACCTTTGCATGTACGAATGAAGACATGCCATTACAAAAACTTACTTCATGTAAGGAATATCTTAATTTATTAAGTTTATACCTTGGCTTATGTAGTTTATATAGGCCCTTAAGTCAGTCGACGGACAGATAAGTACACGTCGCTGGAAGACATTGCCGGGATGGTCAGTTTTGATCGACTGAAACCCGCCCACTTATTAGATTAATATGGACTTTCAAACGTTTATTTGTTTGTTGATTTTAATTTTGTTACTTTTTCATACACACGCTTGCCGTTTTTTCTCTTTTTAGCTTTGATCTCTGATGTAAGAGGAGACGCTGGATTTACGACGCGGACTCGTGCAACCAGTGGCAGTGTAAGCGTTATGTTGTGTTTTCATTATTTGTTATTGTTATCATTTAGTATTGTTACTGTTATTGTTACCGTTTTTGTTATTGCTACTATTATTGTTATATTTTAAAAATTATTATTGAAAAGATCCAGGTTTTGTAGCTAAATATAATCCTGCTAATTTCATCCGGGATTATATTAGTTTTGTTACCTGCCCCCCCACCCCCAACTTTTTCGTTTTTTTAGGGGAGGGGAAAAAGTAATGTTATGATGGCGTCACCAGGCTTTAGTTGTTAAGGTGACGCATCAAACAAAAGTTAAAAATATATCTTCTTACGTACACACGTATTTTATTCAGTACTTTAAGATATACGCTTCATAAATTAAGATATTACTTACATGGAGTAATAATCTTAAAAGTACTATAATTGGAATTAAAGCGCAGAGACTAAGATGATTGAAACATGTGGCAAAAGCATAGCAGCATAAAGTAATAAAAAGGGCATTGCAAGAAGAGCCAGCCCAAACAAGAAAAAGAGGAATACCGAGGCAAACCTGGCGAGAAGAGGCAACAAGATCTATAGACATTAGCAGTAACAGAATGGAGGCGGAAGGCGGCAATCCGACAAGAGTGGAGGAAGATAGTCCAAAAATCCGAAAGCCAAAAGACGGGTAACAGCTATACATATACGAACATCGTCTCAACAAAGCAAGCCCGCCTACTCAAAAACTAGAAATTGCTAATTTAAGTTATAGTTAAGGGACTGTTGACATTTTTGGTCTTCCTCTATTTTTTTACAATTTTCGAAAACATTTTCAACTATTTTTCCTTTCGAAATGATCTTACATTGCAATAGTGGGGTTTCAAGAAATACGGAGCGAAAATGTTACAAAATTACGGATCACTTTTTTGAAGTCAAGTGTGCTATTTTGAAACAAATGCTATTTGATACATCATGTGAAACAACTGATTTGTTTGACGTTTCCATGCTAACAAATAGGGGACGTGACGTGACGCTTCCATAACTTCTTGTGCTTACGTTGTTTTTAACAATTAAAAACGCCTAGTGGTAAAACTGTTTCCGAAGAAGCAAAATAAATAATCATCGTTTATTTCGAAGGGAAAATGCGCCGCACAAATTGTTTAAGATGTCAATTTGTCTCGATTCACACTGTCATAAAATTGCACAAAGCTACTGGTCCTGTGGCCCAAAAACACAAAATTAAAAAAAAAACTTAGCTTAACTTAAAAGTTCTAAAGAGACATAATGCAAAATCGAGGATTGAGTATTTTATGAATGCTGCATCTAGTAAATGTTTTTCAAGAGCAACTTGCACCAGAGCTGCCAAAAACGTTGTTTAAAACTTACTAGGTAGTACGTTAGTTTATCATGCTTGCATTACCTTTTCAAGTCTTACTTAATCTTTAGGCAAAGAAGAAGCCTCTACTTACACAAAAAGTAGATTTCGTTGGACTATTTTCGTTGGACTTATAAATTCAACTAATGTAGTTTTGAGATTAAATAAATTGCAAGTATGTGAGACTTACTATTTGGGTAATAGTCTGCAATAGTAGTTTACGTAACAAGTCCGGAAAGAACATCTTGGCAGTACTCGTACGCACATTTCAGGCCAATGTCGAAGGCGAAGCCTGAAAAAGCCAACACGTCCTGCAAAGAGCGTTTCCGGATGGGTTACGTACATTTTTTATGCATCTGTTTCTTCTGAACTTTGCATATATATTGAAACATTATATAAACAAACAAGCATTAAACCTTCGTAAAAATCTAGAGATATTTGTAGTTGATTTCTTTAGTAACCAAAGTCAACAAATATTTCAAACCAATCAAAACGTCAGTTTTCCGAACTAGTGCTGTAAAGAAGTACTTTCCGCCTAAAAACGCATGATTTTCAAGATGGTGTCTAAAACAGTATATTATGTTATCAGAAGCAAGAGTTATTCTTTATGTAGAGCTTGCGTTTATGGACATGTCAATAATTACTTAACTATCCAATTCAAAAAAAAAAAAAGAAAGCTATCTGTACCCGTACTCTGTTAAAGGACAAATACATCAAATTAACATTAAGACACCATACTGGAGACTACATCGTTATTTGTTTCAGCGATCTGTAGACTGGCATCCGTCTTACATGCTCGTACCACTAGAGTGCTATATTTTTATGGTTTTTGTGATCGAGCAGGTAACCCCAATTTTTCACAGAATTTCTTCTGTTCTTACTTTATCCTTTCTTGTGATTTGAAGACACATCCTCAAGTAAAAAGTCATTCATAACAGCCGCCCGCTGTTAAGGATTATGTGATAATGAAATTAGGTTTAATGAACTATTCTTAAAATGTATGCATTTGTAATACGAAAACTCTTGAACAGCACATGGCCGATATGCAAATAACAGACTTGGTTGATTATAAAGCTCGGCTATCGCCTCGAATTACAAAATTCAACCACGTCCGTTATTTACTATACGGATGGAGCCATAATTATATATAACAACAATGAGACAACATGAATAACAAAATAGAATGCTTGAGTAAGAAAGAGATGGCCATACGAAAAAATTATTTTAGTAGGCATATTTAGTTGACAAATGTCATAATTAAATTAAGCGTCAAGCCTTCTCGAATATTTGCTACTATGTTTATATCTTTACCGGTTTCAGAATATTAAGCCTTTGTTTACATATACAAAAGTGGGCTGGTAACTAGGTCATAACTTATCTGTAGGGTAATGGAATATTACCCTACATGGCAACCATAACCATATAGCAACCGATAAACTATTGAACATATCACGGATGTTATGAATCATAACAGCCTCAGATGTTTTAAAATCCTCGCTCTACGAGCTCGGATTTCAAAACATCTGCGGCAGTTATGATACTCATAACATTCCTAGATATGTTAATAGCTATTCTTACTCAAGCAATACGAGTTATTTTCTTGTTCATGTTATCTCATTGCTGTTACATATAATTGTGGCCCCATCGGTATATATCGGTCTAATGACATGAATAGCTATATCTCTGATTCTTTTTGTAAGTTTCCATATTTCTGATCCATATAAGACAATATTTTCAACTTTACTATAGTATCATCTCTTTTTGGTGTCCATACGGATGCTGTCATTCCTAAAGCATAATGCGAAGAAAGTGAAAAACAAAACGAACTTAAATTCGGCTTGATAAAATCGAAAGATTATTTTCTTATTTTTTGGACTCCCCCTAAAAAAAGTTTTGGCATTTTAGCAATTGAATTAATAGAAAATATTTTGACTTCAGATCATACATACGATTTTGAGCCATTTTAATTAATCGATTCTCTAAGATACTTCCATTTTCATTTCGTATGTTACCGTAGAAGCAAGAGCGGTAGTTGGCTCTTTTTAACAGATTCGTTTGATTTCAAAATCTTACAAAATTCCATTTAGTGATAAACGCAGTCGATTATAATTCTTACTTCAATATTAAGAATTATGCTATAAAGCATAAGAAATGCTCATCTGATTTTTATGGGTATTTCGCCACACTACAAAATTTATTGGGGAGGTTTCATATTCTGCTAGATCTCTAAAGTAGATAACGGAAGTAGATCTGTCTTCCGAAACGTTCATGTTTTAATGTTTTTCGTTTTGTAGTGTGGCGAAATACCCATAAAAATAAGATGATTAGTAAAGCGCCACACCGAAGTTTTGAGAGATTATCTTATAAGAAATGCTGCTATTTTACTGTAGCTACACAAAAGCCCTGTGCTACAAGCGACGTATTCGTATATGTTAAAAAAGCTTCTGTCTTATGAAGAAAAATCCAAGAAAAAGATAATTTGAAAACTTACCAACACCTTGGACGTATTCGATAGCAGCGTAATATGCTTACCTGAAAGAAAAATATATTAATCAGATAAAGCCGACAGAGAAAACATTAAATAACAATGAAAACACAAGCTGATGTGATCTCATATTTAAACATTTTTATTATCATTTGTTGTGGAAATGCGATTATTTATATATCACATCATTAACTAATTTTAGATATCGGCTTTGAGTACCAACAAAATGTTACCTAGGACATATATTTGAAGTTTTTACAGTACAAAAAATACACTAAGCACCATACAAAAGCTAAGCTGCAATCTCCTGGAGACATAAAATTTTCTCGTATAATTTTGAAGAATACATAAAAGGTTTAAACTCAAATCAAATATTGCGCTGCGGTTTATCACCGTTTTCCTCGTCCCTGCTTTACTTTACGAGACGAGCAAAGCAAAGATCCGCCGCAAGCTTTTGCTAACAACATTTATAGGACGTATCGCACAAAGTAAAACAGCTACTAAATCATGCTATTCTCGGGCTTGGTTTCCGATTTTCATACTCCTTTATCTTTTCACACCAACGTAGCAGAAAGTTTATACTTTATCCTCCAGAAGGCTATAAATTCAACGAAAACGTCAAAAAATGGCGCCCATCGATACCATATTCTTCATTTTATAATGCGTGGCCACATATTATTTCGCAAACCGGCGAAATATAGGCAACGCGTAAACAGAAGAAACAAAAATAAAGAAATTTATAAAATCGGGGAACCAACCGAAACTAGTTGCCGCACCTTAAACGTGCCAAAACAAAGCTCATAAAGTCTGATGGCGTATTCGCATCCGGAATAGATTCGGAAACGGAAAGGAAGCCAAATGATCGCTCGTCGCATCAATTCGAGCCACCGCGGGAAGAATATTACAGGAATCGCCAAAAATTCCAAAGGCGGCAGGCCAACCCTCACGTACGAGCCTGGAACGAGCAAGTATTTACAACTTGTAGAATTGTTTCCCCAACTAAATCAACAACTGCTGCAAAAATAGAAACTGCCCTTTCAACTCAGGAAACACTTTCCGTTTCGCATTCGTCTCATTTCGCCCAATAACGTGCAATTTGGAGGTGCTAATTTTCGGAGAAAGCAGAGACGAAGCAGAATTCTGTTTTATCGCGATCTCTATGAGACCTGCAGTCCCTCTTGTGATGGGAAAATTAGCTGGCATCAATTTAAAGCTTCGCATATTGAGTTTCGGTTACCGCTTACGCTTCCAAAGAGTATGGTAATTATGCAAATGCCTCAACGCCCCAAAAATTAATTACTACAATTTTAAAACGACCTACATACAACGAAGGTACTATTTTACTGATTCAGTGTAACATACTACGTTGCTTATCTACTTGTGTTTTATAATATGTTTGAATACAAATAGATATTACCTCTTAAAAAATACCTATATCTCTATTTTGATAATACAGTGATTATTTTAGGCTAACATAAAGCATTTGAAACTACATGCATATTTTCCATACGAGTTCATAGAAATCAACATTCCGATATATTAAGTAGGATTAGTAAAACAGTGATTAGTTTTAGAAACACAATAATTGTGGCATATTTTCCTGTGGTTTCGCACACATGATTCTAACATCCGATCTTTACAGCACACAAGACAGCAAAGCTTTTATTATTTACAGACAATATAATTTTTGTTTGTCATTAAATGCCCACTGTTTACACGGTCCTTACAGACTCTTTATGTTTCCCCTTATTTATACTACACTGTGTTCGGTTTCTGGTTCATTTTCTAATATTCGATGTAGCTGTTGTCCTTACTCTTCCAACGATTTCTCTTTTCCGAGCTATTTTCTTGCTGTACGCTTACTTCACGTTTCATCCCTTGCTTTCTCTTAATATGTGCGGGCGTTTTAACCTACTTTTTACATATCTTTGGAAGACGTTTTAATTTATCGGGTTTGTATAGCCGCTAAAAACCGTGAACACTAACAGTGTGATGTTAACAGTTCATATGTAACCATCAAATGAAGGATCATGTCCGACTAAAGTTTACTAATAAGGTTGTTATGTAAAATATTTGAATGTATAATATTCCAGTCACTATGTAATTTTTGGTTCATCACAACTACTTTTTCGCTAAATAGGACGAGAAACAAAACATAAGCGAAGAAGAGCAGGAAATAATCTCGACTCCTTCACGCTTTCCTTTCGCGTTGGATATCTCGACTAATATCTCGGATGCGAAAAAGTAATCGAACATAAATTGTAGAGCATAAAAAATTCTAAAAAAGGTCTACTTTATTTCCATATACCGATATACCGTTAACGGGAACAGAGTCATTACAATAAAATCAAACAAACTATTTTTTTAAGATGGCGGAAATAGCAAATTGGAAATCTTGGTCGACAATTTGAACTTAAGCTTTCCTGAACCCCCGTAACACCCCAAAAAGGAATTTCAAATTTCGGTTCACTTTCATGCGAAGGCCTTCTTCTTGTACATAATGCATTCATGCCTTTTTTCAAACCAGTAGGCTATGATATTTGGCTTGTTAGGTTGCACATTCTACGGCATGTAATTGCTATTTTGTTGTACAACCCCGCACAACTTCTAAAATATTAATGTAAATGCAAGCAACGATGGCAAATGGATTTACCTAAAGTAGTAGTAGGAATAATTTCGTATTTTTGTTGGTTGTTCGTTTTTGATTAACAAATTCTATAACAGGTAAAATTGTATCAATCAAAATTTAATTTGTTGGAAATAATAAATTTTAATAGTAAAATTATGTTTTAAAAAATAACTAAAAATTTAGTTTTTGGTTTGTGTAGATGCGGTATGTGTATTTGTCAAGCCAATTTGTATTTTGCTATGTTTTTTCTAACGTGTTACATTTAAACTTATTGTATTTTATGTAAGCAAATATTCACAAAGTCGGTACTGTGCTGGAAATATTGTGCGATTTTAATTTCCGTAAGTGCAGCAAGAAACACGCTGTACGGGGGATGAGAGAAGTTATAACCAAGCAAATTGCAAGAAAAACGAAGAGTGGCTTTGGCCCAAGCTAGATGTGCATCTCCGTGCGCCAACGGTGAAGCGAATTGCTCGATTGCACCTACAAGTATGAATTAGAAGCGGCTTGAAATAGCCTTGCACTTAATAATTGCTGCATACCAGTAGAAGTGCAGCAAACAAGAGTTTGTAATTAAGTCAATGCATTTTCAGAGGGTACATGTAGTACAAAAATTGTGCTATATTCAAAGTACATGTAAAGTCTCCATTGACACCTCTAACATGCACCGCATCGATAGGTGACTTTGTCACGAGTTGTAACATCACTCATACTAGCGGCACCCATGCTAGTGATCGGGGATTCCCAAAATTGCGTTAGCCAGAAGCGGGTGATGCAATCGAAGGCGTGCCTTTTTCAAGGGTACGGCGCAAAGTTCCAGGTAAAATATTTTCGGGTCGGTCTGATAAGATTGCGTTCAACTGCGAACGTCTGCAAGCGCGAAATAATGTGTTTTGTTATCGATAAACAGGGCCGGCTTCAAATAAGTATCGGCTTCCGGCAGTTTTGAATGCATTTTTGTTAAAAACAGTTCGAAGTTTGCGTTTTAAAAGACAATTATTCCAACGTTACTTTGATATATTTTTATTTTACGTTTTATGGGTGCTTGATACGTTTAAATGTATACGCGAGTAAATCCAGCTCTCGCACATAGTTTGTATTAGAATTGAATTTTAGTTTTTATTCGATTTCCTTTGATTTCATCTGTGTTTTCTTTGATTTGATTTGTATTCACTGCGGTTTTTATTTGTGTTTTGAAGTAAAAAGATGAATGTGAACAAATTGGCTTTTCAACATTATTTAAAGTAATTTTCAGCTCGAGGCAACACTAGAAGGGGACGCAAAATCCTGTTTTGGCAAATAGTGATATTGCACAAGCCACTGAGAGATTAAGAGAGTTTTATGTTCACTGAGCTAGCTAAGAATTAACAAGGGCAAATAATTATTTAAATATTGAGGCGTATGAGACACATTGTTCAATGTTAACGTATTCAAGGACGGCTGAACAAAAATACCATTACAAAGATCAGTTTACATATCACAAAGTACAGCTACATAGCTAAATTTGGAAATTTTCTATAACGATCTGATTTGCTACTTAATTTTTTAAGTTTTTTCACCATGGAAAAGTTTTCGCATTGTATTTATTTGTTATAAGCACTTTACCGCTCCTTCATCTCCTATATTTGAAGTTATAAAGTGATAAATATAAAAGTCAAATAATCACAGAAATATACCCGTTACGGCTTGTGGTAAAGTTACTAAACAATCCCCTTAATCCTGTTGTCTTTTTACCTTTTCAGGTGTAAATAGAGTTATCTAAATTGTCGTTTGCATCGACTTTTCAATAACTTATGACACAGCGGAAACAAAGTAAACGTTCTTAACGATGTTTTTGTTAAGAAAAGATCGTATCTTTGCCATAAAACAAAAATGCAGCATATTGTCGTCATAACGACTGCTTTAGAATAAATGTATTATAAATACTTCAGCGAAGTATGTAGACGTTTTATTAACAACACATTTTTCGCTCTGCATAAGAGTGGCAGTAGAAATATTTGACGCCATGAATATGTCGTTCTACTCAAATACAACATCGACAATAATTAATTCATGTTCTTATTTGGGTATTTCGCTATTCTGAAATTAAAAATCTGGTGTAATACACGCACACAACTTCCTTTTACAGTGATCTTATAATTAGCCAAAAATTTGATTTTAAATTTTTAAGTATTTGTCAAAAAATTTCAAAAATTACAAATTTTACAAAAACGGTACAAAATAGAGTGTTAGTTCAAGAGACAAATTTTCTTTAGAATCCTAAGGTGAATTCAAAAATGTAATAATATACCGGGTGTTCTATTTAAAATAGGAGTTAATAAAAAAAAACAGAAAAAAAAAGCAAAAGAAACCCACTTTAGAAGTATTCAACTGGAAAATCACCTATCTCACATCAATACACATTGAAAATGTAATAAAAATAGAAAGTTTAAAAAAAATCGTTAGAGCCGTTTTTGAAAAAATAAAAAAAAACTGAAAAATCACAAGAGTAAACACCTACTTCCGGTTATGCGATTTTCTTCAAAAGCTTGCTGTCTCATCTACATAGTCGACGAAACTTATATATAAAGTTTCAACGCCATACCTCTTTTCGTTTTTGAGATATTCTGTTCACAGACACACAGACAGACACACAGACACACAGACAGACACACAGACCAATGAAAAAAAATATGTTTTTTTGGGATCAGGGGACTCTAAAACGTGAAGATCTGTTGAAAACTCAATTTCGAATTTTTGGGGTGAATCCAATACTTCCTTTATTGTAAAAGGAAGTAAAAATACTAAATATCGGCCGCTTCGAGAGGCAATCAAGCCATTCACTGCACGTTGGTCGTTTTTCAGTCCTAGTGAAAAAGCTAAGTTTCTTGTTTATTTTTAGTTTTAAGTTTTAATTGTTAATCGTTGATAACGAGAGCAGATTGTCCCTCGAAACGTCCGATATTTAATATTTTTAATTCTCAGAGTAGCGAAATACCCAAATAAGAACATGAATTATATCACGCCACAAAGAAGTTTCAGAGATAATCTTGACAATAATTAAAGTTGCTCACGTGATTTTCTGTAAGTAACTAATTACACATAGTTCAGTTTAAAACAAAGGTATAGATAGAGCGACAAAATAGGCTATTAATGTCATAATCAGAACATAAAGATACCTCAAATATCCATAATAAGAAACAAAAGAGCAAAGCGAGAGCTAAGAATTAATTTCAGTAATGCTTCAACATCCCTGCTAATAAATGATACAATAACCAGAAAAAATTATCCCTGCGCTTGTGCCATTAAGCAGCGACACGGTATCGCGGATAAAACAGCGTCTTACATTTTACTGCTTTCTCTCTCGGGGGTCGCTAGAAAATTTTAATTACATTTAAAATCCCTGGATATTAAACTACCCGCATTTAGGGCACGGAACATTACCTAAGCAATAAACCACTTAACACTCATGTACAAGTTAAAGTGCGTATTTTGAGAAATAACAGGTCAGAATAAAACAAGAAAGGAAAACGTATTCGGTCCATACTTAAAGAAAATGTCGACATTCTTTTTTAAATTTTTAAATTTCCCGAATTTTAATTTAAAATATGCAGTCGAACAGCATGATTTTTGTCTATATCTACGATAGAGTATCCTGTCCCATTACTGTAATTGTGGCCAGCTATCTTTTGTAAAATTCCTCGAGAGGTAATAATAATAACAATATCGTTCGTAATTAACTGGATTTTCAGTGTTACAAATAAATCTTTCTTTGGTTAAATTGACGTTCTTAAATAGCATGGCATCAAAGAAGTTTCGATGACAAATCATCCTCTAAATCTAAAGCCACTTGATTCCCACGTCGTACTACAAAATAAAATACAGAAATTGGGCTTTATCGAAAAACTTTAAATCAAAGCAGGAGTTTTGCATTTAAATGACTTGACTACATCAGCGGTTGCAACGCACATTTTTATTGGGTTTTAAAGGTATCCAAGTTAGAAATTTCCATTAAAATGTTTTCCGGCGTTCGGGCTCGATTTCGATCTCAGACTCGTTTTCGACACTTCCACGCCGCAGAAAATTAAAAATTCTGTTTCACCTCGTCAGGCGGGCACTTTTGAAAACGCTCCGCCTCACAGAGATTACTTATGCACAATGCCTTTGTACCCCGAGTTCGCTCCCTTTTTGTGGTCGGCTCTAAACTTGTGGGCTCATTTAAACTGTTGAGCCTTCCTTGATCCAAAGGATAAGCGGGCCTGGTCACCCCCTATGTGTAGTTTGGGGTTGATTTAAAACGATCGCAGCGATTGGCTTTCCGGCCGGAAGCTCCGCGACCAGGTTTACTCATTGCTTTGCAATGGAGATGAAGTGGCTCGGTTTATTAAAAAAATGGACAGTAGAGCGGTTCACACCCCTGCTGATATTGTATCTATAAAATATTTGAAACATGATTAAAAATAACCCTTGCTCGGAATAGATATACATTTGATAATGGATCGTATAATATCTAAAGTGAAAGCGTTTGGAAATAGATACCAGATGGGAAGAAAATGAATAAAAATGGTCTGTATAATCAATCCACCACGAGAGATCGGCCTCAAATTCTGTGAAATTTCCTGAGTTGAAATTATTCATATTCGTAAACATGACAAATTTAATGAAGCATTCGAAAATTCCTCAAAGAATGATTGCAAAAAATTCAAAATTGTGTGCTGCCCTTTCTTATAAAACCGGTGTGTTTTATGATAAAAGCATGAAATTCGATGCAAATCGTATTTAACACAGCTTGTAACCCTCTCTTACAAAATTTTAGTTGGGTAAACGGTTTAGCAAAAAAAAAATATTTTGTAAATCCCTACAAGCCTAGTTTTACGTTACAATTACTGATTCAGGCTTGCAGAAATTTAGAAAATATCTTTTGTGGCAAAACCGCTTACCCAACTAAAATTTTGTAAGAGAGAAAATTGCTTCTAAATTAAAGTAACTATTCAGAAAAAAAAATTGGTAGTGATTATACAGGGGGTTAAAAAAATATGGATGGATAATTTATTGTGACGAAGTTTTTAAGCACCCTGTAATTTTCGAAATTAGGGTTTATTCGTCAAAAAGCTGTGGTTTACTGGTACAAACACATGGCCAAAAAATGAATAAAATCTATCAAATATTTTTCGACTTATTTGAAAAAATTCCAGAAAACCATCCACAAGGGAGAGTTCTCACTACTTACTACAAGACAGACTTTTCTTGTGGATAGGTACCATTGAATCAATTTGAAGAGGAAAGGAGTTTCACATTGAATGTTTTAGTCATCAAATGCATCGAAGACCTACAATTTCGGCCTTTTTTCAATGTATTTAAATGTAGTGATTTCTATAATTCCAAAATACCCTATATTTAATTAAAAATTAAATTGAAAAAAGTTGAATTGATAGTATTTATACAATGCAAATGAGAATCTTCAATTTCACCTAAAAAACAAAAAGATAATAAATTGGGTTGGCAAATAATGTTGTTAATGTAAACAAGTTTTATCATAAAAGGAGCGGTATGAATATTTAATAAGATTAAATAAATATTCAAGGAGCACTGAAATAACAATAACACAAATTTCAAATTCAATAAATACAAAAAATATTTACAGAGCAAACCATCTTCATGCCAACAGCTACCTTTAAATGTTTATGTTCGCACCCTTGCTAAATTTTATCTTCATGTTTACAGCTTAGCAATTACACAACGTCTTTCAATTGTAACCAAAAATCGTAAAGTAGCTGCGATGCAGTTGTTTTATTTTTAGGAAAGGAATTAGTGTCGTCGGAAAACTTTTTACTCTTAAATCAACATCCTTGCCGAGTCGGCGGAACCAAACAAGAACCAATTTAATGCAAAATCTAAAAGTAATTCTAGGGGATGTTCTTTCCAAAATAAATATTTGCGAACCCCACAAACCGCGGCCGAGAAATCATTTACAAGTTCTATAACAACCCCTGCGTAGTTCTGCATTGCAAATCTTTCTCTTTTACATAGAGAATGAAATTCGGGAGTTTGAATACATTTAGTAAATTCGGTTAAATTAACAAACTTAAAGAAACTTAATAAACAGCATTACAGTTACCGCTAATTTGCATCCACGTTCTTTGAGCACGTGTTCAACTACAACTTCTTTCAGCGCGCCGCGATTTAATAAGGCGATTTTCATATCTGAAACGAAACAAGGATAATAACAGACCGTGTGAATTTTCAATTTTCCGCTAGAAGAGCGCCCATAAAAAGCAGCAGGACAATGGGCGCAATCATGAGGAAAATTTCGGCACGAAATTTCCAATTTTCCTAAATATTCACGCCGGCTGTCAACTAAAAGAAATGTTGGCTCGTAAATTCGGAATGCATCTTTCAGCTATCTAGCCATTTCCGACACCATCACTTTATAAAATATGAAGATAAATCAAGCTAGCTGCAAGAAGTGTATGAAAGTGCCGTCCAGATGTAAAATAAACGATATCGGGGGTAGATGCATAAAAGCGAGCCATAATAACTGGGGTAAAAATCGAGTAAAAACGGAAATGGTTTTTATAGTCTGAAGTAATATATTTTATAAGCTTCTACCTAAATTATGAAATAATTTTATGCGCGCTCATGTGCGGACATTTATCGTAATGAAGATTTAGCACCTAGCCATCTTACTGTTCGTAAAGCAATGGGATACGAGATACTACTAAGGATAGAAATATTTATCATCCTCGAGTGGTGGTCCACCCGCTCATCAATATTCCAATCTCTACCGTCCACCTGGAGGCCGTCATCGAAAATCTCCATATAACAGCATTATCTCTAGGAAATCAAATTCCCCGAACATGCTGTTTCAATTTCGGGAAGATGGATGATGACCAGGCTTGAGCAGGACTGGTCAGGTAAACATGAATGTGATCGATTCATTTGAATCTTAGAGTGGGACCACATACCGCAGAAAAGGCCAAAAGAAGCATGGTGGGACACAAAATCCAATTCGTCTAGTTTCGAAAAAACGTGTACTACGAACAATAGCTATTTATATAACAAGTACAGACTTTATTTGGCGAGTCTATTTTATGGCCGAGTGAGGTTTGCAGCGAGGTCAATAAATAATACAAGTCAATAAAGTCAGATTATGTGCTTTATGTACAACTGCCAAAATCTAAAAAAAAATCTGGTGTGATACACGCACACAACTTCCTTTTTACAGTGATTTTATAATTAGCCAAAAATTTGATTTAAAATGTTTTAAGCATTTGTCAAAATTTTTCAAAAATTACAAATTCTGCAAAAATGGTACAAAATAGAGCGTTAGTTGAAGAGATAAATTTTCTCTAGAATTTTAAGCTGAATTCAAAAATGTAATAATATACCGGGTGTTCTATTTAAAATAAGAGTTAATAATAAAAATAGACAAAAAAACAAAAGAAACCCATTTTAGAAGTATTCAACTGGAAAATCACCTATCTCACATCAATACACATTCAAAATGTAATAAAAATGTAAAGTTTAAAAAAATCGTTAGAGCCGTTTTTGAAAACATCGAAAAAACTGAAAAATTACAAGAGTAAACACCTACTTCCGGTTATGCGATTTTCTTCAAAAGCTTGCTGTCGCATCCACATAGTACACAAAACTTATACCGTGTGTCCACAGGAGGACGCACCATAGGGATAACCAAATAGAATAGAAAGATCGGCTAATGCTGTGATCGACGGCACGCAAAAACGTTGTTTTCTGGCTTCTGACTCGCCAGTTTAATAAACAATATTGTTATAAATGGTACAAGAAAACAGACGGTGGTCACAGCACTGGTTGATATTTATATTCTATTAGCATTATCTTATCTCTATGGTGCGTACTCCTGTGGACACACGGTATATGAAGTTTCAACGCCATACGTCTTTCCGTTTTTGAGATATTCTGTTCACAGACAGACAGACACACAGACAGACAGACACACAGACAGACACACAGACCAATGAAAAAAAATATGTTTTTTGGGATCAGGGGACTCTGAAACGTGAAGATCTGTTGAAAACTCAATTTCGAATTTTTGGGGTGAATCCAATATCTTTATTGTAAAAGGAAGTAATAAATGCATACATTTGACGTGTACTCCGTGACATAAAAAAATTACATTTTAGTGCCATGATGGATATTGACAGCTGACCTAAAGATACCTTATAGTACTAGTAAAATAAATTAACTTACTGTATTGCCGCAAACTATATCATAAACAGTACTTTATAATACAGCCGTGCATAATAAGTTATTTATGGTACAAGTGTGTTATATTACAAATAATTCACAAGAAAAAAGTTGAGCCCTGGTCGTCAGGCCAAAACGGGTCTAAAGTGCATTATTTGTAACTAGCAGAAACCCACGGCATATGCCGCATTTAAAATGTAGGACGAATTTAATCACTTTTGTTGCACTAAAGAAAGGTTTAAAAGCACGCTAGAGATTGGGAGTAAGGAAAAGTTCCAAAAAATATATTTTCAAATGGAAAGTCTCTGGAAAGGAAACGCTCGCCTCTGGAAGGCGTCCTAATTAATACGACGTTGTTGAAATGCAGTAAAAAAACTCCGGAAAGAATTAATGCTCCTATGAGATTATATGTGAGAATTATTGCGCCACCGAAATAATTTTCAGCTGCCTGCAATCTGTGCTTCTTTTCAGATTTAAGTCGTTGAGGCGTTGAGCGTCATAAAAATATAAATGTGGTAAATAACTGGATTAATTATTATTTCTTTGTAGTTTTAAACTGGCATTATTATTATTATCTCTATAATGGTAACCATAAGTAACTGTTTATAATGTTTATATGCTAGCGAGTTAATTTTCTTCTTAAATCGCTAGTGAATTAATAGTAGATTTTTCTACAAGTTAAGAAAAGTGAAGAGTTTTCCAGCGAATGTAAAAGTTTTACGTGAGCACGGAAGAAACACTTTTCCAATGTGTTAAACATGCAATTTTTCCATGTTGTTGACAAAAATATCTTTTTAAATAATGTTGGTCAAAGTATGGAAGCGCAATGTTTTTGTAACCATTATACATTTTCTGAATAAATTTACTAAATGTGTTTGAATTTAAATTGTTTTTAAATAAATTTTGACATTTAAACAATATGATACTCTTATTCAAGTTGAAACAGGCATTCACTATCACCCTGATTTTAAAATTACTTTTTTAAAATTTCATTTAAAAAAGTAGGCTTTTTTAAATTAATTTCGGTGTGTGAAGTGCCACCTTTTTTCACTCAGTGAAAAAAAGTGACACTTTGCTTTTAATTTAGGAATGAACGATTCTAATTGAACGTTTCCTTAGTTACCAATAGACGTTTCCTTAGTTACCAGAACTGACCAACGCACTTGACTAAAATGAAGGCAAATACAATTCTATACAAAATAGGCTTGGATTTGAATGTTTAATGAAAATTTTTAAAATATTATAGACAACTCGTGTTAGCGTGCTTATTTTTAATAACCCTCCACACTTGTGAAAAAAGCTGCACTTCTAACACTTGTGGTCTAAATAACTATTGTAACGACCTTGAAGCCGCGTTCACGTGCGGACGGTTGACTCACGCGTCGCACGGGCATCGAGAAGCGACCTTGGCGACTCATGCACGCGATGCGTCATCATTTGCCGGAAAAATTCAGCAAGGCCGCGAAGTTTCTAGAAGTGACTCACCAGGCAGATATAGATACGCGCCAGATGAAATAACAAGTCAGTCCCAAATTCAGCTTTGAAGCACGCGTGTGTGTAAATAAATCTAACGATATAAATCATTTATGTTAAGTCGTGTAAATAAATAAGTTGTATCTGTTGTTAGAAATAGTTCCTGATTAGTTATAATAATTTGTGTCCGCGTTAATAGTTTTTGTGTTTCTTGTAAATCGTAATTAAATGGCTGTAAATAAATGCTTAAAACAAGAAGCGGCGTATAATTTTGTATATACGATGCAATTCCGCTGTTATAAATTATAATTTTCAAGAAATATTTAGTTTAAAATATGGAAGCGTGACGACACAAGAGTGAAATTGCCTTCCCCTAGACACCTTAAAATCCGTGGTGCTTCGTTGGTCTAGAGGCGTACACGCATGCAACCCAAATATAAACACGAACGTAGAGGGTTCAAATCCGAGTCGACCAGAGATTTTTTTAAATATATATACATCCATCCTGTGAATGCAAGAGAGACAGACAATACCCAATGAGTACAAGAGAGACAGATTTACCAATTTTGAAATTCAAAACAGGCGCTAAATTAAAATTAAAACTGGCAGCCTAGAGAAGTGCGCGCGCAGAAAACCAAGATGGCCGACCCCCGGGAAGTTTAAATTCAAAAAATGGAACTTAGAAAAAAATCTGAATAGATTTCAAATTCAAATATTCGCGCGAAAATTAAAATTAAAATGGCCGCCGCGTAATTCCGGAAGCAAATTAAAAATGGCAGCCGCGTAATTTAATCAGTAGCTAATGCGTAATTTAATCAGTAGCACATATCAAAATTAATTAGAGCAATCCGCGAGATTAATTAGGTCATTTAATTAGATCAATTTAATTAGGTCAATCAATTTAATCGGATGATTGACAGGTTGCTCCAATTTAGGTGCCCGACTGCTACTATAGAACACCCGGTATATTATTACATTTTTGAATTCGGCTTAAAACTTTAGAGAAAATTTGTCTTTCCCACTAACTCTCTATTTTACGGTTTCTGTAGAATCTGTAATTTTTCAAAATTTTCGGCTTATTATAAAATCACTGTAAGTTTTGTGCGCGTATTACACCAGATTTTTTTTCTTCTCTACTCGACTTACCGTTATAAGAATGAACATAAAATAAAGTGACTCTACTGTGTCATTTTCCACTATAATTTTTGTCCCATTTTAATTATGATTTTGTAAGTTTTATTTAATAATTAAATTCAGATACTATTATTTATCTATTTACTCTAAATAAAGTATTGGCCCCAATTTTTATTTACAATTATTACTTGAATATTATGTAGAAATGCAGAACCATTACAATATGAACTAAGAAAAAATCATCGACATAACTTATTAGTTAACACAAAAATAATTATAAATACCTTTTTTTGTAATAAATAACTAAAGCAGCTTTGTCAATTTGTTCAGGATTACTGGAATATTATTAGTTTCCAATTTAAGCACGTCCTCTATCTCTTCGAAAAAAATTGAAGTGTCCACTCAACATTCTCGCATCGCTGTTCAAGTAAACTACCAGTTTCGGTATTCCGATGGCAGTGAAATTACATACCTTCCAGGATTTTAAGATTTTTAATAATTGCATTTAATTCGAACAACATATCTTGACAGTTCTATGAAACACTACGATTACCTGTTCAGGTAAAGTATTACTTCCGATACTCCCATCGAACTGCAATTACATATATTAGCGCTTTTGATGATTTCTGATGTTTATACTTGATTTCAACTAAATGCCTGAATTCGAAGTCCTACTTTATATGAACAAATGCGGTTACTTGTTCAGGTAAAGTACTACTTCAGGTTGTCGATTTTTACCCAACCGTTGATCCAGATCTACGTTTTTGTTATAATACCCTTGTGTCATGACGACAATAGATTCAGGGACCCTCAAAACGTTAACATCAATCAAAATCTCGAGTTCATTTTTGTTTCGTGATCGCAATATTCCCTTTGCATACTACCTATGTATACCAGAATATGAAAAAGCGAAAACCATGTTTACCCTCTATCTATATCATTGTACCTTACATATTCCGTTAATGTAGTTACACAGCCATTACGAATACCTTATGCTCGTCTGCTCAAAGTGATAATTTAATAAAGAAGCTGAATTTTGTTCTGGTAGTGCTACATACATCTTTCCTGTTGCTACACGCTCCAGAGAATGAAGACAACTGGCCAGAAGCCTCAGTATTTATTAGCAGTCGCCACAGACAAGGATGAAAGCTAAATTCAACTTCTATTGCAAGACGTAACTGCTTAGAAACCAAATATTGTTCATGCTGTTGAGACTCATCTACAAGCGTCATTTCCAAAAAATCTCGCAGGCGTTACCCAATTCGACAATCACTACAGACGTTCTGTTTCTGCAAGCGCCTGTAAATGTTCTTTACAAAGCGCCAGAAATCGTCCAACAGATGGCATTAATTAACAGCGACTGACAAAAGCCGGGCCGGAACGCCAAAAATACTTCGGGCGGTCGCTGTGTACAAAACAATGAGCTGAGCCCGGACACAAACAAAATTTCTCACTAGACCAATTGGACGCCTGCCAACTATTTACGAGCCACGCGGACGCGCATACCGACGAATAATTGACTGCTGGTAAAGGTCGGCGCATTTCACGTAATCTTTACGAAGATATAAAATTCTGGTCGCGCCCTCGTTTATAATGTAGATGTGCATGGTTTGCATAAAATTGATCAAAATAAGTGGCGCGAGCGGTTTCATACCAGAGGACCGGGAGCATTTACATTAAAAGTGAATAAAGCGATATTCGAAGGTACGCTGGCTTCACGACGCGACGCTTTGGCGAGGTAAACCAGGGTGTAATTGCAATTTTAAATCTGAATGGCAAACTTTACAGATTATACCATAATTTAGTATGTGCATAATGGGTTGGAGAACTGGGAACTCGGAAATAAAATGTGCGTAAGGAAGTAGTTCCAATGACATAATTTTAAGCAGCTACACTGCAACAGTTCTTTAGAAGTATTGCTGTTTTTCAGTACTACCCCTGTAGCGCGGCGTAAAAAATGATCGAGTTGTTCCACGTGTTGAACAGAAAAATCCAATCTTAAAAACTGCCGCAAAGGAAGACAAGTACGCTTTAAACATAATACCACTACAAGCTGTTTAGAAGTTCTGCCATAGGGTTTCTCTCAGTAACACCAATAGCCTCACTTCTTAGCCGATATTGCCTAGCTCAAGTATCCTTTACCAGTATGCTGAACTTCAAAGCTTAGTTACAGCATCTCTCCCCAACTCGTGGAAAAAGCGATGATGTAAAATATGAGCATTAATTTTTTGTTAAAGTTGCAAATTTATAATACATGTGGTACGTTTTGGCAACTATTTACTAAAACGTTTAATGCGCACTGATTGCAATGAATATTGGAACTGGTCGTTGACCATAGTCTGCACGGCAGTTCTGAATCACACTCGTCATAGCTTTGAGAAGTTGGACGTTTTTACAGGAAACACATACTCTAAAGTATGTAGTTGCATATCGATGTAGGAGCTCCTGCCCTGAATTTCTCTTTCTATTAACAAAACTAATTACAAAACTCGACCCTAAGAAATCAGATGGAGTACATAAAATTCCTCAATTACGTACAAAAGCTTTTGGCGATTAGCTTAAAGAATTTCTACTGCATATCTATGTAACCAGTGTTTTTTCTGAAACTGTATTAATATATAATGCAGAATATTTTCAAGTCTTATGACAGACTTTTTACCTATTCTTACTAAACATCTATCTAAATTATATACTATATGACTCGGAATAATATATATTCATGCATAAGTGCTAGTCATGATGTCCGCTTATTACGATGCATATAGTGTCCGTCATAAATTTGGACGCGCTATTTTTTTTAAATTATCCATTTATAAGGCAAATTTTGTTCTTGATAAAAGTCCCTGCATCTTCTCCAACTACAAATGCGCTTGCCAAATTTAAATAATATCTCCTTTCGTCTACGGGAGATGTTTGAAAATATAAAAATGGTTCAAGAATAAAGTATCTTTATTTTTCACAATACACAAAAATTATATTTGGAAAAGTTGCTTAAACTTAATAGATGCCAACTATGAAATCACAGCCACCTACTCCTAAAAACAACTTTCACTGGTTTTTCCTATTTTGTTCTTACCGCCGTGTGTATTACAGAAAAAAAATTATATACAGTGTTAACTTATTATCGTCGGCCACCTCCTTTCTAAATATTTGTTATATTACATTTAAATTAAACCTTATAGTTGCTTTGAATTCCTGAAAAGATTGAAACCATTTTTCGCTCCGCTTAATTGTTTCCTCAATTTATCAAATTATTTCAGGCCTAACCTGTATATTTTTATTTGCATTGTAGTCAGTTTGCATTTCAAATTGTTCAATTTCCCAGTTCCGTTCATTCTGTACCTGTATCAGAATAATCAACATTTCCCGCTCGTTATCTTTGGAGCACAGCGCTGGTGTTATCTTTTCTTGCGGCGTGAAGCGCATTCTTCTTCGGCGACTCTACTTAGGCTGAAAACACACGAAGCGCACTCACGCTTTAGGCTATCGGTGACCTGAAATTAAGGTCTTTTAACATCTCTCGATTTAATCGACGAGTTTAATTGATTAAAAAACCCACAAAGAGGTTCCTTTAAGTTATGCGTGTGGAAACCTCTAATGAAATGTTGCTGAATTATACTGTAATTTAAACTATTTAACAAACCAGTTGCCTACACTATTTTGATAACCAACACATTTTTACATTTAATAATCCATATTTAATTGTTGTTGAGTTATTCTATTCGGAATCACTTTGATTCCTGGCGCCCATACTTTTGTTTTGAAGCTACTTGCTGCGTGCACAGCTGAGCCAAAATACACGACCTAAAAAGCGCCGAATAGAGCTAGTTCGGCCCACAGAGTAAGTGTGGTAGCGCAAAAGATCAATCTGCGTTCTACCATACTACCATAGCTGTTTGACGCAGGTTGGCTCTTTTTTTTGTTGTGACAAGATCACCTTCGAGATTTCTTCAGATCTTCACGTTTCAGGGTTCCTAGATGACGAAAAACATGTTTTCTCAATTCTGTCTGTCTGTCCGTCTGTTGGCAGTATAGCTCAAAAACTGCTGGTTGGGGAAAGACTATATTTTGTATGGAGATTAAATCTTGACCTGGTACAAAACCGAATATACTTCTTCTACATAAACAAATATAATGTCTATTTTTGCTTTAACGCAGGAATCCCTAAAGGAAATAATTTGAAGATAACTTAATTTTTTAGCGCTAATGAAAATGGTAAATATAATAAAATGGATAGAAGTATACAGCGATAACCGTCCCTTGTATAGAGTCAGAGGCGACCCAACTCCTGTCCCAGCGTGATCTAGCAGTGAAAACGGCGTAGTAAGCGAATTGAACCGGTCTAGACGCGTGAGAGCGAGCCTGGGAGACGTATTTTATACGTATACCCTGCTAATAGAATTATTACGGCTGTTGATTGAAGAATTATTTCACAGCGTTTTGTACTTCTGCCTCCGACTAAAAGCCCTTGCCTTTTAACACCTTTTTCAGTGACCCAAAAATATGGAAATCACAAGGCGATAAATCTGGGCTGTAGGGTGGATGCTTTAAAATCCTCCATTTCTTTTGTTGAATATGTTCTCCACATTGGCGATTTTCTCTAAGCATGCCTTTCACACATCGCATATTGTTATTGATGTCTGTTCATACAGTCACCAGCGCAACTGGTCTTGGCTCATCATTAATTCCCTATTTTCCATTCTTAAAGTTTCAGCACCATTTCTTCACAGTTAGATACGCAATATATGGGTTATCATATACTGCTTGTATTCGCGTATGAATTTGGAATGGTATCAAACCCGCAGCACACAAAAACTTATCAAAATTGGACGGATTTTAGACAACAAATGGTAACAGTCACAATTTTTAAAAATCACATCAAATATAAACGAGATAAACCAACGCGGTCTATTGTTCCAGGCCATTTGAAATGCAGCAATCCGTTCTGCATCAAAATCCTCAAGATAATCTCTGAAAAATCCTCATTATCTTCTTGTAGGAATAGAAACTCCTAAGCGGATCTCATCGGCGCAAACGAGGGCTCATTCCAGTAAATCACAGAACTGCACGTAAACAACGGTCATAAAAGTTCCAATTAGAGACCTACATAAAACCGTTAACTTTTTGGGTTTAATCAAACAGTCACCAACGAAACTCTCGCTGATATTTAATTCCATTCCAACCAACATGGTATGGCCTAAAGCAGTTAATATGGATATTAGTAGGTATCAACAAGTGTCATTAAGTGTTTCGTTATAAAAATAAAAGTAAACGATGGTGCCAAAACACGAAATATTTCGTGCTTCAACAGATGTCTGAAAAATACATATAAATATTTCCATTCAAGTTAGAAATCTTGATAGAGCGATCGACAACAGGAGACGAATTACGTGGACCTAATTGAATTCAGCTGTAAAGAAATTTTCTGCATTATATTTTTATAGTTTTTAATAATTACAAAAATATTTTCTTCATACAGCACGTACTTACAATGATTCATGAGTAATGCGCTCGATTAGAAAAACATATATGAAGTTGGAAGAAAATAAGACTAATTATAGTCCATCTCAAGCAAACGCTTCCATACTAGCATACACAGTTTACAACTTATTTGACAATGTTTAATAAGTTGAAGAGATGCCGATACATAGGTACACATGAATTCATTAGTGCCCAGGACCAGCTTAGTTTCTGAATTATCATTTTCCTGAAAACGTTCGCGCCTGAGTATGCCGGGGACATTAAGCGTATCGTTATAAATAATAGAAATAGGTAAACAAGGCTACAAATTTCTATTCATTATATTTTTTGCAAGGACCATTCACGTGTACAAATAAATAATCGATATATATATTTTAAAATGTATATCTAACTAGCTGGCCCGGCAAACGTTGTTTTGCCCAAAAATAATTTGTCTCTGACACCCCGTTTAACCACTATAGAGTTTTAATTTTATATCATGTTCATCGTCTTGGACTTAAAAATATATGCTACTTTCTAGCTGTACCCGCGACTTCGTAAGCGCGAGGTTCGTTATTTCTGTATTAAATAATGACTAATTAGTTTCTGTCATCCCAGCCCATCTTATCCCATCCCATCCCCGTCCCCGTCCCGTCCCGTCCCGTCTCCTCCTCTACCATCCCATCCCATCCCTTCCCGTCCCGTCCGTCCCGTCTCGTCCCATTCCTTCCCGTCCCATCCCGTCCCGTCCAGTTCAGTCCCGTCCCGTCCCGCCCCGTCCCTTCCTGTCCCGTCCCGTCCCGTCTCCTCCTCTACCATCTCATCCCATCCCTGCCCG
Source organism: Agriotes lineatus (assembly GCA_940337035.1). Taxonomy (NCBI): domain Eukaryota; kingdom Metazoa; phylum Arthropoda; class Insecta; order Coleoptera; family Elateridae; genus Agriotes; species Agriotes lineatus. The sequence goes on along the minus strand of OW679194.1, from coordinate 50,428,225 downwards.
TCCCGTCCGTCCCGTCTCGTCCCATTCCTTCCCATCCCGTCCCGTCCACTTCAGTCTCGTCCCGTCCCGCCCCGTCCCTTCCTGTCCCTTCCCGTCTCGTCCAGTCCCGTCCCGTCCCTTCCCGTCTCGTCCAGTCCCGTCCCGTCTCGTCCCTTCCCGTCCCGTCCCGTTCCGTCCCCTCCCGGCAAACGTTGTTCTGTTCAAAAATAATTTGTCTCTGAAACCCCGTTTAACCACTATAAAGTTTTAATTTTATGTCATGTCCATCGTCTTGGACTTAAAAATAAATGCCGTTTTCGCAATCAACGTCCTAAAAAACCTCAATAACGACACCCATTTCGATTTTTAGGCTTATTTACCCCATTTCACCTCTTAAGGGGTAGCGAACCCGACAGACGTTGTCCTGCCCGAACATTGATTTGCCTGCTATTAGCGTGTTCAGCAAACGTTTTTCCGATATTCGAATTTTCGATTTCTTTCATTTTAAAAACATGCTAATAGCTACAACTATTTTCATTATCCGTAGCGCGCTGGTCATCATTGCGGTTGGCACGTAAAGTAGATACCCGCGCAGCTGACTGTCTTCGACGACCTATGTTAGCTCGTCGTGCCTTTGGCATTGTAACGGACACTATAAAACGACACCGAATTGTTTTCACAATCACTTGTACACAAACCAAATTTGAATGTCTGACTGACTGACTGACTGACTGCGACGACCCTGCATTCGCTTCGCCCCCTGTGGGTGCAGGTAGCGGCTGGGCCTCCCAGGTCAGAACTGTCCTTCCGAGAATTGTCGGCACAAACAGCACAATAGCTCTGATGCGGATTATGACATGATTTTATTTTCTGGCTTTCCCTTTGGATTTTTCCGAATTTTCTTTTTTGCTAAACCACCTCGGGAGTAAGACGAACACAACAAAAGAAAAATCATCCAAATCGGTCAAGTCGTTCTCGAGTTTTTGCGTTACTAACACACTAACGCACTAACGCACTAACGCACGGCGATTCATTTTTATATATAAGATTCTGATAATCAGTATGTCATATAATCCCAGCGTCTTGCTACTAGTATTTAAATGGGTTGGAAATGAATCAACTAACTTCTCTGCGAGATGTAACGAGAATTCCCTTCATGTTGATTGCAGGAAACATTTAAAAAATTGCCGATGTCTTGGGTTTTCTCGCTATATTAATTTTCATCAATCCCCAGACATTTTTAATTGGGTTAATGTTTGCAGACACTGGTTGCCGTGGCAAAACCTTGATGTTATATTCCTCTTTGAATACAGTGTACTTTTTGTATCAGTGCTAATGATCATTATCCTCCTACAGTAACCAGTCCTCGCAATCGGCACTAATAGTAAACCACCTACCATGGACTGACACTTTTCAGGTCGAGAATGCAGTTGGGAAATATCAATTTTGCATCGAAGTTATTGATTAAAAGAATATGCTTTGGTTTACCGAAACCGCATTTGAAAACAAATGGCGTCTTCTCTCTGAATCTAAACTTCTTTAGTCATCGGATAGGTGTTGTTTTTGTCAAACTTACATCCTTATGTTTCAGCGCATATCTTATAACTGAGAAATTGTTATTAGGATTGTTTCCAAAAACTGTCAGTACCGTATTACTACGTTTTATCAGTTTTTCTTTCTCCGGGCACGAGTCTTTATACGATCAATCGACTCTTGATTGCTTTTCACTTACCTTCAGATAGTTCTAATTTAGTTTTGGTTTCAACTTCGGGCAGTACTGATGATTGGATAAAAACATAATTCTCCATCACTTCTTAATAGCAAAGCTTTAACAGAACTGAACTGTTAATGAGCATTTCATACACCAATATAACTTTTATTACTAATCATCAACGTAAGAAGGGGACTATACTTATGAACCCAGCTGTAGCACTAGTTCTCCTTTGGGTAGTCCATTTTAAAAAATTCTGAATGTTCTTCAAACCGCTACGTACTTCATTTGTAGTAACATTCAATAAGACCTATACGATTTTGTAGAATTAAAATTGTTTCTCCATAGTGCAAAACATGATGTTACAGTGTTTTCCGATTACTTTTCGCCATGTATCAATTGTGTTTCACTGTTTGGCAATACTGACAAGTGTTGACCAGAGGGAAAAGCATTTGAGATAAAGTAAAACACAACTGATACATGGTGAAAAGCAATCGGAAAACAATGTACTGTTATGATACACCATACGTTGGCCGTAGATAAAATTAAAATGTATAAAATAAATTGGGATGTAAGTACAATCCATATTAAACCATTAAAAAATCGATGACGTTTATAAGTTTCATGAATAAATCTGAGTTAAAGCAAATTAGTAATGAAATGATAACTATTGAACGTTTACAGGTGGTTTGAATATAAAAATAATATTTAAGAGACGATAGTATAAGTAATGACAAATGCAAAATTCTGATAAGGATATAATTAAAGTAGGTAGATATCAAATAAGAATAGAATATAGGAGGCATAAAGAATGGAAATATGGTAGATAGAACGTTTGTTCTCATTATTAGAAAATAACAACTTGAAAAACATGAAATGAAAATCGTTTTGATCTAATAAAAAATATCGAATTTAACCCTCTTTTAATGTAAAATGTCTGGGCTTATTTAAGAAGGGTAATCTAAATCTACCTGGTGTATATAAAAAATGAAATATTAAGAAGCAACGAATTTAATTACAGGAGATAATTGGCAAAGTAGTAAAACTTAATGGATACAAGGATTTTTATTTACAAGTGAATAATTGAAGAATTAATTGGAACAGTTTTATTGAGAAGAATACATTGGACAAGTAACATAAATAAAAAAAGTGTTTACATCAATCTAAGTGTTGCTGAGTAGAAAGACCATAGAAGTTTCAGTAAAGCGAGAGATCCATTCCGGAAGGTAGGAGCAGAGACAGGAGCAGATCTGGTTTGTTCTGTTGGCTGTTTGCTGTCAAAGATTTTGAGTTTTGGAGTATTGGACGAAGCTTGACACTGGTGATCCATACGTGAGTGCTGCATTGCAGAGAGCTGCTTCGAGAGAATCCATAGCGGAAGGAGGTAGCAGAGATAGGAGCAGATCTGGGATTGTTCTATTAGCTGGTGGCTGTCAGGGATTTTTGGTTTCGTAGTATTGGACGAGGCGTGACACTGGTGATTTGTTCGTAACAGCTGCATTGCCAGAAGCTGCATAAAGGGGTCGATTACAGTCTTGAACATTTTCGAAGTGGAATGTACAAGGTGGGTAATTTCTTAGAACATACCAAATATAAAGCAAATAAAGACATTTTAAAAGCTGCAATTAATTAAGAAACAATAACTTACCGTATTATATAAAGTTATAATGTACAATTCTTAGAATAGGGCATTTGTCATTGAGATTTGAGAATTACTGTTGACATTTGGTTGACATTAGAAGTGACATTCAATTTGAATGAATAGTTGAAAAATACTTGAAAATCAGAACAAAGTAACTAAATAATTGAACTCAAACTCCTGAAAGAGTGTCAGGCGCTATCATATTAATATTTGAAAGTGTGCATATTAAAAAGCACAATTCAATTTAAAATAGAGTAGCCAGTGCAGTACATACAACAGATTTGTAGTAGAAAACCCTATTATTCACTATTTTCAACAAAGCTGTTACTATGGTAATAGTAATTAAAAAGATGACTAATTACGAAACTTCATTGTTTAACCAATATAAATGCTTTTTATTTTTATGTATTCACCTCCCCCAGAAAATTACGGCAATTTCAAGTAATTTACTGACTGTTTATAACTATTATCCTCATCGGTGTTGTTATAGACTCTTAACCAAACTAATTTTAGTATCGTATTATTATTACCGCACTTAGTGCGGTAATGAACATTACTGCACTCTTTTTATATACAAAAATAGACTGAACCAGGATTTATTGATGAAGATAAAATGTTGAGCAATACACATTTGCTTATGACACTTAACGAGATGCGTTGGATTGCCGCAAAACTCGACTCAGCGCCTTGTTTTAGCAATCAAACTCGTTTCGTTAAGATGCTCATAATCAAACTTGTATCGTTAATATCTATTACCACTTCCACCACAACAAATTGTAGCTTTAAAACGATATCCTTAAAATACTTCACTAATTCTAGATTTATTTCCGCTGCGAAACCGCACCACACGGTTAGATCATGCATAACACAACACAAAAAATTAAAAATGTACCTGAACGAACTGACGTATGCATTCGTTGCCGTGATCCCGAAGGAAGGCCTGGAGCGTTTCCATCCCTTGGGCGGAGAGTCGCAAGCCATTTCCGTTGTTGTTGTTATTGTTATTATTATTGTTGTTGTTGTTAGGATTGTTGTTATTGTTATTGATATTGTTCAAGGTAAACATGATGAAGCTTATTAGTGAGCGCACAGCGGAAGTTCAAGTCATCACTTCGATGGTTTCTTCGCAGTCGGGAGGATACACTTCATTAACTCTATTTTTATGTCGCGTGAAAGGTTTATCGATTATTTATCGGAGACGGCCGCAATATAATTAAGCGAATTTACGACGCCTCTTTAATTGAGGTATCTTCAAAACTGATTAAATACTCGCAGGATTTATTGAGCCAAGGATATGCTTGCTGTACACGAACTATTAGGTGAGACGGATGGCGGCAGCGCCAATGCCGCAGTAAAGTGTTAAATTTTCATTGTGTGCGTCGAGAAAACTCTGGGCTGAAAGTGAAAAAGAATTACGAATAAGCAGTGAAAACAGCCAAGCGGGCATTCGCCTGAGTTGAGCAGAGCAACTTTACAACTTCCATAAACTTAAAAAGGCCCAAATAGAAAAACTGACGATCTTTCTATTGCTCAATTTTGCTTGTAATATTAAATTCTTCACGCATATCGAAAAGTACTCGAACCCGAAATTTTCAACAATAGAAATTTACATCCTGCATTTTTCAATGCGTATATAAAATTCCGATGCTTATAGAAATACTCGAGGATAACACAAATATTAGTTTGTTATTAAATAATACCTGAAAACGTCAAGAAAGTCACACTTTGAAGGCTATTTTGATTCTAGAAAATTAACCATTACACGACTATTACAGCAATATTGTTACCTGACTGCTATTACTGTACCAGTCGTGTAATGGTTAACTTTCTAGAAACCTAATGTTCTTTAACAGACCTGATCACTAGTTTTTTAAAGAATTGTCAAAATGACGTTTTCAAAATCTTAAGGTTATGAATCGGTTGTATGCTTTAGTATGACTTTATTGGCGATTTCAGGCAAAATTGTATACATACCACGTCATGAAAGTTATGCTACGAGCTTAAAAGTACCTGGCCTTACAGCCTCGTACAATATGCTCCTTCGTCCAGAAAAAGATAACTTTCATGATATGTAAATAACTATTATGTGCACTCTACTAAAAATATTTGTCATATTCAAGCAATGAAATGAATGCCCATTAATAATAACAACTACGTAAGCTAAGCTGAGAATATTTTGCATGCGATATTAGATTAGATCAACATTAGCAATCTTGATAAATAGCACCTATTTATATGTTTATAAGTATTTACCACGTTTTATTAGCATTTTAACATGAACAGAGTTTCTAAGATACTTTCACTTATTATACCATGAATAGTCAAAGTTATGTCGACTATTTTTGCGGTGGTGTCACGAATGTCCATTGCGCTTTGGTACGATTGGGACGAGTGCGCTAGCACGAGTCCTAATCCCAGGCGCAATGGATATGAGTAGTGATACCACCGCAAAAATATTCTACTTAACTTTGACTAAGAATGGTATTCGAGGGACTATTCAATGAACCAAACCACTTTTTCAAATTAGTTTTCAGTAAATCTAGCAAAAAACTACGCAATTTCTATAGTAACAGAACACTAATATTGACTTTTTCTAATAAAAATCGCATTTGTTTAAAATAGTCACTTGAATACCTTCTAGGAAGATATATCCACTGATATTTTTTTGATTGGGCAAGAAACGTCAGATTTTTGGATTTTCATTGGTCACTTTTTGATAGATGACCGGTGAATTGAATAGTCAAAATAATCCTGTGAATTTTATAACCCTATATGTCAATTACATCTTACAAATGTTTACTGTTGATTGTATGACCAATGCGTCCGAACAATAAACATGGAGTGAATATTCTGTGACCTGTTGAAGGGGTTAAGTTTAATGTTATTAAGTTATTATTATGGGGTGTTCATTATGAAAGTTCACATAAAAGTTTACAGATAATAATAATAAAAATGAAAATTTTAACGTCCAGTGTCAAAAGTGATATCGTAAACAAATTCAGTAACGATATTGAGTTTTCTTTAGCACCAATATAGTGCTGCAAAAGGCTATTGCAGATTTACCTAATGAAGACCAATCTAAAAGCTTTAGTAATTATAAGTAAAGTAACTCTGCCTTTTAAAAAAAACCATCGAATCCTTTGATGCATGTTTATTTCGAGCCAAAAGAGACAACTGTGCATATGCAATGAACAGCTCGTATAAATTACATAGTTCACTTTATCAAAATTTAACTGCATCGCGTCGTAGTGGTTCGTATTAAACACAGCATAGTAAAAAATGTCGCCTGCCAAATTGTCGCTCTGTAAAAATATCTTTACAATAAAGTGCTTTCAAAGATGCCGCCCCCTTTCTAAAAAGAAATAAATGCATTTAAAATAGTAATTTCTTCGTATTGGTTAAACTTTACACATACGTAGACGACGCCATATATTTAAACACCCTTACATTTGGTATATAATATACTATACTTCAGAACACTGAAACTTTAATTATTGTAAGCAGTTCTACAATAGAGCATTACTTTACTTTTATTAGAGATAATATATGCAACGAGTGCAATTGTAGAGAACGACGTTTTAATGTTTTAACTGCAAATATTAAAAGAGACCGGGAGTGATAGAGCTCGGTTTTTGTTTTCGTTTCATTTTTGAGGTACTAACAAGAACTGCGAAAATATTTTGTATTTATGAACTGAGCAACACATTGCAAGGGATGTTTAATCATTCACGAACTATTTTTATTAATCCTTTTTCAAATAAAATGGTGGCTAAGTTGTATTTTTAATAATGTATAATGGTACTGTAGTCAAATATATAGGGTGTCTTTAAAAAGAATTACTCCTAGTATGCTTTGAATTTCCTATAATCCAAACCAATAACAATCTAGTGGCACATAAAAATTTACATGCAAACAAAATTCAAAACATACTACATGTAATTCTTTTTAAGACACCCGGTACAATGTCTCGGAGATCTCCGATACCTAGAAATTTTAAAATGACTATTTGATAAACATGAGAATTTGTTCAATCTCTGATAAGTTCTTAAAATACAGTAGATACCGTTTATAACGACGGCGAAAGAACTGAAGGAATTCGGTCGTTCTATCCGTAGGTCGCCATAAATAAAGAAAAAAGCTTTTCCTCCAATGGGACAAAAAATTATGCTTTCCGATATATTTTGAGGCCGTAAAATACATCATTTTGAGATACCCATTTAACAGTATGGGAATAACATTTTAGCCTAGGTCCAAAAAAACTTTTTCGACTTAACAGTAAAATTATTAATTTTAGCGTCTAATCCGATCGGACTCCGGCACGGGCGCTCATGACTTTCACTTAATTAAGATTTAGGTTTAAGTGACGCCCGCGCCTCTGAGGTAATGCGTGAGCGGTTCCGGGGGGCAACGGTTGTAAAAAAATATAAAAAAACAAAAAAATCCGATCGGAGAAAAAACGATGTTTTATTCGTAATAAAAAGTGCATTGTTTGTACTAATAAAATAAATCACTATTATTGATAGAAAGAATTAAGGTTATATATGAATTATTAAAATATAATAATTAAAAAATTCATTAACTTGTTTTGTCTATGTAACGGTTTGCTTTCCAAAATTGGCTACGTATGTTTTCTATCAAATATGTATACTGTTCTTATAACAAATTATTTAGCTATAGAACCATTTGGCTTCCATATGCCAAATAATTGCAGCTTCGATCTTCCGTTTTAACATAAAAATTTTGTATGTGCTCACAATTCGAGGATGCATTAACAACTAAACTGAAATACCAGGCAATCATGCTTGATTGCCACTTTCGCAAAATTCCTTGGGAGCTTTGTGGAATTTTTCCACCGCTTGTCGTTATACGTAAGTATATCCGATACACTGTAGCAAATTTCAGTCCAGTTTTCGGTTGCTATATCAGTTCGGCCGCAATATCCGATGTCGTAATAAGTGATACATCCACAATGTCTTTAATATGAACTTTAGCTGGGACTTTAAATTTTCGCATTTTTAACCGATATGTCGCTACATCGGATGTCTCTATAATCGATATCTACTATAATAGAAAATTTTTGATGATCTTAAGAGGATATTCAGGGTCGTAGATCATTCCAAAATTATAAAAACTATCCTAATTTAATAAACAGTTTTCCCCACTTCTGATTTTACCGGAAGAGCAAATAGAATTTTAATTATTTCCTATATCGATACAGGCAAACCTCCTCCAACAAGTGACGTTGACTAGGCTAAGAATAGGACACTCCCGCATTACGCACTCATACTTATTCCAAAGAGAAGACCCGCCAACATGCAATAAATTAACACCAGAATCACCATCGAGCATGTCATAATCCATTGTACACATTTTGAATAAGAGAGAAGAACATCTGAAATTGCATCAAACAACCTTCAGAAATCCTAAATAACGACAGTTCCAACACAGAAAAATGCATGTGCTTTATGAAACTTACTGGACTATTAAATACAATATAATACTATAGTACCGGAGCTAATAACCTATGTAGTTGATGCCTGTATATTAATTTAAAAAAAACTTCCTCCATATAATAATAATATAATAATAATGGTGAGGTACTAACACCCCATGAAGGAGCTTGGCCTGCAAGGCGGAAGGTCAGAGCTTCCATATCCTCCATATACATTTTTTTAATTGAATATCCGTTGCCCATGGCAAATTTTATCTCTGCACAAAATATAAATTAATGTAAAATGCAATTAAGCAGATGTTTACAATAAAATTGTTGATAACTAATTCTGGAATTTAATACGCAATCCATACAATTTCTCAAAAACAAAACAAACTCAACCTTAGAAATAACTTGTAGAGCGGTCTTTACATTGATTATTCAAGGAAAGTTCTTCTGTTTTTTTTTTGTATTGCGACTTTTTATGTGTGTTCTAGTGAAAATTAAATTGCTAGCCAAAGTGCATAAGCATTCAGAATATTCCAATACTACTTTGATGGAAGCCCGTTAAATTGTGGATTTGCACTAAAAAAGCAAACACAGACTAATTGCAAAAACAGAGATCTACTCCCTACGGCAAGAATTTCCAATAAAATTTCAGCAATGTTCTTTTGCAACATTCAGCAAATCTCTAGGAAATTCTCGGAACATTTTCCGTGGGGTTTGGCAAAATACCGCCCTCGTAGAATGTACAAATCGGCACAAATTGTGGCAATTGATGATAATTGGACAAATAACAGATAATTCCCTTGGCAAACACGGATCGAAGGCGCTTCCTTGCACTAACTCAATAGAACGCAACTAAAATAGCGTCAAGTTTTAGATTACATAATTCGTCTTGGTCTTGAGTTATCCGTCGGTGGGTGAGCAAGCTTTCTCGAACAAAACGAGTGTAAATAAATGTTTTCTATTTCTGAACTCGATAAAATCTTTTCTCGGCGACAACGCGAGTTTTCTTTTGCAACGTCCCAACTTCACTTCGAACTTAAATTTTGTTATTAAAAAACGTCCGAACGGCCTTTCTCCTGAGCGATGGTTGTCCATTATGGATTTTTTGCTTCGCTGGCTGCGGGAGTTAGCAACTATCACTTGGCGAGGATATCTGGAATGGGGCTCGTAAAAACCACACGAACCTAATATGAGGGCAATAAAAAGAACCCGAATGTATCGATTATCAAGGATGTCGACAAAATAAGCACCAACGTGCTAAAACAATAACGCGAAGTAATCATCCCGAGTTCCTCCGCGGAGGAAAGGGGTTCGTTTATGGCCCAGGTAAGCTGCAGGTCAATTTTGCGAAGCTGCGTCACCTTTGGAAAGCCCCTGTCAATTCTTACAGTTCGTACCGTTCAAATTAAATATGACGTTGATAAAAAGGAGCTCAGGGTTTGACAGTTCCATCAAAGCTGATAGATGTTGATATAGGGGCGGAGAACGAGGCGTTAATAAACACCCCGGCTTCCATGCCAATTGAGATTTAATGGGTGCCATTTTGCAAATCTGGCAGGAGACCACGTTCTTCGCTTGCCTTATTTTAAAGTTCGGGGAGTGACGTACCTGCGAGTTAACCGTTAAATATTAAATTGTTATTTCACCTGAATAATTGAAAAGTTCCCGAATTATTTCGCGGGCCCTGCTCTGCCAGCCTGTAGACCCAAATGTTTTTAAGCTTTTTAGAATGTCGAAACAGCAGTTGCAATTTTAATTTAAATAAGAAAATCGGAATACAAAGTGCTGCCCACCATTACTTTAAAACATAAAGGGCCGGTTGCAGAAAGCAATGTTAAGTCTGGTGTTAGCTAACATCGCGTCAAAGTGAACAAAATCGCATCAAATTTTGTTTACTAATGTATTAGTTACCATAAGCATTTGAGATTTGATTCGTTTTTGTTCACTTTGACGCGATGTTAGCTAACACCAGACTTAACATTGCTTTCTGCAACCGGCCCAAAGTGTAAGGAATTGCACTGGCTTACTTTTTAGCGAAATACATACCATCTTGTTCTTAAGAAAAGTAAATCACAGTTTAGGGTTACGATCAGATTTTAAAAATCTGCTTATTTCGCATCAAAGTTATCCTGGTTATAATAATTATTCCTTTTATTATACATGTTTAAATCAATATTTGACATCTGCATTTTTATTAGTTTCACTTCAGCACATACCATAAGATTCTTGCTTTGATTTTTTTAGTAGATGTATTTTGGAATATCCGGTTCAAGCTTATGTCAATATTTTATTTGGCAATAATTGCTCAAGATATTTTCACAATTTTTGTCACACTGAAGACTTAAAGAACGAAATTAATTAAGTACATATTTCTTTATCGGTTAAGAAGTGAATGTTTAAATAATATCACCTTCATTCGTCTCACTACAAAAACTAACCACTACAAATATGAATATAAATACATAGCAATATTATGTACTTTAAAAAATGTTTATGCTATTATATTACTATATTAAAACACTATACTTGATGGCGTGACTTCAAGCTTCTGGTTTTTTCACAAACGTTTCTATTTAAAATATTAAAATCCCGTTTGCATTTCAATCCTATAAGGACGTTCTTGTTATTGTTTTACGTTTTAAAAGGGTGCTGAATTATATATTTCGTTGGAAATTTATGCTTTGCTTCCTTTTCCTGAGCACACAGGTTCCGTTACCTAACTGGGAATGTATACGTTTTAGAATAATCACAATAAATTTCCCCTGCGCTCTCCTTGACTCATAATTCGTTTAAACGCGTCACCCTTTTAGTTCAACGTTTTGCTTCCTGCTATACCATTACATGTGAACGGCGAAATAACTTTATGGGTCACATTTACATCTTCACCGCAGTTAATTAAAGCATTGTATGACGAAATCGGCCTATGTGGAAATTTCTGTAGGCCTATACTTAAAACAACCCGGGTTTATATTTTTAATATATTTAGAAACTCAAAATTCAAACTAATTGATTTTTTATATTACTTAGTGTTATTTGGTGGAGATATAGTATTGACTTTACATTTGAACCATCCTCTAGATCAGTGGTTCCCAAACTTATTTGGCCTACCGCCCCCTTTTCGGAAAAAAAATTACTCGGCGCCCCCTGGAAATCTACATTCTTTAAGCGAATAAACAGGAATATATTGTAGTGGTAGCTTCTTGAGACCGATAATTATCTATAAGAGTATTTCTAGGTAGGAAATAATTTTGAAAGAATAAATTAATTAGCAATTAAAAAGTACAACATAAATATTTCAGAATTGTTTAATGGATGTTAGATACAGTTATTGTTAAATTGCGAATAGTTTATTAAAAAGGTTCGAGCATATAAGTAGATCTAGATGGAATAGTTGTTTGGTAACATCAGAGCTTAGATTTTCATTTGTAGGTATTAACTGACACTCGGAATAACTAAAGTGAAAGCCAAACTCAAATGCTTATCTGAAAAAGTTAATTATGTAATGTTATAATAAAATATACCATATAGAAATTTTGGATAAATTATTATTGCTAGAGAAAACGATATTTTTAGTAAAAGCAAATTTGAATAATAAAAGCCGTTTATTATAATGGTATTTACTTTTTTGGATGGTGTACCAAAGGGTGTGATAAAGTAAAATTAAAGAAACGGAGAATAAACAGACTGAATAAATAAAGTAACAAATAGTATAAAGAAGAATGAAAACATTTAATAATGGTAAATAGTCTTTATGGGATAAATAAATCTGTAACTTGCATTTTGTGTGTTTATTTGGAAAATAATGTTACACTATGTTACACAACAGATGAAATATGAACAAATGCTTTTTCTAAATCTTCTTATCTTCTCTTCCTCCTTTAAGCTTTCACCGCCCCCTTTTTTTATTCACCGCCCCCCCAAATGCACCCGAGACTACTATCGCCCCCCTGGATCGTTCCCGTGCCCCCCAAGGGGCGATATCGCCCACTTTGGGAATCACCGCTCTAGATGCACATATGAGAATTCGTTTCGTTTTCCCCCTGCCCCTTCATTTTGAACTTGTTTAGGTGGAGAAAGTAGCATTAATGTGAAAGAAGACAACAAGCGAACAATGATTTTGGACTTTGACGTTTATATGTGTAACAGCAAAAATAATATAAACGTTTTCATTATTTTTCTATTATATATTACAATTAATGGTTAATGACGTTTAAAAATACTCGAAACTGTATTAGGGGCCGATTTCATAATCAATTTTAAATATAATTTTAACTAAAGTAATGTTAGAATGTGCATAATGACATATGTAGCACATGAGACTGTGCGCATTCTAATGTCACTTTAGTTAAATGAAGCTTTAAATTTGATTATGAAATTGGCCCTAAAAGCTTTATTCGCTTTTTTTTAAAATAAATAGTATATTATGCAACATGTTTTATAAACGTCACTTTAATCACTAGTTTTTTTAGGCTCGAGCGGAGTGTAGCGCAGCAAGTGTTTAATTACCGAGTGTGTAGTCGAGTTTATATAATGTGTTACATACTATACTTTTTCTACGACCACAAATTTAGACAATATAACATCATATTATTTCATTAATATTTTTAATATTTTGTCAGGTTAAATTATGCTTGACAAGGGCCAAAGTTGACTATTGAAAACTAACTTGATTTTAGTTTTGACTGTGGCTAATAAAGCAAATACTGTCTGAATCTAACTTCACCCCGTGACTAAAACGTCATTGCCAACCAACTTCAGCCCGCGACTAAGATGCTCTTTACTAACAACAGATTATGAAGGCGTGCATGTTATATGCCATTTTAGTTACAGAAGTAGAAAAACAATATTACTTCTTCTCAAAGAGTCAAAAACGCTGACTGTATGGCGTCATCAAGTAATATTCTGATGTATAACCTTAAGAACACTAAAGATAACAGTAAACGTATTTTTTATTTGTAATCTGTAAAAAGCCATATCACACATTTATTGTAAACTGGTAATCTGGAAATGCATTAACGACAATATTTGAACTGCAAGGAAATGTTATCCACAATTACCACAATTTGGACCGATTTTGTACATTCAACAAGCGCTGTACTTTATCAAACGCCACAGAAAAATGTTCGGAGAATTTTTTAGAGCTTTGCTGAATGTTGCACAATTACAGCGTTGAAATTTTATTGGTAATTCTTGTCCGAGAGAGTAAATCTCTGTTTTTGCAATTAGTCTGTGTTTGCTTTTTAGTACAAATCTGCAATTTACCGGGCTCCCATCAAAGTCCTGTTAGAATATTCTGAATGCGTTGGCGTTTTGTTTGAAAATTTTTACTAGAAAACGTAATACTAGTTCGCAAAACAAAAAAAAACAGAAGGGCTGTCCTTAAAAAGCCCTATAAAGCCCTATAATGATCAACAATTTTATTGTAAACATCAGATTAATTGCATTTTACATTTACATCATAGTCTACACTTTAAATATGTGTTGATTTCGTGCAGAGGACAACGGTTATTAAATTTAAAAAAAAATAGACGAAGAAAGCGTGCCTATATAGGTATAAAAATGGGAAATTTAAAGAAAAAAATATGTCACGTCCAGTAAAATCAGAAGTGGGTAAAATCTAAGCGAAGGCATAATAATGTGTTCTGAATTGCTAACTTTTTATCTTAAAAAATGCGAAAATTGTGTAAATGCGTACCGTACCTTATGATCACCCAATATATACCATAAAATCGGTAGTCTCTTTGTATGTATGTATGTATGTATCTTTGTTCGTGATCTCCTCCGAAGACACTGGACCGATTAAATTGTATGATAGCTTAAAATTTTGCTAATTTTTAGACTTAGATCGTAGGCCGGTTTTTATTTTCAAAAAGAGTACGAAAAAGTAAAGTAAAATAATTGAATTATATTTACTCGTACTACTAAACCCTTAATGTTCATATACCATTATGGCATCGGTGGTTCATTGGTAGAATGCTCGCGTGCCACGCGGGCGGCCCGGGTTCGAATGTCATTATTAAATTAAGATCATTTTAAAATTTTGGAATAAGCTATCGTTAATTAAATACCAGCAGCCAACGTAGGCAGTTGATCTAAAAAGAACACATTGGATATGAATATTCTTTTAAAATTATCAAATGTTTTCTATTACTTAAAAATCTAAGAACTTATCAGAGATTGAACGAATTCTCTTGTCGATGTGAAGAGTAGTGAGTATTTTAAATATTGAACGTTGATTGTAACCTGGTGAAGAACTGGAAATGTATTATCGACATAGGTAATTTGAACTAAAGGAAATATTATACAGGGTGAAGAAAGAATACCGCAATATGGCTATAATGTTATTACCGATTTCACAAAAAGTTTTAAACGAAAGTTACTAGGCATAAACTATTTCACATCGGCGTGACTTTGAGTTTCTCTCAAGTTATCACAAAAGCGGGCAACTTTAATTTTGCAAACAGCTACCTATAATTTTTAGTAGGTTGTATAAGTAAATTTTTTGAAAACATCGACATTAAGCTTTCAACTCCTGTAAAAATTATAACTCCCTTTTATGCAAAAAGTTGCATGCCCCTGTGTTTACATGAGAGGTCACGGTTAGGTCAAGCACTTTTTGCCTATAGTTCTTGTAAGAAAAATTCACTATCACGTGATTTATAACGTCAGTATGGTGCCACTACAATAACATGATAAAATGTCTGAAAATAAGCAACTTCATTGTTAAAAATAGGTATTTGCCTTTCTGATCTGGAGTCTAAAGTTAGGGTTCCTGTTCCTCAACGACATTTGATGTTGATATCGACGTTAATTTTACTCTTTTTTAGCGTCAAATATGTACATTTTTTTTAAATAATAACAAAGTTATAGCCACATTAGCCACCTTTTCCTCGCCCTGTATAACGCTATTTAAACGAAAGATTATAATCACTAGTAATACTATAAGTACTTCGATATTATCGGGTTATATGTTGATAACTGATTGCACAATAATAAAAGAGTATCAGACGTATAACCCGAACATTTTCGCATTGTATTCGATTTGATAACTTTTTGAGTAAATTTACGAAGAAATAAGTATTTTATTGGCAGCTGCATTTGTTGGTATTGACCTAACTACTTGTCGTCTCCACGAAAACAACATTAAGTTGACAAAAGTTATTTATTGCGTTGCCTAGTGAAGTTACTCTATGTATCGTTCCATTATTAAAATTCAGTACATGGTCTTATGCAGAACGACGTTGCCACATTTCAGTACAAATCTCGTTGGAAATAAATACGCACCTGTCAATCACAAATAAATCCCGCTTTTGTATTTTGGTGCACTTAACAACTGCTAATGGCTTGTTTCATTTTAATACGCATCCTTCTGTGAGCAAGTAAACTTGGCCACTGGTCGCTGTCGAGAGGTGGCAACGTCGCACAGAAAACTCTCATAAGAATTACAATGCCCTATGCTGCCCGTCCTAAATTTTAAGTATGGAACGATTCGAACCCTCTGATTGGTTAATATCGATAGGAAAAAATAATCACCAAAATATGCAAATACACACTACCGTGAAAACATAAATATACGAAAAATGGCAAGGACATATTGCTCAATACGTCGAGACCCAAACATTTTCTAACATCGGCCACTGACGCTGCTTGGTCATTGAAAGCTATGCGCGCTTATCAGATTTTTTCTTGTTGTCGAATGGAGATTGTTTCGGAAAAATCATGAAAGCTAAAATTATGACATTTATCTCATAATCTTTGATAAATGTCAGAATTTTCCAGTCGCGACCATAAAAACCGGGACAGTTTTTTTGACCTAATTTTCAAAATGCGAAAAGAAGTGCTGACACTGACAATTCTAATTAATAAATGTCATCAAAAGTCATTGTTTAGATCTGAATAATGACTTTTGATGACATTTATTAATTAGAATTGTCAGAGTCAGCACTTCTTTTCGCATTTTGAAAATTAGGTAAAAAAAACTGTCCCGGTTTTTATGGCCGCGACTGTAGTTTGAATGTTTTTCTTAAACAATTTTTTTGAACCTAGCATGACTTTTTTTAGAGGCAATTATTCGAGTTATATTTGGGGAGACTATTTCAATCTCCAGCAAACTGGTTTTATCGGATAATATTATCAAACCGACACATTATCTATTAGAAATATTGCAAGTACAAATATAATAATCTGTTTGAAAAATATGGCTAGATGTTGCAATAATCAGTGACAGTAAAATGCTAACTGTTATTGAATAATCGTTCAGAGCAATTACAGATCGCATTTTTTGATGGATCAAAACACGTCAAAGTGACATATGCTGGAAATAATCGATTACATTTACGATTTGACCATCACTGATTATCACACCATTGAGTAAATACTTAATTATTTTTTTGTGACAACCCGAAACATAGTTGGAAATCATCTAGCCCAAATAAGTATAACTCGAGCAAGAATCTATAAAAAATATCTTGTTCCAATCAGGTATCTTAAAAAAACCATTCAAACTACAATTAAAATTGAGATTAAGGTTATTGGGTTCTAATCAGGTACATATTCTAATTTTAGCTCGCATGATTGTTCTAAAATAATCTGCATACGACACTAAACATAGTTTTTAGTCCGATAATCGCATTACTCTTACTATATTACCCTCTATGCCTCTAATATCAATATCAACTCAATTACAAATGGAAAATCCTAAAGTTAATGTAAATACTTAAGTTAATTTTCAAAGTAATAATTAAAATACTGGAACAGATTAATCCGTTCATTTAAGTTCTAGGAAGTCACATAGCTATCTTCGGCAAATGGCTGTTTTCATATTCTGCAATCTAGAGAATAATGTACTACGTAATGGATTGCCCAATTTACTTGAGATAGCCCCAGGTTTGAGCGTTTTATGTGTACCACGTATTGCATTACAAATAAACATTGTTGGGTAACAAATCCATATTATTAAAACCATGTATTATATTATGTTATTAACAATTTTTAAAACAGAATGAATTATTTAAAAAACGAAAAACAATATTTTTTTTTCCAAGATACTATTAAAAATAATAAAGTGGACCATACCTCAATTGCCACATTTTGAATTAAGAATAATATTTAAGAAACAATTGCTAATTCAGATATTTTTTGCAGACGCCAACAGAAACCGTGCGACTACTAACAAAACCAAGAAGCTCTCCGGTGGAACCCTTCCGCCTAGATGAGTTCGAGGACCTGCGAGCATTACCCTACAGTTAACTTAAGCGCGGGGTGCACTCAACGGGAAGCAGCGGAGGACAGTTCTATCACACGAGCAATCTGAGCGACGGTTCTGAAGCACTTTTTCAGCGATCTGAAACGCGCTTGTTTGCCACGAAATCCGGCAGCGACCGATACTTTCAGGAAATGAACGGCATGCAGCTGCAGCTTTTAGGCGTCGTTCCGATACGCACCGGTAACGGTGACGGACTGAGAGCGTCTCGACGCCTCCCCTCCAGCGGCTCCCCCACCGCCGCGATACAACTTTACTTCTTTAGGCTAATTTCACAGGATAATGACTTCCATTACTGTTATGCTACGACGCTAAATGCTGGCTGAAATCCTTAAAGCCGAGTGTCTGAAATCCGAGAAGAACAAGACGGGGCGGCGAACTTTCTGCCCTCGGCCGTGGAGATGAGCCGGCGTTGTCGTGGCCGCTGAAGTTATGAAGCTCTGCCATGTTATTCCAGCCGTGATTTTACGGTTGCTCAAGGGAAGTATGAAATATCATTCAGGAATTATATTATTTCCCCGGTTCTTTACGAGGGACGTGAATATTAGACTAAATGTCGCTCCTGCGGCACCCTTTCAGCCATCGCCATTCTTTCCCTTTAGCTCGCAGTAGCGCTTGGGCATTTGCAGACGTTCTAAAATCGAAATATCACCACATTTGGGTTTCTTATTTCTTACTTTCACAAAGTGATCGGGTTTTAAGTTTAGCTGTGTGGCTCTTCCCAAGTTAAAAACTAATTTGAATTGCCTCACTAGCTTTTCAAATATCTGAAAATATTGATAAAATTTGGATTTCCGTTTTTTATTTTAATTTTCCCTACATTTACCAAGTTTTTCAAAGAAATCGCTGTTTTGCTCATAGACACGGTATTGCAGTTTTCTGATATTAGGCAGTTCTTGTTTTTTTTAAATTTCAGCTGTATATAATATATTGAAGATAGCTCTAGTTTCGAGTGCATAGCATAAAATGTGCTACTCAAAATAACTTCAACGCCACAAAATTAATGAGCCACTAATTAGGTATGGTTTCTTATATGTACTATATACGAAAACTCGACAACAATTTTGATTATTGATTAATAAACGAAATCAATAATAATTAACTTAAAAAATAGCACACATCGAGTTTCCAATACAATATTGCTTGCTTTATAAAAATAGCTAGCCTAATAACAGTAATAACATATCCATGTCCAGTCAAAATTCGCAATCTTCATAGTTGTTTCGTTTACTTCAAATGATTTTTGTTTAATTTGACCTAAAACGACGCTATTCAAATATGGCTGGAGTAAAATGTATCATTACCACACCAACATATAATACGTCGCCTAAGCTGAAACTGATTTCTGGAAAAATCGAGCGCATTTTATTTTTGCTGAAGCAATTTGTACTTTACTTCTATCTGAAAGTGTGTTCTTTTTCATTTAGAATGTGTTTTTTTCCTGAAGAACTTGATGTACTAGCACTCTAATTTTAATTGCTATGAAAATTCTTGCAGCAGCACCAATAGATTCCGTCCTTGTTTTCAAAAGCACCCCACCCCGTACGTACCCTAGACAGCACGAAATTTTCTACTAACGATGCGGGGGACTGTTAGCTGTGGTGCCGATATGACGGCTGACCGCACATAACCCAAGTGGACGCTACAAAACTACATGGCTACTTCGCAAATTGTATAGTTACCAAGTCCACAATTGGTGTCTGCATGAAACGCAAATACTGTTTGCTGCACGCAAACTTATGGAGCAAACTGTAAACACTGCAAGGTTATTAATCCGCTTCCATTTACTTCATCACGGGCACCACACACTAAGAGCCACACAACAACGTCCGCCCTTGGGCCAAGCCCGCAAAGCTCCCCGCGACCTGCTTTGAAGTTGCGTTTATCGCTGCACCCACGAAATCAAGCTTCACAGAACACGACTTTTTCATGCCGAAAATACCAAACCCACACACAAAGCACAAAGATTTAGTTTTTTTTTAAATAAATATCCTTAAGGGTCTCTAGGTAACCAGTATTGCCACTTGGCAACCCAATGGTTAGTTTTTCCTTATGTTCGATTTGAAAAAAACTCACTGAATACATAAACATGAAAATACAAATTCAGACAAAGCTCGTCCATTACTCGCATCATCTAATAAAGCAATAAAAACATTTAACCCGAAACGGTGCCGTGATCATCTTTGATAATAACAGTGAAAATTTTAAATAGGCCAAATGTGCTCAATCGGATAATTAAATATGTCGTAGCTGGTAAATTTACAGCTCCTGTCAGATTTTATCGAGAAAATTGCATTATTCATTAATTTTACTCAATAGAACGTTGCAACAATCTACTCGGCAGTCAGAAATCTCCAAAACTTTTGTCTAATAGGAGTTGGTCCTGTCACTGAATTGCAGAATTCACACAGAAACGCTTTTTTAAGTTTAGACTACTCCAATAGTTTCGAATTATAGATCAGAAATTAAAATAAACTTTAAGGCATCGTAAAAATCTAACATGGTGTTGACAAAAAATACGACAACGTGATATACGTACATTGAAATTTTGGAACAATATTTAATGATCAAAATTAAGGAAAACAGTTGCCTTAAGCCAATTCCCACGGAATTAAATAATTTAAATAAAAACGAGCAAAAACAAAAGTCAGAATTTTCAGTATTTCTTGATAAACTCAAAAACAGGAATGACGCTAGAACACATGTCGGTGCAGAATACTGCCCAGCATTAAATTTTGCAACTTTACCCCAATTTAACCCATGTACCTCTAAAGATAAAAGAGATCCCCCCATAGTCGAAAAATGGACACCCTGTATAAGTCCATGTTTCAAGACCTTCAGAGCGAAATGTTTAGCTTATTTAAATTCTAAAGAAAACAAATGCTTTTGGATTTTACTTTCCTTTTCATCAAAACTAGATCCCACCTGAATTACTTTTTTTCTCATATACGAAAAGCTGTACTTCATAATTTGCGAAATGTTTTGACTAAAATATTACATATAATGTTTATTTTACGATTATAAACAAAACTAATTATGTCACGCGTTATGTACAAAATGTACAAAATAACCTCATTACATGTCTGATGCATAAATATAAATTATGGTTGAACAAGCAATACCGTCTTAAAAACAAGGCCACAGCTCTCAGGCCTGACGTCAGCACAAGAAGTCCGCATTGGCCAATGATTGAATTTACTCCGGCTTTCCTCTACCTCGGGCCTCGAGATAAGAAGCTCTCATTGGCCAATTCGGCCGTTTTGAGCCGACGTCAGACCGGAGAGCTAAGGCCTTGTTCTTCAGCCGGTATTGGCACAAGCCGTTTGCGTTTTGACTAGGATATTACTATGTCTTTGTAGAGCACAAACAACATTCGTTTTTTTTTTTAATTTGTGTTCTACGATGTTGTTCATTTTCTATGGCATGGCAATATGTGTGTTAGCTTATAGCCGAATTCTTAGCCCTTCAGTGGTGTCGATTTCTTGACCCCTGGGTCACCCGCGCTGTCCAAAATATGGAAAGAGTGTATTACAATTTCAAAATGCGGCGTGTGGACATTCATTTCGTCTCCTGGGCTGGCCGCGGGTGCCAGCGCAGATCCTTACGTTATTAAAATACAGTGTAATTCATTTAGTTAATAGAGCTGGTGCGATACCTTGCTTTAATTGACGCTTCTATAATTTGATTGTGTTAACATGTATTACTAAAGCTAGACCATGCTAGTTACATTATATAAATTATACTATTTTATTTACTACACTTAAAAGTAGAAGAGGGATAGATTATATAGATATATATATATATACTATTTGGAGTTGTCGAAATAAAATGCAACTTAAAACTAACGTTTATATCAACACGTTTGAGAGGCAAATTAGCTGCAATGCAAAAAAAATTATTAAGAATAACAACATTGCTTCCTGATATTTTGAAAAACAAAAATTCCCGGTAACGTCAAATTGAATTGTTGAAATTGTAATTTTTCGACGGAAATATGTTCATTTAATGCCATGGGAAATGGCACCATCTACATGGCTGTGATTGTTAAATCATTCTTCAATGTTTATCAACTTTTGTCTGGTACACGTTATTTTTAATACCTGGCTTATAATAAATGTAAATCCATTGATTAAATTGTAAACTCCACTACCGTGTATATAGTACACTGTATACTCAACATTTTAGATAAGATCATTCCACCGTGGAGCATGTTCGATTCGCTTTCTTTGATATCCTCTCCACGTCACTTATGGGCCAGGTTTCCGCATACACCCATAAACTAGCCGTCGACGGGACCGAGGTAACTCTACGCCACCTTCCATCGTCATTTTTACACCCGGGCTACATACTAAATCAAAATGCTTCCACACAACTTTTCTCAGGCATACGTCAACCCGAATAGGCTCCGAGGATTTACGTTCATTTCGGATAAGCCGAGAAACACTTCCCGACACCTAATATGTTATCTAAGCAGCAGTTACAGAGGGTACATGTTCCTAGGTGGTTCTTTCACAAGAGTACACGCACGGTAGCAACCTCTGCATCATAAATAAACCCATAGAAAAGGCGCCGCAAAAATTGCATCTACAAGACTGGCAATTTCACGTCGTCGTCCTGGCATGTTATGTGGAGGGCGGCATGTGAAATTATATCGCATAAATCCGCTGCCCCTGAAATAGTCTGCATAACTTAGCTCAAGTTTACTTGGCTACATGAAAACATTTGTATGATGTAGAGACGCTTTTTGGCGTTCAATTTTCTAAACAAATCTGTCGGGTGTGATTCGAACGCAAGACGCATCTGGTGGCAATTCTGAATGTTTAGAATGTAAAATTAAAATTAAGAAAAATAGAACTTTTTAGTTTTTAACAGTAATTGATCCACATAGGTTGCAAATACCGTCGTGAATTAATTCTACTTGCATTTTGCATACAATCACAGCGCTTCGAAGCAGAGCAATGCCAGAACATGTATCATTAAAATTCCTAAACTTTAATAAGGTATGGAACAATTTCGGAAACCTCTAACGTATGTGAGACTGTTAACAGATACCGACCCCCAGAAAATTGATAATAACGGTTTTGAATTGACACTGACTACACAAAATATACTTAAAAATATGAAAATTGACTTTAAAATTACAAATAGTAGGCAATCTAACCTGTGCTAGTATATGTAGTTTCATAGCTGAAATGTCTTGCAAATTTATTTTTAAACACGATGTGCAATTCTTGGAACACAATAGCAGCTTAAATAAAATAGCTTTTAGAAAACTTTTTAAACTTTTTTATGGTTAGACGTTCCTCCAAATAAGCTAAACCCCAGACTCGACGACCCAAACCAAAATATTTTTGAGGTATTGCTATTTCGACTTTTCTATACTGTTGAGAAGAGAAGACCAAGTCTATTAAGGGTTATTTACAAAAAGAAAAGAAAGTTAAACTTTACCCGACGAGGCGAAATTTCAAGACGCGTTGCGGCCGAGTACTTGAACCGCTGAAATCGAATAATAAAATTTTAGAAAAGAAATTACTAGTGACAATAAAATTGGAATATAATCTGTAGAATCAAATAGGTCCTGTTGCTGTTATTTCCTTAGTGCCTAGTCAACCAACGTTTGAAACAAAAAAATTCATAATTTTTTGCAATTTTCCTGGGGTTTTTCTTCGAGTTAATAACGGTGTGAAAAATATGAATGTCGTTGAAGAAAATAGTGATGTAAAAGACTATATTCCATCGAACATAAGTGCAGCTGCCAATGCTGCAATGGAAGATTTACTGCCAAGCAAATCGAAAGACAGATATTAGAATATGTACTCAACATTTGAAGAATCCTGCAATTGTAAAAAAGTCACAGTGGTTACAGATGTTCTACTTGTTTATTTTACAGAGGACGAACCCTCTAGTTGATGTGTGATGCATTTACTCTATGTTAAAATCCACCTTGTTACTGAAGAAAAACGTTGCCAAGTTAACTGCAAATTTAAAAGAAAATCCGTTGGATGTTAAGCAAAAAAATCAAAGACATTTTCGCGTGCAGAAATTGGGTAATTTCTTACAGAAGCTCCAGATAATGAGTTCCTGATAATGAAGATAAATAAAATATCTACGAATTAACGACATTTAATTTACTGATTTTTATTGAAGGTAGTGATAGTAATCGGGCTAGCAGGAGATTGTCGGTGTGAGGAGCTAATAAAAATGTCCATTGATGATCATGATGACAAAGGGGACATTTTAGTTGTCAAAATGCCTGATTCCAAAACACACAAACAACCTCGACGTTTTATTGTTGTTAATGGAGAAGGGAATCCTTTATGTAAAAAGTAAGTGGCACTACGATCACCTCACACACCGCCGCTTATTTGTAAACTACAGATAAGGAAAGTGCAGTGTTCAGTGTATAGGGATTCATACCTTTGGAAGAATTTCATGTGAAGTTACTGCTTACCTTGGTTTAGGAGATCCTAAAAGTTACACAGAACATTGCCTACGGTGTAGTTCAACAACACTGCGGATTACTGCTGGGGGGATGTAACCAATTTGAAAAGGCACCGGGGTGAGGGGGGGGGTTCAGTCTACAAGTGTAGAAGGTTATTTTGCAGATTCACTCCAAAATAAACTTCAAACTGCTAATCGAATACAAGGAAAGAAAATAACCGATTCTGCTAGTAGTCCAGTTACATTAGAATCCGTCTGCCGGAAAAATCCAAGTGAGCTGAAATTTTGCATACACCTTTATTTTGACATTGCAAATATGTCTCAAAAGTCCCCATCGATATCGCGCTTGCGTCTTGAGTTATTCAAGGTCAAAGGTGACAGAAATAAGTT
This sequence comes from Agriotes lineatus, assembly GCA_940337035.1. Taxonomy (NCBI): domain Eukaryota; kingdom Metazoa; phylum Arthropoda; class Insecta; order Coleoptera; family Elateridae; genus Agriotes; species Agriotes lineatus. The sequence continues at coordinate 50,403,360 of OW679194.1, read as the reverse complement.
TTTCGCTAATATCTTTCTTTCTATGGGTCGTATAACTTTTTTAGTTATTAAAAGGAATGAAGGCTAGGAAATTCTCCTAGAGATATTAAAAACGTCAAAAGTGCAAAGAACAAATGATAATGGGCACGTGCTAACGGAATTTTGCGCAACAAATTGCTTAAGAATTAACAATATCGGGTGATCAAATAAATTTTATCTCTAGTGTGCTGTGGCTCCATGTTTATATGGGCACAGCACACTAGAGTTGAAATTTATCTGATCACTCGATAGTTTTAGCCCTGGAAAGGCGGACATTCAAATGTGCAGCCATCTACCAATCAAACATCGACTATGCAAGAACAGAACAATCCATCCTAGCCAAATATTGGATATACACACTTTAACTCGGTCAATGTGGTTAGTGACCACCAAGTGGTTTTGTGTAAATTACTTACCAGAATACAAGTAAAAAATCAAAGCCAAATGAAACTACAAAACAATTATTTATATGCAAAGAGAGTAACTCAATAAATTAGACAAAACTCAATAAAAGGTAATTACATAATGCACAAAAATAGAAAATTCTCGGAAAAATATTTTAATGCACAGAGGTTAAACGAAAAAGAACAAATAATATAATGGCTGGTATACTCCAGAAGACAAAGTTCTAGTTCAACAAAAGAAATATCTAAATAATAAAAACGCAGAAAAAGTAGAATAAAACAAGGATACTGGGAAAAATGCTCTAAAGATATGGAACACAATCAGTATGAAGTGCAGAAGAAAATATGGGAATTAAGGATAGAGTGCAGACAAATAAAATACTACTAAAAAATGAGCGATTAGTTCACACAATTGGACAAATCGTAGAGTAACCGCAGATCAACAACTTAAACTAAAACAAATATTGCAAGAAAACAAAATATAAATTACAGAAGAGCAATTCGAGGATTCAAGTTAAAGTGATAAGTGACAAAGAACAAAGGGGGGGGGGGGGAATTCATCGACTCCATTCTTTTCTTTTAACAAAACATACATGACAAATGACCTAGTGACAGTATTGCAACACAGATTTAATACAGTCGTGAAACAGCTTAACATGGTGATACATTAATTTAAAAAAACCAAATAAATACAAAACAATATCCAAAAAGCCTATTAGATGCAAGTTAGACCTCGAGTGGAGTGGAGAGAACAAGCAACAGATGCTTACACCAAAACGTTAACGAACGGCTAAAGCAATGCGAATATCAGGCTACCTCAAAGACTGCTATGGCCTATAATTATTACGTAAGAGCTAGCATCCAACTAATGAAAAATGTAGAGGGAAAACAACGAGGGAAATGTATAGTAAAACGTGACCCGATGACAGCGAACGGGAATAAATAATATATACAGGATACACCAAATTCATAAGAAGAAGACGAATATATTGAAACCTATACGATAGTAAAAAGGGAAAAGAGGATCGATCGAAGGGAATAAAAGAATCACCATGCCCATAGAAATGCTGGAAAGACTGATGGAATTGGGAAGTGGTAGCAGTTTAAGTTGAAGGAGCAGGCTTGAAGCCTATTACCAAGGTGTAGAAGAAGAACAACAAGAAAGCTGTCTTGAATTGTCACGGCAACAATTAAAATACAAACGAAATAAATTTATGTTGTACAAGATAAAAAAACCTTTTACACTCTAAAGCACTTCCAGCAATTTTTTGCCAAACACATCAGTAAACTGAATCGTTCCTTTTTTTTTGCTACGCTCAAAAAAATTTTATTCGAATATAAAATAGTTTGGTATTTGATAACCAGTGTGGAATGCATAAATGCAAGAAAAGGCTATCCACACTTGTTGTTAGCAATAGTTTTTTCTATAATCGTATGAAAAGAAGCTCCCCGAAAAATAACTAAAACGTTTCGAATTATTTTTGATATTTTTAGTTACATACATCAAAGCAAAAAATTAATAGCATGACATATATTTTTCACTTCCACGCTGACAGCCCTTACCGCATGTCCTAGAGTCTAAATATGTTCATGATTAAAAAAATACAATTTCGAAGAAGACTCGGAAACATATTCTTATATCTTGCACAGCTCTTCAACAAACAGCAAGCACAACCCTGACTAGCTCAAAACTTTCGGCGATTTGCTATCATGGATAAAGTTTAGGCAATGATTCTGAAGGTTGTTCAATGAAATAAAATGAAGCAAAATATAAAAGAGTACCAATCGTCAACCACGACAACAACAAAACCAGTCGAACTCATAGTCTAAGTAAAGCTCACTGTGTTCGGATTTTAGCTTACATTAAACTATACTCTAAAAAACGTAGGTATCGATTGGGTCAAATAAAACATAATATGCAAGTAGTACGATATAATAACAAGGCTTTAATAGTTAAACTGTTGGAATAGAGTTGAGTAATACCACGTTATGAAGGTAAATAGCATTCTGGACACATACACGTCAAACCAATCTCGCCAAAGCAAAGTTGCCTGAGAATAAATGGTACAATTCGTTTAAGAAAGGCTGGCAAATGTTAAACTGGGTGGCTAAATGCATGTTAAAAAATTGGCAAGCGCAATAGATAAACAAAGTTAACAAGTGAGAAAACACAGGCTATTAAATTTTATCTCGAAATTAAATTGGGCGTCTCAAATAGCATACAGTGCTGGAGAACATTTAAAAGGGTGAAGCACAGTAGCAGAAACCGACCAACAAAAAACTCCTAACTGAAAAGTAGCCTTTTGGCGCTGGTATGTATGTATGTATGTATGTATGTATGTATAATCTGTAACCTCATTTACCTTGCGGTGTAGAGGCTGGTGCTTTATGCGCTGGCATCTGGCGGTACAATGCTCAACTTGCCCCAGATTCGGGATACAGAGCACAGCAACCATAGTGTGAGCTGTGTGTCTTGGTGATGTGTTGACCTTGTTACTCTTAGGGCCGGTTGCAGAAAGCAATGTTAAAGGTCTCTGCCCACTACAACGTATCATACTATGACCGTACTAGGAACGTATCAGACATGAAAAGCAACACGTTACGTCCTGCTATGCCCACTGAAACGGATCGACGGCGTTCTGTGCCCGTATACATCCCGTATGATGCCCGTATGCAACCCGTATGTTGCCCGTATGTAACCTGTATCATCATACAGATCTAACCACCAAAATCGATAAGAAACCGTTTCATTCTCGCATGCGTATCGATGTTGCGTGGACGTCTTGGGAGTGCTATCAAGTTTTTAAATAAACTAGGTATGCCTAATGTCTTGTTGAACTGGCAACAGATGACTAAGTAAGTAAATGCGTTTACAACGCTTTTATAACGGTCATCATACGCGGTTATAACCCGTATGCTCACCGTTTCGCCGCCTGCGCGCATCGGTTTGGCAACGTCGCGTGCCATGCGCGGAGCGTATCGGCACCGGCAAAATATTCTCGTCGACAATTACTTAACGCTCCGTGCATGGTAGGCGACGGTGCTGGTCGGTAACGGAACGGTCTAGTGGGCATAGTCTCTATACTTTTCAATACAAAGAATATTTTTTTACCCGACACGTTCCTAGTACGGTCATAGTATGATACGTTGTAGTGGGCAGAGACCTTAAGTCTGGTGTTAGCTAACGTCGCGTCAAAGTGAACAAAAACGAATCAAATCTCAAATGTTTATGGTAACTAATACATTAGTAAACAAAATTTGATGCGATTTTGTTCACTTTGACGCGATGTTAGCTAACACTAAACTTAACATTGCTTTCTGCAACCGGCCCTTAGGTATGTGGTTCTGAGTCGAGCACAGTTAATTTTGTGCCCAACTGTGAATGGTCTCACTGAGCCCGATTCTAATCGCCAAGGATACGAAAAAATTCCGACCCCAGCGGGATTCGAAGCGAGGACTTGATTAATGCAAGCCTGGCGCTTACCCATCTGCGCCACGCAGCTTCTTCTTTTGGCGCTGGTAAAAAGCTAATATCTGACTTTAACCACGGCAGGTGTTTGTTAAGAACCCTGGCGATGAAACAAGGGCAACAAAGACAAACAACTAATCTAATCGAACCTAATGTCACATCAAATAGAAACTGCAATGTTTCGTTGTTCTCTTTCAATTCTAAGAAAAAATCCCATTGCACTATTTCTTATGATCACAATTCATAATAAAGAAAGTTGCAAACTGTGGGGCAGCAACTCGACGCCTCGCCCGGATGCATCGAAAAATGGAACCAGCTCGTAGGAAGTCTTAATACTCGATCTGCTCAAAAGCGAAAAGCATTAGGCCCCCGCGAAATTTCGGAGCAAAGACAATCTGCACGCCTGCGCCCAGCGAAAGTACCAAAATGGGCCCAGCGGTCCGTATCATAGTGAAGCGTTTCCTAGCGGCTTATAACGCAAATTGTGTAATTAGCAACACTAAATCAAAAGGAATAAAAGCCCACGATCGGCTGCAGTTAAAAATTAAGTCTGCACGGTCTGCATCTTTGAGCGCTTCAAAAACACTTGCAAGCATTCGATGACTTTCGAAAAAAGAAATGAGATATTCTGTTCACAGACACATAGCCACACACACAGACACACAGACACACACACAGACAAACCAATAAAAAAATATGTTTTTGTGGGTTCAGGGGACTCTGAAACGTGAAGATCTGCTGAAAACGCAATTTCGAATTTTTGGGGTGAATCCAAAAATCTGGTATTATACACGCACACAACTTCCTTTTACAGTGATCTTATAATTAGCCAAAAATTTGATTTTAAATTTTCAAGCATTTGTCAAAAATTTTCAAAAATTACAAATTTTACAAAAACGGTACAAAATAGAGTGTTAGTTCAAGAGACAAATTTTCTCTAGAATTTTAAGCTGAATTCAAAAATGTAATAATATACACCGCGTGTTCTATTTAAAATAGGAGTTAATAAAAAAAATAGAAAAAAAACAAAGGAAACCCATTTTAGAAGTATTCAACTGGAAAATCACCTATCTCACATCAATACACATTAAAAATGTAATAAGAGTGTAAAGTTTAAAAAAAATCGTTAGAGCCGTTTTTGAAAAAATCGAAAAAAAACCTGAAAAATCACAAGAGTTAACACCTACTTCCGGTTATGCGATTTTCTTCAAAAGCTTGCTGTCGCATCTACATAGTACACAAAACTTATATATGAAGTTTCAACGCCATACCTCTTTTCGTTTTTGAGATATTCTGTTCACAGACAGACAGACAGACACACAGACAGACAGACAGACACACAGATAGACCAATGAAAAAAAACTATGTTTTTTGGGTTCAGGGGACTCTAAAACGTGAAGATCTGTTGAAAACTCAATTTCGAATTTTTGGGGTGAATCCAATACTTCCTTTATCGTAAAAGGAAGTAAAAGGGGGAGTAGAAATGCAGTCACAAGGAGAATCTAGTGGAAGAAGAGAAATTTAGAATTTTAGACGGCTCTCACATTGAATTTCCCGCTCCATCGAACAACAAACCTTCGCTCTATGGGCATAGATATAGATCACTCAATTGGATTTTGTTAAATTTGGTGAAGAAGCGCTGGAAATAAAGAAACAAATAAATAAATCGCCATTGCTTATTCGTTTCGAAAAACATACAGCTAAACTGCATAATAAAAAACTATAATAACGTTGTTTAATTCTCAGTCTCAGCACAAGTAACCAACTGAAATATGTGCTGCCAGATCTAGAGGGATTCCAGAATTATATCGTGCGTATACGTATGTAGTGGTCTCGGAGGAGGCGCATAAGCTCCATAACTTTCGGAGATATTTACGAGTATTTTTACCAGCGCAACGCCAAATTTTTTGCTCATTCCTACCGAGTGCTCGGCCAACTTTAAAATCCTTAATGCTGCGTTCGTCCGTTTTGAAACGGGTATACCGAAGCGGAGGATGTGCAACCATGGAGTTACCTTTCAGTAATGTTAAATTAGAGCCGACAATCTGGGAATCTTGCTTGCACGTAGCTCTGATTAGCAATAACCGAACAGGAGCAAGATATTCTAAATGAACAGGGGCGTAAGAGTTTATGTCTTTGAAACTGCACACTCGAGAACTTCCCTTATCGCAACGTTTGAAATTTGCTGCTGCCGTTACTTGTGTTTTGTCCCGCCTTCGGGCAAGGACTAAATTCCATAAAATCGATATACAGTAATGCCTGTTTATTAAACTTCGCGTTGTGGAATTCTGCGAAAATAGGGATAATTAATTTAATATTCTCGTTTGCAACTAAATAACCCTCCGGTTATAATTTGCTTAAAACCTATCAATGCATTCCAGGCAAGCGAACGTTTTTGCAATTTCTTTTTGCGCGCATTTCGATGCTAACGGCTACGTAAATTATAGAGCTTCAACCACGCATGCATCATGTTTATTGTTGTCGGTTTAATTTGGCTTCTCAGTTGAACATTAAGTCGTAAGTTAAACACATTCTGGTAATTTATTTGCATATGACACGAAGCTTAACACGTTACTCTATGTGGCATAGTTATTACATCACCTACTTCGTCATTTAAATTTTTATCTATTTTTAAGGAAAGGTACTTTTTCAAATAGTGTACACTTGATTTGACCTTTGGAAGAACGCCTGCATTATGAACAATATTTTAAATCAAAGAAATTATTCAATCACACTCCATTGGTTCGTATTTACCCTATACAATTTGCCTATCGTAGAATCTTGTTCACTAACAAAACCCTATCTATACAAAGACAAACCTACGGATACCACTTTTCTAGCTCCTCTCTTGCATCCGCAAGCTGCAACTACCACAATTAGATCATTTTACAAATGATCTCAAGATTACTCATATTTCTTACAAATTCCCTTAAAAGACGAGTTGCTTTATTATGTTTCGTCTCAGGTACGGAAGATCATAAATTAATATGCGGGGGCTAAAATTCAGCAGGTTTTTACACATATTAGAAAATCCACATCATTGATCGTAATTTCATATTCTCTAAATTTTGAGATATAATACCAGCCAAAAGGTATGCAAATTTGCTTGAATCCTGTAGAACTTTTAAAACAAAATGAACCTGGCGTATACAAACTTGTAAGTAATATACCCTTGAGGTGCTACAGATAGATTACAGCATCCTGCTTATAAAGAAACTTTAATGAGTAAAATACCTTTGAGCTTTACACAGGGAAGGTTTAAAACAGCTTAGCGTTAATGTTAAATTCTTCCAAACGAAGCAATTAAGGATTATTATACACTCAATTTCAATTTACTACGTTACTTTGTTTTCAGCTATGTTTCGAATTAAAAACCTTGCCTGACTAGAGGAAACGGTCTCGACCTCTAAGCTGTTACACCATGTTAATAATCAATTGGAAAGCTCCACCAAGAGAATACCAACACAATAGGTCATTTACGCCTGAATCCCAAATTTAAACGCATAATAAACGTGACTACAGCATCAAACCTTAAAAACTACACGTAAAAAAGTTGGGTGCTTCTAAAGCCCTGGAGAGTCGCAACTTTAGAGGGAAATTTACAGCTGCTTCTTGTACTCTAATATGTACGTTTCCCTCTCTAGATTCGTCGGAAAAACTTGCTTTCGCGCTTTTAAGCTTAAAAATTCGCAATTCTGGAGCAACAAACATAAATCACAACTTCGAAAAGTAGGCAACTTTTTCCCGGGAAACGCAAAGCATATACTACGTCTCGAAAGCTCGATGCTTGTTCGCAACTTTCTATGTCAATATTTTAATTTTTCCTCTTCTAAAATTACATTCCAAATGAAAAGTTCAATCGCTATAATTCGTTGAGACTGATCGTTGGACAAAAAACTCCTAATTTGAGTTTTTAAAATTACCATTTTCTTAATTTTTCAAAACTTCTAAGACAGTAAGAACCTTCACAGAAATCAGCAATACTAGTTACCGATTATGGATCTATCAGCTACTATTAACAGTTGTGCTTTTCGACTTTATGTTTTATAATGTGATTGATAGTTTCTAGTAATATTATCAAGGAATATTTAAATGAAAAAAAGTTAAATCTTTTTAGTTATTAATATAATTAATGGTCGTTGAAGTAAATATGTTAAGATTTTATTAAAAAGTACATGCAGTCTGATTTCTTAATACAGCAACAGAGTAGATTGTAGTTGGAAACTAGTTCGACAGTGTAACTGTAGCGTGGCCTTTAATGTCACAATAAGTAACTAAAACCAAAATGACAAATTAAATTTGATTTGTCAAATCGAGACATCATACTAAGGTACATCTATAATATAATTTTCCTTAATGTGTGTCTGTGGCACAAAATAACCGGCTTCGCAGATGTTTATATTTGTTTAGGTTTTGTTTTTATCTTAGCGCTCGGATCGGAGCTTGACCTTTCGCGTATCCTATTTCACGTGCGCGTAACGCGAAATTTGCTTGTCTTAAATAAGTTTCTTCGTTGGGTTTTATAATATCGAATGGAAACGAGGATATTATCAGAAACCCTGAAAACAGCGCTAGTAAAATGTTACGCTGAATATTCTTCTCATTTTAAAGCCCAAAAAGGCACGAGTAATTTTAATTTCATGAATAAGAACTGTATAATTAGCACTGCTTGCTTTCACAGACGCATTGGTGCCAGATCGAAACGGCTCCTCAACTTTTCGACAGTTTATAAACTGCAGCGGGGGCCAGAGGCAAGAAGTAGGTCAAAAGATAAGTATATTTTAAGATTCAGTGGGAGCCTCTAGAGGTGAGGCACTTGAGTACTCTCAGCGCGGCTGATAACGGGCGTCTAAGGTTACCGATATCAATGCTGACAACTTTTGACACATACGGTGAGTTCATCGAGTGCAGTCTTGGAATTTCGTAAGGTCGCAAACGTGTTAGTTTAATTACACTTATTTGTAAGGGTCTGGCAGTTAAATTCAATATTTTTTACAGCTTGCTAGAAAATATTATTGATGTGACGTTTGTCAAAAAAAAAACGATTTATTTGTACGTTGACATTTAAAGTTACTATGGCTAATTGGTATGTTAATCAACCAGTATTCGAAGCAAATTCGTATATTTTGATCTTATCAATTATGCTAGCACAGAGACGTTTTCGTATTTCTTTTGCGCTTTTTAAAGTCTGAAGTTTACCAGGCATGTCCTCAAATAATTCAAGAGCTGGCAAACGTAATTCGGAAATAATACTATATTATTATATGAGCGATTATGACAGCCATTATTCACGAAGATAACAGTCATCTGAGTGAATAATGGCCATAATCGCGAATGTAATACGATATTTTATCTACTCCTATGCAACAGAGTTTTGTGTTCATATTTCCGAATTATGACATTTGTGACAGCTGTTAACTTCAAAAGTCATTTAATAATAAGAATTAATTTTGTGATTGGCTACAACCTATTGAATAATAAAAATAGAATTTTCTGATTGGTTGCAACTTGCAAACTATTGAATTATGAAAATAGAATTTTATGATTGGCTGCAAACCGTGAATTGTTATAATGAATCATCTATAATATAATTTTCCTTAATGTGTGTCTGTCTGTGGCACCACAAAAAATCTCACGTTCCGGCTTCGCAGATGTTTTTATTTGTTTAGGTTTTGTTTTTCTTATCTTAACGCTCGGCTCGGAGGTTGACCTTTCGCGTATCCTATTTCACGTGCGCGTAGCGCGCAATTTGCTTGTATTAATAAATTTCCTAAGCAGATTGCAGCGATGCATATAAGCGGGCGGTGGACATCTTACAAATGTGATATTTGGGCGCTAATAGTGTTATAGTGTTGTTGTACACTTTACTTAATATAGTCTCAATTTTCTATAAAATTTGTTAACATACTTTATTCGTCCCTCTACAGCAAGTTTTGAAAAACCGTTTAATCCAATTTCCGGACTCCTGTTAATTAATAGTTCTCATTATAAGCCTCTTTAGTCGTATTCTCTCGAAAAAGATCGTGAAATAAAGCAGTTAGGTAGACGTATCAATATATTTCTGTTGCCTACTCATTACATGTGAAGATAAACTTATTAATTCTCAAACAGGGGAGATGCAATTTTTTGCCCGAATTATACATTTGAACGAAACATGAAACAGAGATATTCGATTCGGTTCATCATCTCTAATTAGTAGTTTGGTAATTTTTTTCACTGATGCTACTTTTGCCAGTCCATCTAAGAAATATCTAAATCTCGGGATGTCGGAATCTGTTTTTGAGGAGATAGAAATGTTACGTTCGGATGGCTCTACCATCAAAATTTCCCATAAGCCGTCACTGCACATATGGAAAACTGTAGTTTGAAGTAGAGGTAATAAACTATTGATAGCAAACATCGATATATCGATGGCAAAGGCACTATGGAACTATCGATAGTGCATCATAAAACTTCCGACAGCAGTTCGTACGTTTGACGTACTAAATTCTTTATAAAAAGAAATCTGCAATTTCATGTAGGAAGTAACAATTATTAGTTTTAGGCATATATTTATAGTTTTTTATATTAAAAAGTAACTCGTACAGTTTTTTTATGTGTTATATGGTTTTTTATCCTATATTAAAACGTTTTTCAGTATTTATTTTAATTTTTTGTGACAAAATTGGCTATCCGATATATGGATATTTTTTCTTCATCGATTGACTATCGATAAGCCGATAGCGACTCAAACCGATAGTTTATCACTTTTAGTGTGAATGACATTCCTTCAATTATAATAATAAAATTGTCTAATAATAAAAAATGTTAATTATACCGTAAAATTGTAATAACATTTTCTAGTTTAAGTTCGTGTCAGAATGTAATTTATACTTTTATAGCATTTTTGTTTCGTTACAAAATTTTATTATCTGCATTATACGTAATTTGTGTTTGTTGCATCACCGCTCAAAGTTAAAAAAATATATCCGTGATGTATTATTATTATTTTGTCAATAATTATTATAAATTTCGGAATTCTTTTAAACAGTGCATACCGTGAAACTTCCATATACTTCGATATATACAGGGTGTCTCAAAAAGAATGGGACATCGATTAGTCAGAGATTCCTTAGGTTATAATAAATCGATTAAACCTAATATACCTTAGTACAAAGTCTCTTCAGTATGAAGTTATAGGGCCTTGAAGTTCAATTTTTTATTTTTTATTTTTTTGTTAATTTCCGCGAATGTAGAGATATCAATTTAAATTTTGGTATACATGCTTACTATTATGTAGTGCACTAATACAAAAATTTTCATCAACTAGACTTGACTGTAAGAGGCATTTTACCTACTTTTCAAAAATTTTTTTGCTCTAACTTCGTTATCTGTAACTTTTTTTGAACTTTTAGGTTATTATCTGAAAAAGAATAAAAAAGCACAAAAATAATGTACACTTAGTTCTTAAGCCTAAAAACAACCGTTTGCCTTAAAATGCCTATCAAAGGTTTTTGGTTGTCATTAAGACGTGCAATTATCAAGTAGCCATGATCACAAAAACAATGGATAATGATTGTAATCTAGTAAACAACATCAAGAAAGCAATTAATGACGTTGGTGTTATCATTTTTTTGTCTTTTGTGCTTACGAAAATGCTGCAACATAACGAACCTCGCAGCATTGGAGAATTCGTTATGTAAAGGCATTTTCTTAAACATAAAAGAACAAATTCTTATGTCACTAATGTCATTAATTGATTTATAATTGTTTTTGAATAGATGACCATTGTTTTTGTGATCATGGCTACTTGATAATTGCACGTCTTAATGACAACCAAAAACCTTTGATGAGCATTTTAAGGCAAACGGTTGCTTTTACGCGTATGAACTAAGAGTACATTATTTTTGTGTATTTTAATTCTCTTTCAGATAATAACCTAAAATTTCAAAAAATGTTACAAATAACGAAGTTAAAGCTAAAAAAAGTTTTCAAAGATAGGTAAAGTGCCTCTTACAGTTAAGTCTAGTTGATGAAAATTTTTGTATTAGTGCATTAAATAATAGTAAGCATGTATACCAAAATTTAAATTGATATCTCTACATTTGCGGAAATTAACAAAAAAATAAGAAATAAAAAATTTAACTTCAAGACCCTGTAACTTTTTACTGGAGGGACTTTGTACTAAGGTATATTAGGTTTAATCGATTTATTATAACCTAAGGAATCTCTGACTAATCGGTGTCCCATTCTTTTTGAGACACCCTGTATTTCGATAATACAAAATAAGGTTATACGCAGTTAGCTATTTTAAAATTTATTTCTAAATTACAAGGGATTAAAGATGTTAGTAGTCACTGTCAAGTATGCGCTGATTTTCCGAACTTTCCATCTTTCGTATATAAAACCCGATTACATAACTTTATTATAAATTCAACAACTTTGGCGATGCGCGATTTTCTTTCGGATTAAAGTATACAACAGTAAAAACACATTCGTGTCATTGAAATGAGATTTTATAATAATTCTGATTTTTGTTACAGTCGTGTTCAAATAAATCTGGGACAATGTTTTTTTCATATGTAGGTTGAGTTAAGAATTGAAGAATATCTCCATGGACTTCCTGCTATCAGAAACAGTTACAGATTTCAGTACTTGTTAAAGTTTAATGTAACTTTTTCTGATAGCAGGAAATCCATGGAGATATTCTTCAATTCTTAACTGAACCTACATATGAAAAAAACATTGTCCCAGATTTATTTGAACACGACTGTACCATTACGATGGCTTTGAATTTCTTGGACAAAATTGAAAATTTGCGTGTTTTACTTCAGCAGTTTTGACTATGTAAAATGACATAAGAAAAGCCTGTAGTTACGCGCTTATTGTAACTTAATCCATCAGTTTGGATCCGTTTCTGTTATGACATTGAAAACACCATCTTCACGTTTAAAAGCGCTTCCACATTGATATACTCGAGTAAAGAATATGGTTTCAACATAGTTGACTAGATGGCTACCCTGTTCTTCAGTACTACTCAATTCAGTGGATTTTTGAATGTGGAACAAGAGTCATCACACAATCATTGAACAAAAACTTCCAGCTACTTCGGTTGATTTAATAGAAAATCGTACGACACTCATTAATTACCAATAGAAAAATTAGTTCAGGAGCCGTAACCAAGACAACAACAAAAATTCTTGGAAATTTTTTGTAGGTAGACCAACCTAACAAGAGGTTAATGATTATTATAGACCAACCTAACTGTGAGGGTTTGTGTCGTTACGATTTTCTTACCGAATCTGCATTCGAGCATTAATTCATATCGGGAAATTATTTTTCGTGCATTCCAACAACGTCCTAATTTGCCATCGCGTAAATTACTACGACGTTTTTGGAACGCACTGAAAAAATTATTCGGAAAGAATTAATCCTCTTATGAGATTATATGTGAGAATACTTTTCATGAGAGTGGAGCAAAGAATTCTCTTTATTGGAAAACAAATGTACGACATATTCAATATTTACATTAAATCTTGCCTTTTATAATAAACCCCTGTTGTTTTTATCTTGCATTGTTTACATTTTAATTATTAATTAAATTAGGGTAGGTTGTGAATATATTTTTGAACGCAAATTTATGTAAAATACACTCAAGGATTGTTTCAAAGTAGCCCAGATAATTGTTATTAACCGTTTTTACGTAAGAGAACTGGTTGAAAAAAGATAAATACTGATCTTTTAAAAAAATCATAAACAAAAGCTTTCACTAATGGAAGTAATCCATAAAACACGCACCCTTTTTTGAAATTTAATAAGAATATCAGTCCTGAAACTTTCGCAACAAATTGAGGCTGCTGTCAATTATTTGCAGATTACGCTCCATGTCCGTCCGTTTGTCAGATTTCATTCGGATTTAATAAATCATACAGCAGCGCCACTGGCACAACTAACATTGATATTTATTGGAAATATCCATTATCACTCCCGTGCATGTCTCCTTCCCGCCCAAGTTTAAAGTAGTTGCATTAGGAAGTTTTAACTAGCAATTTGTATATGACATCTATCCTCACAGCCAGATCGATTAGTTTCAGTTAAAGGCGCGGAAAACTTTGCAAATCCTTCGGAGGAGCGACGTTGAAGATCAGAAGATTCCGGGGCTGACCTCTATCATCCACCATTTCCCGATGTATTTCACGCTTTTTATTTTGGTAATGGCGCAATCCGTGAAGACTGCGTTCAGGCAGGCAAAAAGCCGCTTAAAAAGCGGCGCCTTGCCTGAAGGGCGCCTTAATTTGTAAACCACTTTTGAGATCAATCAGTGTCATACAGCTTAGAGAGGCGACGAGCATTAAAAGCATAGCGACTATACTTAACAGAAAGTTGTAACTCTCGAGATGTCGCCCACCCTATAAAAATAAGGTGTATTCCAATATTAAATTGAACCAATAAGCTGTTAAAACGATGGGCACTGTGTTTTTTGTGGTAGTTTTCCTTAATTTTTGGTGCTTTCAAGCTCGGTATTTTGGTAACTATGAGGTTTAGAAAAAAAATGTTATTGGAATAAATTCTGGCTAATTTAGTGCTCTACAAAAAATGATAGAATAATATTTTTGCAGGACGCACTAGTAGAAAGTTATCCAGCAAAAACTAAAAAAAGTGACACAAAGTGGTCGTTCTGACACGCGCACAGGGGTGCCAAATTAGAAAACTTGGATTTTTAATAAGGGTCTAGATACATACAACATATCCAAAATCCAAAACTACATAACCTTTTGCAAGGTAAAATGTACTTGGCCACTGGGCTACTAGTTTCATTCAATTTTAAATAATTGCGATCGCCACGATAAGATAAATTTTGGGCAACTTCCAGCTACGATATGCTCCACATCGATCACCCCTTTAAAAAACCACACATAACGTTTTATTTGTTGCTGCCCTTCGAAAGAACCTTTCGACTGCAGCAGAAATTACGCGCTCAGATCCAACGGTTAATGACGTGGCCTTTAAAGTTGCAATATTTTACGAGAACAATAAAACTACACGTAAAGTTTCAAGTTATGGTTACTGCGAAATCGCGACTTACACGAAGGAAGAGCATTAGAGAATGTTATTACAGCTTAACAAACTTCGGCAATCCTTTAAAATACATAGAATAATAAACAAACTCCATAATTAACTAATGAAGTAAAACGTCCGTGTAGAGTTAAATTTAGCAGGAAAATAATGCTACAAACTTTCCCTTATTATCTTGACTAACGTCTAACTGCTAGGCGATGTCACGAAACGCATGTTTAAGGGAAAAAGAGTCAGGATGACATTATCATGAAAGCAAACATTTTTATAATTAAGTTGCCAACCTAACGAGTTTATTGAGGCCTCTCTTGGGCATTGCAACACAAGTAACAATGAACGATACTTACCTTAATAGGCACTTTTGTAAACTTGTCGTTTAGACAGTATCTTGATGACCATTAGTATAAATATATTTTCAGTTAACACAGGATAACACTTTTATTTTGTTTTTTCCTAATGCATCGATAATGCTTTCAAGATTCACTATCGTTAATAGTCTATCACGTTATTAGCAGTAAAAATGATACTTTGTGTGACGAGACCGGACGCGTTAGACTGGCGAGCGTAGCGGGTCAGACAAGTCCGGGCGAGCACATAAAATTATTTTACTCCAAATGGCATATACTATTTTATTTACAGACGCCCGAACTAATATAAATAAAAATGTATTTCAAAAATTGCGATTATGGAGAATTAACGTCTTCATCAATTCCCGCCAGTCAAGAAGGCCAAGTCAAAAATATTTTAAAACTAAAGTTGTTGCGGCTGCGGCCAATTTCCCATAGGGCGCAGCATTTGCTTAGCCACCTCGAATATGCGACCTGATTGTGACCAGAAGGGACGCTCCCGGCTATTCCTTTTCTAGAACTTGTGTACATATGAAACCTAGTTCCGCAATTTTTGTTTGTTACAATATTATCAATATATATCAATTAAAATCAAGAAGTGTTTCAATTCAACGATACTACAGTCCACTACATACCATACAAAAGTTTTAAAGTGTTTTTACTCCGCCGGCATACAAGTATTCACTTTTATGCATAGACATAAAAGTAAAGAATTTACCTTGTCAATCAAGTCACATAAGTTGTCGCTTTTATAACGTTTGAAAATAATAGTATATTGTTTTATTAGCATTATAAGTAGCACTTTGTTTGACAAACAATTAAGTTTGTATTTGCGAGGCAAAGCGCAGCATAGCCAAGCAATCGCAAAATTGCAAATCAACCAGAGTCAGTTTTAAGCCGAATAATACATACTTTTTCATGCAACCAAGAAATGTACAAAATATTCAAAATTGTAAATGATTGACTGTTTTTGACATTTTGACGTTTCCCATTTAAAAAGCATTGGGACAACTGCATTTATAGCCGACCGAGTGGAACTTACTTTTAGTTCATAGGACGTAAAAAATACTTTTAATCCTTTAACTCAGGGGTCGGCAACCTTTTTCGGACGGCGGGCCATTTTAAAAATAATTTTTTTTATGCGGGCCGCACATTCAAATGTAACTTAAATAGTGCTTTTATATCATATACGAGTATAAATATTATTAAAAATAAATATAGAAAAAATTTATTTTTTATTGACATGCTATAATAACAATGTTAGAGAACAAAAATTTTACAATTCTTAAAAGGGAAAAAAAAAGAATATACAATTCCAATTAAATATGTATAAATATGTAAATATAAAATATATAAATATAAAAAATATAAAATATTGTAGTGAAACGTCATACGGCTGTCAACATGAACGCACATATGAACATACAGTAGCAAACTGGCGAAATGAAAGAATTAGTGATAAGCTGATAAGCCTATCCGGAATGAATAATCGGAAAGTTTCCGATTGTTCAAAAAGTCGGAAGGTTCCTATTATTTCGGAACTTTTCGGAATTCGATTATTTTACTGTTCGGTGCACAAAATTCGGAACTTTCGGAATTCGATTATTTTAC
Source organism: Agriotes lineatus (assembly GCA_940337035.1). Lineage (NCBI taxonomy): Eukaryota > Metazoa > Arthropoda > Insecta > Coleoptera > Elateridae > Agriotes > Agriotes lineatus. The sequence continues at coordinate 50,386,456 of OW679194.1, read as the reverse complement.
TATTCGGTACACAAAATGAGAAAACGAAATGCCAATTTGAACTGAACGGAATACGGAATGTTGTATTGACTCACTTGACTGCTATATGCTGGTTGGCGAATGTCGACGAGTCGCGCTGTGTGCGCACGTGTATGATACGTGAATGGCACTAATGGCAGTGGTATTTCGTAGATTAATTATTAGATAGTACACCTACAGACTTCAAATTCAAGTATTGTTTTATACTATCTATTATGTACTTTATGTGCTATTAAACTTTAAAATATCACTACCATTTTCCGAAAGTCTATTAACGTAACTACTGTAATAATTTGAAAAAATATTTTATTTCCTCATATCCCACTGTGCGACTCAAACTCATAAATTGGTTTTTAGGATACTGCGTTGCTAACTAGCATCTACATAGTTACAAACGAGTCCGGTAGATAAAATTTACCGGACTCGTTTGTAACAATGTAAACGCTAGTTACCAATGCAGTATCCTAAAAAATCTTATACGATACACGACCGGTAGAATTCCTATGGCCTTGCCAAACATACAGGTCTCGCCCTACGGTTCGACCTGTAAAGTGTTGGCGCGGCCATACAAATGTTGCTACCGGTCTAATAACGTAAATAGCTATTACTGACCGTCCTACAAACCCAAACAATAGATGCCAACGCAGATAAGGGCTTACGGCGCGACGGCGAGTGCTCTCATCGTAAATTTGCACGCACTTTATCTTCCTTCCGCTTGTTGTTATTTCGCTCGTTTTCCCTTGCTTGCATTTACGGAATGTAAAATAATCGGATGATATTCCGATTTTATAAACATTCCGAAATGGAACATTCCGATTATTTAAATCATCCGATTATGCCCATCACTAGAAAGAATGCTACACTTGCTAAGCGAGACGTCGTATTCGCTGGGGAGTGGGGATTAAACTTGCGCAGTAAAATAGGTTTCCCACTATGCTTCTGTTTGTCGCGTATTTTTGTCACCGGCCCCATTTCGGCACGCTTACGCTCTAAGTTTGTTGATTTTTCCTAAAGTTATATTGGTGCTTTGGCGGGCCGCGCAAAAAGTTGCAAAGGGCCGCATGCGGCCCGCGGGCCGCAGGTTGCCGACCCCTGCTTTAACTAAAAGTGTTGCCTTGCAACATAAACTTTTTGTATCAGTAAGAGAAACATCAACTTTAGTGTCAGGTTTTGGTATTAAAAGTACTGCCTTTTAAGATTATTGCAAAAAAAAAATCATTTATTTGATTATGTTGACTAAAAATAGTCACAAATTATGTAATCCTACCAACTACCCTAGCAAAAACTTCGCTAAATAGTATTCTTTCCTTGTGCACTAAATTCAACCATAAAGCTGTCACATTAAAAGCAAACAAAGAGAAACATGCTTTCCAGGAGGTAAAAATTCGGTTATTAAAGATTACATAAAACTGAAAACAAAATTATTTTCTCATATATTATAACACTACAAGCAATCCAGTGAGACAAATGTCTCATTTAAAAAAACAAAAAAGACCGTTTTTCAAATAGAACGCGTATTAAATAAAAACTGTACCCAGACCTGGAAGGTGTCAAAGTGGTTGTCTAACCGATCGACGTTTTAAGGCGCAGAGGGTCGCATCTCCGTTTGGCTGCTGAAATATCCTTTATCTAATAGACGTGTCTGTCCGGGACGCTGTTTTATCTGTCTGGGACGCAGTTTTGTCTGTCTGGGACGCCGTTTTGTCTCTCTGGGACGCTGTTTCAGCAGCCAAACCGTAAGAGATAGAGAAAAAAGTTATGAAAGTTTATGTTTGGAATGGTCATGTCAGCTCAGGAACCAAATTTCAGTCACGTGACACTTCCGGTTTTCGAGAAATCACAAAAAAGACCGTTTTCAGATAGAACGCGTATTAAATAAAAATTTTCAGCAGCCAACCGGAGCTGCGACCCTCTGCGCCTTAAAACGTCGATCGGTTAGGCAACCACTTTGACACCTTCCAGGTCTGGGTACAGTTTTTATTTAATACGCGTTCTATTTGCAAAACGGTCTTTTTTGTTTTATTAAATGAGACATTTGTCTCACTGGACTGCTAGTTTTTATTTAATACGCGTTCTATTTGAAAAACGGTATTTTTTGTGATTTCTCGAAAACCGGAAGTGTCACGTGACTGAAATTCGGTTCCTGACCTGACATGACCATTCCAAACATATAACTTTAATAACTTTTTTCTCTATCTCTTACGGTTTGGCTGCTGAAACAGCGTCCCAGACAGACAAAACTGCGTCCCAGACAGATAAAACAGCGTCCCGGACAGACACGTCTATTAGATAAAGGATATTTCAGCAGCCAAACGGAGCTGCGACCCTCTGCGCCTTAAAACGTCGATCGGTTAGGCAACCACTTTGACACCTTACCTTACCTCTCTTACGGTTTGGCTGCTGAAACAGCGTCCCGGACGGACGGACAGACAAGTCTATTAGATAAAGGATAATATTAACATTATAACTACACTATAAAAAATTATGGATTATACGAGACGTGTTTCATTATTAAAAACGTCCAATTTTCGATTGTCCAGTGGTGATGTCAAAAAAGTAACTATTCGGTACACGAGTACTCGTTACCCGACAAGATCCGAAGTAACGGATATCAACTTGCAACTTTATTTTATCGTTATGTTACGGTGCGAAGGTTGAGTTTGAGATTGTCTGAAAAAGTAGAGGTTTCATGAAAATATTTTACGCACATTTGAACAGCGATTGGCGTTCTTAGCTAGGACTTTTTTAATGCTGTAAAATAAAATAGGTAATTTCCCGAAGAAATGCCAAATGTGCTTTATCAGTGTATCACAATTTTAACGAGGCTTTAGGGATGTTTTTTTTCATAGTAGTTTTACGAAAAAATGTATTAGTTAGCACTTTTTAGCACCGTAAAATAAAATAGGCAATTTCCCGAAGAAACTATTAATGGATGTTAAAAAATGTAGGTTGCTATCACCTGTTTTTCCAGAAGATTACTTTGAAAAGCAAACTAAAAGCAGGCCTCTTAACCAGGTTGTTTTAACACCTCTTTTACATATTAAATTGCGTAACAAATGCAACTCCTGGTGTTACGTGTGCATAAGCCCTGAGAGCAATGCTCAATTCTGAGAAATAAAGAAGCATTAAGTTTTGTTTGTTACGTCAGCTTTTGCAGCCCCGTGTGCGGTGAGTACTCGCAAAAAACATAGTTTTCAATTGTTTTAGTACGTTTAGTGCTATAATTCGGTCATGAAATTTGGTTAATTTTTTTTTATTTTAAAAAATAATAAGTTCCAAAATTTAAATTTAAGAATACTATCATAAAGCACTTTTAGTGCTGATTTCAAATATCTAAAAATATACAGGGTGTTTTAAAAAACCAAAGTTGTGTATCACTACGTAAAAATAGGAGGCCATGACGTAATTTCGTGTACGTCAATTTTTGGGCTGTATACTGGCATTTAAAACAAAAGAAAGTTCTTTTCGATATCTCTATTATTAACGAAGTTAAGAGCTGTCTAGCGATCTACAAACACCCTGTAGAGCCCAAGCGCCAAGTTTGTACCCGCATGTACAACGCAAGAGGGCTACTATAGTCTTCTCTACCGCGGTATTTATCTGTTGACACTATTTTTGCACTGCTAGCAACTTAATTTCTAGCATGCATACCTATCGCGCGGTAAATGCAAGAACCAATTGACTCCATTATTCACCTTCGTTAAGCAAGAGGTTTAACGACAATAAATAATAATTATTATTCACCACTAGTTATAATGATCAACTTCTCAATACAAAAATGCGCCAAATTAATGGTTTACAATCTTATGGATGGTATAGACATTTTTATTATTTTCAGAATTAGTAAGTAGTAACTTGATTCATATAAAGCGCTTGTAGATAAACTAATCCTCTTGCTAGGTTATTTAGTCCTAACTAAAATAATAAAATTTAAATTTGATGCACTGACTGGTTGTTTAAATATATTTTAATTTCCCCTGTTACTTTGCGAATTTTCACTTATAATACCATGAGTAGTCAAAGTTATGTCGACTATTTTTGCGGTGGTGTCACGAATATCCCTTGCGCTTTGGTACGATTAGGACATGAGTAGTGATACCACCGCAAAAATAATCTACTTAACTTTGACTAAGAATGGTATTCGAGAGACTATTCAACACTATAACATATAAGCCAATCACATTGCAGACATTTGCTTTTTTCAACCAATAACAGCAGTATATCACTGAATATTGGGCACCATGCAAAATATTCACAAAACAATGTACGTACTCAAAAAATAAATAGCCTTGTTGGGAAGTATCGCTTAGCAACGATGTTCTGTCCTTAGTGATATCGCTTGGTTACGTAACACTAAACCCCAACAAACTGTGTGGCTTGTTTTAAAAATTTTAAAATGCTGTGTTTTGGAAGTATTCCGCTGAATTTAATTCAGAATGAATAATTATATTAATTATTGGATTATTTTTCAATAAAGTTAACCGTTATGTATTAATATTGTTAAATAGTCGTCCCAAATACCACTCGAAGTGGATGTATTTTTTTAAAATATTTTGCCATTTCCATATAAATTATTGCAAACTTCACTCAACAAAATCACATTTAAATGTCACTCGCCTTCGGCTCGTGACATTTTTGATGTGATTTTGTATCGTGAAATTTAAACGCAATAATTTACATGGAAACGACAAAATATTTGTCAAAAATATATCCACTGCTTGTGGTATTACCCTTGACTATTTAATGAACCAAACTACTTTTTCAAATTAGTTTTCAGTAAATCTAGCAACAAACTACGCAATTTCTATAGTAACAGAACACTAATATTGACTTTTTCTAATAAAAATCGCATTTGTTAAAAATAGTCACTTGAATACCTTCTAGGAAGATATATCCACTGATATTTTTTTGATTGGTCACGAAACGTCAGAATTCTGGATTTTCATTGGTCACTTTTTGACAGATGACAGGTGAATTGAATAGTCAGTTATATTTTATAGCGTAAAAGTTTAACAAAAACCATAGTAAAGATCTTCAATTTATACTAGATCCTCTAAAAAGCAAAAACCTGACGTCTGAGATAAAGCATTAAATTTATAAAGCGTAGAGGTTTTTGCAATTCAATTAAAATACTAGTTTTATGCAATATGCTAAAATGTATATACAGGGTGAGGCAATACTTACGATATTCGTATATACTCGTACGTTTGACACCATACATAGCAAAAACACTTTAATGGGACTCAGTGCTCTATGCAGTCACTGTTTTGTCCGTGCCGCCATTTTTTATTTTTTACAATAATACGAATACTTTTTTCATCAATTCTGATTCCTTTATGCATTTTCTTCATGAATTAGTTAAAAAATTCATAGCAAAATATTTTCAAATTGTTTGCATAATTACTTGGCTGCTAATAAAAAAAGCATACTTTACTGTCGTGACAGTTTTTGTGATAGTTAGAACTGTCAAAAGGTTTTATTGTTTTTGTTTCTTATTTCCCATCAGTCCACGCCTATGTAGACGCAAAGATACTTCGGACAGAGCGAGCTTTAAAAGTTAAACCGCAAATGAGTTTACTATTGTTAGTCCGCTTAAGTCGTGCCAGGTATACGCAAAGGTGGGAATATTTCCAAGGTGGTATTTATTTCGTTTTGTAGTGAAGTTTCTACTTAATTTATATTTAATTATCTAATAATATTGAATGACAAAATTAATTTTACTAGGTAAATAAACACATTATGCGATTATGCCCTGATTGAGGAATAAATTATTTTTGCTCAAATGACATTCCTAGATAAGAGAAATCGACATTTAATGTTTCGTCGCGTCATATTGGCATTAAAGTAGGTATTTACAACTACATCCCTTCCAGTAATTAGAATGAAAGATAAATTATATAAATCACTTGACTTGTCTTTACTTCCCAAATTTAATAATAACGTTGCTGTTATACTTTGACGCACGTTAATTATCATCTAGTATTTGTGTTGTGTTGTATTTTGTGGAATATGTGGAGACCATGGGATACTAATGAAATTGAGGATGAAGTTGAAGAAGTCGCTGCTCCATGTGATGAGTTAGAAGAAGTTGATGATGCGGGAGAGAGACCAAGCCAGCGATCAATGCATTTTTTATCCGACGATGCGAAAAACATAGTCTTGAATGTATACAACGCACTAATTTCTGAAGGAGAAAGCAATGTTGTGAGAAGAACTGCGTTTTTAACTAAAGTGCCAAAAAGTACGGTTTTTCAAATTGCGAAAAATCAAGCGCTGCCACGTAAACGGCGTTCTGATTATGGGTGTCACAAAATATTAACAAAGCCTAATGAACATGCAATACGCGGCGTAGTTTATGACATGTATAAAACTAATGTGGTGCCAACAATTAAAACTATTCATGATACGATCATTGGTGACATGGGTATAAATTGTTCAATGACGACATTAAGGACATCGCTAAAAAATATGGGATTTCGCTATAAGAAGATAGATAAAAGACAACAAATAATGGAATCTCCGCGGATTAGAAAATGGCGATGCGAATACTTACAACAGATAAAAAAGTTTCGGGAAGAACAGAGACCGATATTTTACTTGGATGAAACTTGGTATGACACACATGATGTGGTTCAAAAAGGATGGACAGATAATTCTCGGAAATGCCAATTAGACATTCCACCTTCAAGAGGAAAACGTATTATAATTTTACATGTAGGCTCTGAGATGGGATGGGTGAACGATGGTCTCCTATTATCTGCGAAAAATATAAGAGACTGTCGATTGGACTACCATGAAGACATGAATTCAGATGTGTTTGAGTCGTGGTTTTCAAATAAGCTGTTACCAAATTTGCCACCTAATAGTGTGATCGTTATGGACAACGCCAGTTATCACTCAAGGCTTGCTGAAAAAGTGCCAAATAGTAATTCTACTAAAGCAGAAATTACAGATTTTCTTTACAAGAACAACATGTATTTTCAAGAAACTTACAATAAGAATCAATTACTGGAAGTGTTGTCCATTAAGAAGTTCTCTAAAAAATATGTAGTAGACACCATAGCTACAGAACTAGGCCATAGAGTTTTAAGATTGCCACCATATCATTGTTGTATGAATCCTATAGAAATGATATGGGCAGAATTAAAAACACACATTCGAAAACGTAACCAATGCCCCAAGTTTAGTGAGAAAATGATAGAAATAATTAAAGAAGAAGTTAATAAAATTCATGTAAATAGCTGGAAAAACTGTGTTCGGCATGTGATTGGCATTGAAGACCAATTTTTTAAATTTATTGATATTCCAGAATTAATTATTAATTTAAGAGACAGCGATAGTGACGATTGGCCATGTGATAGCGATAACGAAAATTAATTTATATATTGTACTCATAATTGTTGTTTTTTGTATATATCAATCAATAAACTGTAGTTATTTGTTGCATATACATATTTTCTATAATTTTTTGTCTTTCTTGATTGTATCTTTTTTTATTAACAATGTTGTTAAATAAAAATAATAAGTTTTTAAACACTAACAAACATTGCGTTTCCGTAGCCGCATTTCGATTTTAAGGATATGGATTTGCTTGTGAACTATTACAAAGGGATTGTCGTGTGTACAACATAATCCCACCTGCCATGCTCATTAACCTTTAAGTAGTAGCCTGAGGCGTCCGAAATATCTTTGCTCCAACTATACTTGTTTATTGATCCACAATGCACATATAATTAACAAAAAGTCCCACCATTTTAATAAGAAAACTTCTCATTCACGACTATGATTGTTGGAAATTCATAAAAATAATTAAAAAGGGAGTACAATTTCATGAAAAATACCTTTTTTTAAGCCAAGATGGGGGAGCCGACAAAACAGCGTGCCGTGAAAAATCACAATTGACTGTATAGAATTATAGAGCAATAGGTTCCAATAAAGTTTTGTAATGAAATTTTTTGCTATAGAGTATGGCATTAAAATTATATGTAAATATCTAAGTCTTGCCTCACTCTCTATGCAGATGATTTTGGGAAGGGAAGGGAAGTAACTGGAGTAAATTGTCAATTTAATTGTAATTACAAATTCTATAATCGGTTCACACCTTTTTTGCATGAATGTTGGCTTGGCTTTTTATTATTAAGTTGCACATGGACAGAACCGTAATTTTTATTTTGTTGTATAACCTGCAGAACCTCCAAAAAATTTACGGTCACCTGACAAAATAGAATGCTGTTGCTAGATGTACTGATTATTTTAATAGTAGATACATTCGTGTTCAAATAAATCTGGGACAATTTTTTTTCAAATATAGGTTGGGTTAAAAATGTAACAATCCATATATCTAGGTATGGATTTCTAACTACATTTAAAGAAAAATTGTCCCAGATTTATTTGAACACGACTGTACATGTGTAGACATATTTAAAATCTAAAGTATTGTAAGACCTTCCATTTACTGAATTAAAAATATCTTCAATTACACAATTACTGAAACTGGATATACATAAAAATGACTCAAGTTCTATTTACTCTTATGTTTAAATATAGCAACTTTGCATCCGAAGGTATTTTGCCATGTTTTCTAACCTAAATGCACCTGGAAACCATAACCTCAAAACTTTAAAATTAAACATTGTTTAAACACAACAAAGTCATTTTACACAGCTAAATTAAGAAGAATTCCATAGCCAACCTTCATGGAAAAAAGATGTGAACAGAGCATATGTTATTTTAAAAAATCACAATTGCTCGTGAAAAGAATAAAAATTCTTTGGAAAAGTAGCAATATTGGAACCCTAAAGCTAAATTATTTCGGCCGAGTTCAAAGGCTCCTGTGCGCTGAAGTAAAAATGAAATTACAAAAATAAGAATCCCAGTATCCAGCGCAATTTCTTTGCGATCCATAAAAACGGAATCCTTATAATCAGCTTGTTTTTCGACATTACTTATTGACGGGCAGGACGAGCCAACGCAGAATACGAAGTGCTGGTTAGAATTATGGCCACTTCTGATTCGTACTTCGGTTGTACCATCTCGTTACTAGATAGACCTTTGCAAACGTTGCTTCTGCTACTCTCACACTTGACAGCTACGAATATTGATTAAAAACTGCATGCATCAACAACACTCTGATTGGTATTTTTACATAAAACTCACATTGTAGTCCCTCAAAAGGCACGTACGATAAAACTATAAAATACGTGAGAATAACAAGCGTATTTAGCGGGTTGTGTAATTTTTCATTTTCACATGAATACACGAACGGTGTCCAGTGGTAGAGGGGAAGTTACACAATTAATCTAAAAAACAAATTTGACAAGTGAGTGTCGCTCATAATTCATTACAAAAAGATTGATTATCCTATCCTCATCACCATCATTAACAATGCATTATTCTTCGCACCCGAAGTGCACTTGACACACGAACTCGACGCAGAATGGTTCAATCAAATACGACTGCATGAGGATTAAAGTTCTCCCCAATATAAGTATTAGAAACTCGACTTTATCTAACAGCCGAAAAAACTCCCCTGGCAAAGCTAACACGCGCAAAAACCGATAATTATTAAAGCGAACAATTACATCTCTCTGGGAGGCATTGCACCTACAACCTCGTTAGTCTTCATTAACTAATGGTACTCGCCAGAACCACAATTAAATTCGAGTTCGCTGCGAGCTGGCCAAGATTATCTACGTATTGCCGAACAAACGTTCCGAGTTTCAGACTAGTGCTCGGGCGAGGTAATTCAATTTGAGTTTTTGCAAAAGAACTACTTTTAAAATGCCAAAGGAAATTCCAAGTAACGTGAGTGATTTCGCCAAGGACCTTCGATATGGAGCATATGCGAACGCCTGATTTTATATTTAGTAGAGGTTTGGCTACACTTTGCCCTTCAATTTTTCTTCGATTTCAGCAAGAAGCCCTGGAGACAGAATGATGTATATACCGATATTTTAATAATGTTGTGCAACAGTTCAATTAAAATTGTCATGAAAGTGTCGATTAAAACTTAGGAAAACACAATATACCGATGAGTTCTTTAAACATTTGTTTAAGTGACTGATTTTCATAATTTTTTAAATTGTTTGAAATTTCTCCCTCACTGTGTTACAAACACAGTTACACTGATTTAAAATTTCATGAAAGTTAAATGTAGAGATTTAAATTTCCATTGGACCAACCGCAGTGCGCGGTCTTCTAAAACGAAATTATACGACTTTAAAAGGAATCGGTGTGCTTTCGTACTCAAATATCGTTTTGGATGGTAGATTTTGTGTATCTTTTTACAAACACGACTCTAACCGTTAACTTATTGATCGAGTGAATTTTGAATTAAAGAAGATAAAAGGTTTTGATAATATACTCCTAAAATTTACTGCGATATTATTTCCAACCCTGTAAGTTTCCCTTTATCCTTTTTTGCTATCATTCTTGTTTGCTATAATCCTTTTTATATTTTGAAAACGGGCATATTAACGAGAAACTTCAAGTAATGCCTTTAAGCTGTAGACCTTCTCCGATTAATTTAAAAGTAAAATCGATAGAAATTTAATAACATGAACTTTGCTTGAGTCAAAATTTAATGTTTTTCTGTTTAATTTCTGATGTCCCTTCGACCGCTCAGCCCACATCGTATAACAAAGGTAAACGTAACCTTTGACTTTATACAGCTGAACTCAGATTTCGCGCTGGTATTTCCAAATATTACTTTAAAGGTATGTAACAAACTGGAGTAGAACTATTTCACTATCGCTTGTAAATAGCAAAGTTCGGAATCGTTATAATATATTTTATTGTTAGTTTCACAACACCATATTAATGCGAAATGTTGGAAACTTGGGATTCCTGAGACAAATAAATTAAACTGGTGTTGCAGTTCCTGAGATATTCATTTGGAAGTACCAAAAATCTATGAAAGCTTACTGATGTATGTTATATATTTCGGAGAAGCTCAGTACAGGTTGGACCTCTCTAATCCGTCTGAATGATGTCAGAGTCGAGTCAGAGAGATAGTCGAATAGAGCCCGAAGCGCATCATCTCAGGTAGCTGTGTTAATAACAGTCGTACATATGGATAACAAAACCACCAGAAATGTATGGATTGTTGTTGTAATTTGAGCTTCAAGGCGATAAAAATGTTAAACTGATGTTACTTTATGTTATGTTAACGTAACTTTCTTTACTCGTATTTTTATTTAAATAGAAAGCAGTACAATAGTAATGTTGCAAACTCCAGATATTTAGGTAAATTCAAAAAATACATTTATCCATCAAGTCAGAATACTACAATACCTTAAAACATACAGTTAAGATGATGGTAAATATATAAAATTACAAACAATACGTATGTAGATATAGTGTTTTCCAAAATGTTAGCAACACATTTTAAATAAAGCAAACACTTTTATAAAGAAAACAATTTTTTGAAAAAAGCAATAATAAAAAAGTTTTTCATTTGTTGCAAACTCTTTGATCAAATAAATTTCCGCTCTAGTGGTGTAGCTCCATGACCTTTATATGAAGCCACAGCACACTAGATCTACAATTTATTTGATCACCCGATATATACAGGGTATTTCCAAAATAAGAAGAAGAATTCTATTAAAAATAAATCAAAAAGTTCTAATAAACCCCTGTCCGCAAATGAATCATGTCTGAGATATTAAGCTTGAATTTTAAAATACTTTTTTGAATTAGTATCGGGAAACTACTTCGGATCAGACAGTACAGTTAATCCGTTAATGGCAGGAAAGACAGAAAATCCTTTACTAACGTGCCTAATGCCATAAACTGACCCAGGACTCTTCTCGCCCATCTAAATTGTCGAATCTTCCTTAAATCACGTAAACGGGACTAGGATCGCACCATATATTTAACCCTGTTGTACTGCTGGGACTTGCAAAAAACATATTTCAAAAGTTACATTATTTCTTAGTACGAAGGTTTTAATTTCTATACAATTTTTTCGATGTTTTTTTTAAATTTGTAATTGTTAATATGCTGGTGTATTAACTGATTAGTAATTGTATCGTCCGAAAATACCAATAAATACATTGTAGTTACTTGTTAAAACTTATTCGCACCGGACCAGTCAAAACAAATGCACGTAAACATACTAAAACCTACTTTACAGAACTAAAAGCATTGGCGTTATCCAGTGTGTTTTAATATTACGTTTAAAATATTAATTATCTTGTTATTCATTATACAACGAATCCGTATTGAACTGCAGAGTTTCAAAAGCATGTATCATCAAATAGCATCAGAAATAAACTAAATAAATAGTATCTATCGTACATGTAGCCGAAGCAGAAACACGTGGAACGCCCATAAATCGCCCCGCCAGACCTGCAAAAGCAGTGCCGGCAATAAAAGTAAAAACTTCAGTTCAAAAAGCTGTGCAAGCGACCACAGCTGGGAACTTATTTTGGATGTTACACTACACGCAACTATTTGTGCAGTGTCATAAACTGACCGATTAGCGTCACAAATGAAAAATTACATCCGCGACTCAAGTAAAAGGCCACGCAATTTAAAATTCCGATCTCAGCAAACATTACAGCATTTGTAAACTGCTGGGGATTCGGAACCAAAACAGCAGGTAGCTGCTCAACCCTTTTGGGCAACCAAAGATCGGCTGCGCAACCATCGGGGAATTCCATTGATCACCAGCAAACGAAGAGGCGGGCAATAGAATACTGGTGCTGCAAACCGTTCGAACAATGGCGATATAGCACTTCGCCAAAGAGACATCAGCAGCAGAAGGGCAATAAACCCAATTCCGACGCCCTTGCTTAGAAGCGGGCACGCTGGCTAAATTCGAGAAACGAAGAGTCATCAAACCATAAACAACCCTCCACTTACGCAACTATGGAAGCTATATAAACCAGAGACCAGCATACCAATTCGGGCATTCTATTCTAGTGGATTCTCGTTCAGCATTCGGTGGTTCCTCAGTCAGTTCAATTATACCAGCGTTCGGTTTACAACATCCAGCCCAGAGTGTCTGCGTATCCGCTGGCTCGAGTACGATTTGAATTACTTGCAACCCGTTCGTTAACACAGCCTGTCCAAATATCAGATCGCGTAACTGTTAGCGCTTGAAGTTCTTTTAATCGTGCACTCTATACGTGCATTTGTATATCTTATATATATCTTATATCTTATATATATGTGTGAGTTCGTTAACAATTTTGCTTTTATCAATAAACTGTTGTTGGTTTCCAGAAAGTGTTATCATTTCAGAATACTCAAGGCGTTGTCACCAATTCCCGTAGACCAGAAACCACCAAACATACATAGAAATATTTAAATAAAAAGCCAGCAACCTCTAGTCACTTCCCCAGCTTGCATTAATGTATTAATGCAATAATGCGAGCATGATGGGTTGTAAAACAAGCAATTTCAAAATTTTCCACGATATGTTCAGCGTACGTTGCTAATATTACTCATTAAAACACGCTTCAGAAAATCTCTTAACAAGCAATTATTTCATTTAAAATGGCGGAAGACGTAAAACAAAGCAACACTGTTTACCGTTTTACCGTGATAACTGTTCTTCAGATCGCCAAACAAGTGCACTTAATTTCATCAATAATATAGTTCTTATACCGCCGCTTGTCACTTTCTTAAAACGGCGTGTCAAGAGAGAAATAAAAAAAAACAAGCTGTCATAAACTACCTTTGAGAAACGGCTATTCGCCCTGTTCTACCATAAAAAGAGAATTAAAAAATGTTGATGTTAAAAGACGACAAAAGACCCATTTTTGTGTGTGCACTTCGAAAAATGTACATTGTGTACATGACTTGATGGTCGTATTGGTTTCAAACAAATAACGGATAAATTATCAATCTAGTCGTGTGATTCATTTTATCATGTAGAATTGAGCATTTAAGTCTCAGCATCAAAAACCCTTTGTGCTCATTTTGAAGAGAATAGTGATGTTGTTGAACTATCACCACTATGATCAAGTGGTAAATTATTACCCTTAAACTAAACATTATGTAAACTACTAACTAGACCACCGCAACAACTGTCAAAGAGTTGTAATAGTACGCTGTCTCATAAGTCCATAACTCTAAAATTAGTGTTACGATTTGGGCTTTTAATTACTGAAACATGGAATTGCTCACTATATTTTGTACCACCCATTTCGTGAATAAGAAAATCCCCACGAAGGAAATCGATTCTTGTAATGAAGAAGCTATACAGGCTACCGAGCAGTTTGAGTTTTTTTAAGGGGAAAGAAAATTAAATTTTCTGTTTTCTAGTTGTTTTCCTTCTTGCTTGTTCAAGAACTTCGAAATACTCAAGGGTAATACCACAAGTAGTGGATATATTTTTGACAAATATTTTGCCGTTTCCATGTAAATTATTGCGTTTAAATTTCACGAAACAAAATCACATCAAAAATGTTACGAGCCGAAGGCGAGTGTTGAATAGTCCCTGGTATTATACCACAAACACCTTCGAGGGTAGTGACTCGTCAAATTTTACTTAGGAAATGCGGTAATGACATACTGCAATTGCGTTCATAACGATGCACACAAAACCAATTTTACCGCTACATCCAAGACATGAGGCAAATTTGCCCTAACTTCGGGAACAACGCGAAACCGGTGTAACTAATTTTTATTAACCAACTGGCGCGCCAATGCAGTAATAAGGGCGTAACATTTACGAATGCCGAACTGCCGACATCTCGCCAACTTCGCCCCTAACACGATGGCGGTTAATAACGACAACACCGACACGAAAAGCTTATTTTTCTCGCACGTTACGAGTGCATAAAAGTTTGGGTAAATGCTGCGACACACGAGTCAGGGTTCTATGGCACACTTACACTTCATGTCGAGCGTTGGGTCCCATTTCATGTCGTTATTCAGTTTTTAGCAAGTATTCTGGAGTTTTTGTTGCAAATCAGGGTAGAAATCACGTACGTCATTAAAACTCAAGTCAAAATTATATCTACTATCAAATCAAAATAGTATATTATATCATGAGGGACTAAAGTGCACCATTTAATCCCGCGAGCGGAGTTTGTTGCCTCGAGGGCGAAGCCCGAGGGCAATAACCACTCAAGGGATTTAGGCACTTTAGTCCCGAGGTATATACGCTATTTTTTGCAGTTTTGGGAACATTATCATCAAACATTTCCAAAATTTGGAATCTGTCAATTTGGAAACTGACAATTATAATTTATTACAAACTGAATTGCAGCAGGTCCTGGATAGCCTGAATCAGTTGGCAGTACTGAAGTGTATTGTCAGTATATGTCAAATTCGAGATTTGCAGGTTAAGTTTTACGTCAGTGTGTGTCAGATGACAAACAAAACCTAACCTACTAACCTCGTGTGTACATAAATTTACCATAGTTACGGTATCATTTTTACTTTAGTCCCTAGGGATTAAATGAGTTACTTTAGTCTCTAGGGATTAAATGATCTACTTTAGTCCCTGTTTACGGGGACTAAAGTATCAACTTTAGTCCCGGAAGTGCAAAAACGAATATTAACATCTGTAGTGATTGCATTGACCGTTGCCGTCGAGTGGGCCGGCGTACTAGTGATAGTGATAGTTCAAATAAACCACGTGCTGCTATCGTAAAGTTCACCTCGTAGAAATACAAAGACATGGTTTTTAAAAATAAAAAACTTTTCAGAGTTTTCTAAATGTTTAAATATTTCAGTTATCCATTCATATCACTCATGTCCATTGCGCTTGGGATTAGGACTCGTGCTAGCGCACTCGTCTTAAGGTCTGGACACACATTCCCGGACCGTGCCAGGGCCGGAGGACGGCCGGGTGACGACCGTCACCCGGTGAATGAATTGCACAGTGAAATTAAATGCATCTGTTCACACATCACCGTGCCATGTCCGGGCGCCATCACCGGACCGGGCCCGGGCCGGGTGATAATAGTTTTGCTTACTTTTTGACGGTGACGGTCCGGTCTCGGTGGTAGATTAGATCTGCATGAGTTTTAGCGTTTTGAAAATACTTAGTGGGTGTATTTTGATCGCAGCATTTGAAAACTTTATAATTCATTGTTTATATACGGCGTGAATATAGACATAGAACGACTGATAGAGGAGGTTCGAAAGTTTACGGTACTCTATAAGCACTATAACCAAGCAAATGAAAAGTACAGAAATGCAGAGTACAAGGACAGAGTTTGGAAGAAAATTGAGACAATATTCCCGTATATTTTTAACCGATCATGTCAAATATTTCGAAGCAGACTGACAAAACTTTCGAGCCCCACTGGCCGGAACACGGCCGGCACACGGACATGTGTGGTTTCTAGATGAACGGACCGAGACATAACCGGGTGACGGCCGTGCCTCGGTCCTGACACGGTCCGGGAATGTGTGTCCCGACCTTAATCGAACCTAAGCGCAATGGACATTCGTGATACCACGGCAAAAATATTCGACATAACTTTGACTACTCATGGTATTATAAGTGACAATTTCACGGTTTAGAACTCATTTAAAAGATTCATATAATATTATTGTCTATTATTATAATAATATAATATCTCGCCAATTAAGAACCGTACCTGAAACCAAGTTCAAAAGTACTTTTGAAAAGCTTTTATTAAATCAGTAATATTTTCTCTAGACTACTGGATGTTACATAACACAATCGTCCAGCTGCTTTATTTTTTCTAATTGTGTGGTACGGGTGCTGTGGAAGACCAATTAACCTGCCATCTGGTGGGTCAAACTGAACAGCGCCCATTTTCCAAAATTTAGTTTTCATTGCACATTATGAAATTTGTTCTTTTTTGGAAATAAATGTTTATATTATTATTATTATTAGTCAACAAGAACTGTCAACTCTGCAATATGAAACATAAACAAGACCCGACGCTGAGGTTGAATGGAACAAACAGCGAAATTTTCCTCATGAATTCGTCTTCATCACTGACTGTAGTAATTATAACACACCAATACAGTTTAAGACTATCGTAACAAACATAATCGGAATACAACATTTAAAAATGTGACGTGCGGCTCTATTTAAGTGCATGCATGCCATTAATCTATTTAATTGCATCGAATAAGAAAAAAAGAAACTGCGATAGATACATGTGGTACACCCACTTGGAAGAACTTCTTCTTCTTCTTTTTTCAGACTTTAGATTTCCAATATTGGACGTAGTCCTCCCCTTTTTCTTTCCATTTGTCTCTTTCCTTTGCTAGTCTTCTCCATTTTCTTCCTGCTGTCATTCTTATTTCATCTTCCCAGCGTTTGGGCGGCCTACCTACGCTCCTTTTCCCTACTCTGGGCTGCCAGTGAAGCACTCTGTTTGTCCACCTGTCATCAGCTCGCACTATATGTCCTGTCCAGCTCCACTTCAGTTCTGCACTCTTCTCTGTTATATCTTTAACCTTTGTTTTTTCCCTTATCCACTCATTTCTTTTTCGGGCTCTTAGTGTTATCCCTACCATTCTCCTTTCCATTGCTCTTTGCGTTGTTGCTAATTTTTTCATGATCCTGTTGGTTAAGGTCATAGTCTCGATGCCATATGTCAGAACGGGTAAAATACACTTGTCGAATATCTTACTTTTTAAGTACAGTGGAAAGGTTTTTGATTTTAAAACAAAGGATAGTTTGCTGAAGGCTGCCCAGCCCAAGGCTACTCTTCTGTTAAGTTCCGCCTCTTGGTTTTCCTTCCCCATCCTTATATTGTGTCCGAGATATACATATGAATCTACTTGATCTATTAGTTCGTCCTCAATTACTATATGAGTTTGTTGCTCAAAATTTGTCATTATTTTCGTCTTTTTTCGATTCATATTGAGACCCACTTTTTTGGAGTTTTCTTGCAGTTGTTCCATCATAAGTTGTAATTCATGATCCGTTTTTGCGAATATGACTATATCATCAGCATATCTTAAATGAGTGAGGTCCTTTCCATCTACATTTATGCCCATCCCAGACCAATCGAGCTTTTTGAATACATTTTCTAAGGTTAAAGTAAATAATTTTGGAGATAAAGTGTCCCCTTGTCTGACCCCTCTTTCTATTTTAAAAGCTTCTGAGGGTTCTTTGAGTTTTACTACACTTGTTGCCCGTTTATATATATTTTTTATTATGGTGGAATAACGGGTGTCAATGCGTGCGTCATCTAGGGCCTGTAAAATTTCTAACATGTCGACTGTATCAAATGCCTTTTCGTAATCGATAAAGGCTATCGCCAAAGGCAGGTTATATTCCTTGCTTTTTTCTATTACTAGTTTTAGCGTTTGCAGATGATCGATAGTTCCGAAGCTTTTCCTAAACCCAGCCTGTTCTATAGGCTGATAAGCGTCTAATTTCCTCTCGAGCCTGTTCGCTATAATTTTGATAAACAGTTTGTATATATGAGAGAGGAGACTTATTGGCCGGTAATTTGCGATGTTGGTTTTCTCGCCTTTTTTATGTAGCAATATTATTATGGCTTCATTCCAATCTTCAGGTATCTCTCCTTCTGATAAGCATTTGTTAAATAAAATTTTTAAGGTTTGTAACAGCTGTCGTCCTCCGTTTTTTATGTGTTCGTTGATTATGTAGTCTTTTCCTGGTGCCTTCCTATTTTTTGAATGTTTTAGTGCGTTTATTATTTCGTTTGTTGTTATTTCCGGCATCTCTTCCGACCCTACGTTTGCGATTTTTCCTCTTCTTCTCTGCCCATTTTCATTTATCTGTTGTGTGTTTTTTTTATACAAGTTAGTATAAAATTCTTTAGCTACCTCTAAGATCTCTTGTTCGTTGGTAGTATCGGTTCCATCTTGTTTCCTTAATTTAAGTATATGCTTTTTGCCTATTGATAGGTTAGGATCTTCATATTGCCGTTTTCTTCAATAATTGTTCTCGCTAGATTTTCGTTATACTTCTTTATGTCCTCTTTTATATTTCTTTTGAGTGATTTGTTCAGCTCGGAGTACTCGGTTGTGTCCCACTTCTGCTCTTGTCTCCATTTCCTTCTAATATTCATGAGTAGTTTAGTTTCATCTGATATTTTTTCGTTTGGTTTATTTATGTTTATTCTTATTGCTTTTGTTGCAGTTGTTATTGTCTCTACTATTTTGTTATTCAGGTCATTTAATGTCATATTTGATAACTCGTCCTTTGTCATATTGCATAGTATTTTATCTACGTTTTCTTGGTATTCATTATTTTTGGTCTTTATCACCTCCGTTTCTAGACGGTTTGTTTTTGTACTTTGTATTAGCTTTGCTCTTTCTTTTCGTGTATTAATTTGTATTTTTGTTCTTACCAATCTGTGGTCACTACTTGTCGCAAACCTGTTTAGAACAGATACGTCTTTTACTACCGTCTTGTTATCACTTATGACAAAATCAATTTCGTTTTTTGTTAAACCATTTGGGCTTCTCCACGTCCACTTGTTTTGAGGCTTTTTATTAAAGAAGGTGTTCATGATGTACAAACTATTCTGTAGTGCAAAGTTTACCAGAAGGTGTCCTCTTTCGTTGCGTTTATCTATTCCATAGTCCCCCACACACATTTCTTCTGGATTTTCTTTTTTACCAATTTTTGCGTTCAGATCTCCAATAATAATGTTAAAATGCGCTGTATCTTGTTCCAAGCACTTATTAACATCGTCATAAAATTCCTCTATTTCTTCATCATCTGCTATGCTGGTAGGGGCGTATAGTTGGACTATTTTGAGACTATACCGTCTGTTGATTCTTAGAAGTAAATATGCCGCTCTTCCGGAAATGCCTACAATTTTTAAAATGTCTTTTACGAAATTCTTTTTTATTATAAAACCTACTCCTGCGTTTGTGTCATTTTCATTTCCCTTGTAGTATAGAGTGTTTCCGCTTTTTATAGTCATATATTCTTCACCCTTCATTCGTACTTCTGATATTCCTAATATGTCCCACTTTATCTTTTTTAGCTCCTGTTCGAGCTCTAAGAGTCTTGCTTCGCTTGCAATCGATCTTGCATTATACGTTGCCACTGTCAGTTTATAATTTTGGTAACTCGACTTCTTGCTCCCCCCATATTCCTTGGAGCAGACTGACAAATTATTGTCAGTGTGGGATTCCGAGCTTCTCGCACGACCCACCTGGGGATTATTTTCGGAAATCGACATCTTTCATTCATTCTCAAGGGGGGTTTGGCCATACTCTACCACGCTGGCCTATGCGGGTTGGTAGAGGGGATAGGGGGAGGGGATAGGTGCTGTTAATGTGGGGAATAGGTAGGAATAAGGGTTAGGACCTGACTCCCCTCGATAATAGGAGTTAAGGGAAAGTCAAGGCTCACGTGGGCAGGGTCGCATCCCTGAAGTAGACCTATCTTCGCCGGGATCGCGAAAAAGTGCCTACCCGTTACCGCACTTGGAAGAACTATGTATGTACTATTGCGGAAAAAATATTTCGCACGATACTTAATCTAGTTACTTGGTTTTATCCACAGTGGCTTAGTGTGTAAATGACTACCATACACTACTTGTCATTTTTTACATTTTGGGGTTATTGTCGTATTACTAGATTTTTCAGGTTATGTTAAAAAATGGTCCTTCTTCCGTAACCAACTTCATCGGCCACACGTTGCAGTAACCATCCCTCTTCTAGTTTTACCATAACAAAGTGTTTTTCGGCCTCTCTTAGAACGTGAATCGGCATTTTTAAGTTTTGATGGCAAAATGTCAGTTGTACAACTGACAATTCAGTGACTTTAGTTCACTTGATAAAACCATACATACACAAGGCAAACAAACCGTGCGAAATATTTTTCCGCAATAGTACATACGTTGATGACGACATATAATACTACTTGAGCTAAGTAATGTATCACCATTGAATCATAACTGTAGACCAGAAAACCTACTAGTCTTTGCTTTTAATAATTAGTTAACGAAAACTTATTTTAGGGTCCAATCACTTTAAGTATTCATGAATTAACGTCCAAATCTGAACACGATTTGGGGTACGGTTTGCATTACCTCCAAAGAGAGATTCAAGCGAAGTAAATATAATAATATAACGTACAACTGGCATCTGCTTCTGCTTCTTTAAAGCCGTCTCTAATAACAAGTTCGTAAGGACCTAGGTTGTTGTTCAACTCGATTTCGGTTCACATTACCTTGTTTCAAAGCTATGATACCCGATACCCTCTTTCTTTTCAATGTTATTAACTATGAGAGCTTATGCTTGGTATTTGTTAGGACTTAACCAAAATATCAAGTCCCTTTTTAATTACCTATAATTAGTAAGTCTCATTTTCTAACCCTATCGTCGGCGACCTAAATTGAATCTAAAATACAATACAAACAATACAAATAATTTGAATGCTGCCAACTTCAGTCACAATTTACGTTCGACATTCAACGCACGGTGAACTAAGATAAACGCAAAAGCTTGGCGGTGCGCGAAGCTATCGAGAGAACCGCCATCACCCAGCCCCATCAGGTCCCACTAGAAGATAGTCAGGCCCAAAAGGGTATAAAAGCGAAATGCTTAGCCCACGGACAGTTCTCATTTCAGATCTTCTCATGAAAACCCTCTTAGAGACCTGACAGCCTAGCACACCTAACCGTAATCGGTGATTATCTCTGCTATAGCAGGCCTACTCGCTTAGCCGCCATAGGTGATGAGTTTTTCTGCAGCCCCTATCTGTACACCCAACCCCTATCGGTGGTAAGCCTTCACGTAGCAACAACTTGCTTTCACCCCCTCTCGAGAATAGCGGCTCCATATCAAAATACAAAGTCCTACGTGAGCCGCCCATAATTAGAACAAAGGCAGTTCCAGGCAAACCTATAGCCTTCTACAGAATCTCGGAAAACGCGATTCGAAGTCGGCAGAGTCGCCCCGGACGAGTGTTATCAGAAACGCAGGCGTACATGAAAGAAGCTCTCTAACCTAGCGGGCGCTTAGAAGATAGCCAGTAACCCTAAGGCAGATGTCGTTTATTAATTTATGTACATAATTTGTATAATTGAGTTTATTTTAAGAAGTAACATTAAAAAATTTTAACGAGAGAGCTAGATAAAGAATTCGCTTAGTTAGCATAGATTTAAGTTTAAGAAAAATATTGCTTGCTACTTCAGTTATATTATTGTAACTTCATTCGGTTTTATTTTTCTTCATACAGCACTCCAATAGCTATAATTTTGAATTCCCCGAACACACTTGTTAGCTCGAAGACATCCTTAATTAAATGGGTTTTATCAAATAACTACATATCAGTTTCACCATAAAAATATATGGGAATACGGGCACATCCTTAACGTCCCAACTCGTTTGTACTCTCTTGCAGTAATCAGACTAAGCCCTGTGCTTAAAAACGACGTAAACACACATTTCTCACCGGATGCCCTTCGAATACGAAGATCCATTTTTCTTTGTGGGTTCCCTCAAGCAAGGCCTACCCTTGCTTCAATGGCAAACCCTCGTCTGCCCTACCTTAAAGATTGAGTAATTGGTGGCAGCAACTGAAATTACGCGCGTAAATAATCTAAACCCCAAAAATCGAAAGTCCTGGTAAGGAATCCCTAACAAAGGCAGTGAATAATACGAAAAGCTGTGTTCGATGTGGATTGGAATTTTTGGAACAAAAATCCTACAAACGATTGCTTGCCAATCCATTTGCAAGACCCACTTACTTGGAAGTATTTTCTCTGTGATTTCTGTGAAATGCGTGGAACTGCTTTAACAGCTGACCATTACTATACTCATAAAACTTAACGCGAAGTGGGGTTGCAGTACCACGTTGGTAACTTTAAGCAACCCGAAGAACACAATGAAAGAGGTCAGTGCCTGTCCAAAAAGCACAAGAGTGGTCACAAGCTAGGCCGCCGCACATTACATTTTAATGGAATATAAATTGAAAATCTGCCGAAAGATCGGGAATCGGGATTAAGAGCTTAATGTACATCGTGCAGCGAAACAAAATGGGGCGGCTGCGGTAGTTCACGGAGCGAGACCTCGTAATGGCACCGGCTACATATACGTTTAATCAAAGTGCTATAATAGAGTTATATTTCCTAACCAGACACTTATAGGACTCATATTGTGTGCCCCGAGAAGTTACACTAATGCGTTTCGCCTCAGACAATTTAAGGCACACCAGCGATACAATTCACCGTCGTCCGGGGATTAACCTAAAGCTCGAACGGAAATTATAAACCAACATGGAAAATGCGAAAAAAATGGTGTATTATTTTACATTTTTGTTCTGTTTGCGCTAGAGATTCTCGGGAAATCTCCTGATCCTTGCATGCCTGGCTGAATAAATTCTGCGATCTTGTTTTAGTGTGCAGTTAATTCAGCTACAAGCATTCGTATATGCAAAATCGTAAGCCCCGAATTACCTCTAGCATTTGGTGCTTTTATATTTGAATTTGGATGAAGAACTCTACTTGCAAATGACGTGTACCAGCAATACAAACACGGGCCGATTTGCATACGCGCCGATAGGCGCTGCATAGTGCACGCCAGGAATATTTTATTGCCTATTTTACCGTTCGCCGGTCTTCAAATAAGACGGCTCGTAATTCTCGTTTCGTAATTCGAGCGCTCATTTGCAGTGATTAAAGACAACCATTTGTTTTACTAGGACGATGATCACCTGCTTAGTTTCCAAGTTTGGGAGCGATTGCTCGGGGGAGAGATTTCCAACTTAATGGTTATATTTATCGCCGATTTGTTGCATATGTAAATGGAGTGTTATCCTTCAAAGCCGCAAGTTCGGTTAGTCTTCGTCCGCTGTCAAAGTTAAGATGGAGTGTAATGGATGGAGTGTCTCTAAAGGCAGGCCACGGTGCCATGCTTTATCTAGGTGATAACTTTGCATAAAGCTGAAGTAATTGAAGGACCGAGACTGCTAACTAAAACCGATTCCATTAAGGCCTGGGACAGAGGGCGGATCATAAGCGAGATGAAGTCTTATTAGCAGCCACATTGGGGAGACAGACCCATAGCTGTAATGTTATTACTTATTAGACAACTTCTTTTAGCAGATTAGCACAGTTGTGTGTTCGTGCACAGATAACGCTGCTCCCTGCAGGAAAAGGATAATGCGGAGATTAAACCAGATGCAGCTCGTAATCTCAAAAACTATCGAATTCTACTAACAATTTTTAAAAGTTCACTTATTACACTATATCTGCAGTCACAGCAAAAAACGTGCAACTAGTTAACTAGATCTTTCAATGGTGAATATCTCCTTTCAAATAGTACATGTAATTATTACACATTCGCCTACATAGAAATGCAGAACCGTATTAACGAGAAAGCATATTTTGACGACGAGAAAGTAAAATATATATGTTAGAAAAACGGTAAAGAATGCAATCTAATTCCATTACAAGCATAGGTAGAGCACCAACCCGTTGGATACACCACAGACGAAATACGAAAAACAGCAGGGAACTGGCAACCGAAACCCTTGTTGGGGAGAAAACACCACATGCAACGTCTATACACCACCCCAACAAAGGCATACAAACAGGGCATTGGAGCCCAATACAAGTGAAAACTTCGGAAGAATCGGGTGTATAAATTCGGACGTTACGCTACGCGCACCTAAGTGTCTAACGTCATAAACTGAGTGATTCACGTCGCGAGTGACAAATTACATCCGCGACTTCAGTATAAGGCACGCAATTCGAAGCTCGGATCTCGGCGACATTACGTTATTTGCGAACTACGGTAGATCCGGGTCCAAAACAGTAGCCATTCCACGTTGACCACCCGCAGACCGGCGGCGGGTAATAAAAAAGTGATATAACATTTGCCGACGATACATACTGTGCATATGCCCCGGCTTAGAAGACAGCACAGTTGATTCTACTTTCGAGGACACGAGGGATCCGGCGGGAGCCGGCAGGCCATAAACAACCCTCCACTGACACCAATTGGAGGCTATATAAACTGGACTAGAAAGCACCAGCATTCGTTCGGCTTTTGGTTTTGGAGAATCCCTGTATTGCATCAGGTTAAGCATCTTGCATTCAATCGGTTTACGATTGTTGACAGTCTCGCGTCTGCGAGTCATCTGGCTCGGTCACTTTCAACCCGTTCGTTAACTTAGTATTTCGAAATGTAAGGCCGCGTCACTGTTAACATAAAGTTGTTGTAATCAAACACTCTGCATGTATATTTGTAATACTTGCTACATGTATGTGTATGTCTCCCTTAGTTCATTAATTTTGTTTGAATAAAAACTGTTGTTGTCCATACGGTGTATCATTTGGTAATGTTCAGGGTGTTCGAATCAACACTCGTGGACCCTCAGAACCCTCAGCCCAAAACAGAGATAAATGTAGATACCTATATCGCTATATCTAGCACTGTTTAAGACCAGATTGGTTAATGATGATGTCAACAGATCTAAGAGTTGTAAGACAATGCTTTGGTCTTATTTCCCTTGAAAATAGTGATTTGAAAACTTGCAGACTGTATTTTGGTAGTCAAGCCGATTAGAACTAAGCATCAACCTTTGATATTTGCGTTTGTAGCAGGCTCTCTTAATTAAATTAAATGTCGATTGGCTATTTAGCTTTACTGTTTTCTTTACCTTGGAGCATTTCTAAAAATCATAAATTGGATATTAAAATTATATCTGACAATTACAAAATGCAGGTGATTATCAAAAAGCCATTAGTATCAATGCTTATAAAGTTAAAAAATGAACTTTCAAGATTACATTTTTTTAAGTTAAATGAGATCAGGACAAATGATCCATAAAAATTCTCTTTCTGTTGGTTATTTTCAGCAAACTAACAAACTTTCAATGGGAACAGAACACAGAATTACTAAATACAGGAGTTGTTCAACAATTAGAATGCAGAAACGGCAAGTAGCTGATATATAAAAAAGTGTGCGCGCGATATTTTGTCTTTATAAATGATCTGCAAAAACGAATTACATAGGTTCAAGAGAATGGAAAAATCAAAATTAAAATAATTTTCTAAATGTCTAATAAAAAATAAAATACCAATTTGTACGTCGTACAATTTAAAAAAACATATCATTAAAAATCGTAAAAAGTTCCTTGGTACCTACTTCCAGTTGAAGTATTTACTTCTTACAATTTATTTTGGCTTACAAATAATATACAGCTCTTTTTCGCCGTGCCTTTCGGTTCCATACTGATTTTTCCTTTTAATTCCGTTTCCTCATTACCTTTCGTATAGATTCATTCGAGGATTTCCTTGTTCTGCCATTTTCGTCCTTCCGGGACCATTTAAAGATTTTCTTCGACCACTTAATTTTTAATCGCATCAATAGACAGGGTGTCTAGCAGATATGGCATACAAAATTTCCGGGTAATTCCCGTATTTTCCCGGTCATTTTATTAGGATTCCCGGATACTTTCTGGTCTTCCGGTCTGACATTTTCGGGTATTCATTTAAAAAAAAGAACAACGACCTGTCTTCGCGCGTCCCGTACATTTTTGTAATTATACCGGATAATCCGAAAATTTTTGCAGAAATTTCGCTTATTATTTCCGTAAAATGGCAAAAATTACTGCAAATTCCCTTTGATAAAAAATTTCCCGGTTGCCTAAGAAATTCCCGCATATTTCCCGCATTTTCAAGGACACTTTCAAATTCCCGTATAATTCCCAGTTTTCCAGGAATTCCCGGTCGTTAGATACACTGATAGATAACCAAACCATGTTAAAGCTCTGTTTTGTAGTCTGTTCCAAGTGGTTTCCCTTGCTGCCATGCGATTTTTGATTTGGTCACTTGGTATTCGGTTGAGTCTCGATATGCGAACACTTCTGCCCAGATAATCCATCTCTACTGAGTCAATCGCTTCGCTAATAGCCTAGATGTTAGACCCTTGGCAGAGTACAGACTCCACCATAGCTGTTCTAATCCTAAGTTTTGAAATACGCATGTTCCACCACAAATAATTTAAACAATATATCACTTTCCTGCTTTATTGTGTTCTGTGCTTAATTTCTTCAGTTCCCAATCAGTTTTTCGTTAATAATGGCTTATAGGTATTTTTACTTTTCCACTTGTAGGGCCCTCACATGCTCATTAATAAGTACTTCAAAATTGTTCCAATATTGTTTGAGGAAAGAAGAAATTTTTAAGAAAAAAATTATGGCCAAATACATTAAAAGCAGAAGTACGTTTAAACACTGCTAAACAATAGTATAAAGATTGGCAGTGTTATAGGCCTTAAAAGTGACGATGAACAAATATAATGTCTATAAGCTTTTCAATACCGAGATAGTAGAAAGTATACGTTTTTGCAATTTAATTTAAAAAACCCAAACCCCTAACATCAATCTTTTCACACTTTTAATCGGTTAGTATCCGGGAAATGAATCAGCGTCGCGATTAGCCGTTCTGCTAAATGCAGGTTTTGATAAAATCCGGGGTCCGGAAATTAAAGGCTTTTGTTATTTGCAAGTTTTTGTTTATGTAATTAGCCTTTACAGCGGTTTCCCCATAGCAGAATTTATAAGCGAATGAATTCATGATATATTTGGCAAGGAAATGGGATTATATTGAGGGTATTTTTAAAAACGGGCTTTGCTGTGAAATAATTACATTTCGAAAATGTAAATTTAACTAGCTATTTTGTAGTACAAAATTGCGGGGTTGTTATGTTTCACTGAATATTTTCAGTAATTAGAACCGTAAAATTAAAACTGATATAATTCCAGCATGTTTCCGGTCGCTGTCGTTCTAATTCAAGAGGCACTCGCATCTAGTAGATTTCAAATAACGGTTATATGCAGTTTGTACATATTGTACTTTCCAATTGATTTCACAAGTCAGTTGTCTAGGAAAGACACCTTGACAGTTGCAGGTAATACTTGAAACTAAATAATGCAGACATCTAAAATCGAGGGCTACGTAGCTTCATTGCTAAACAGTGCAAATACTACAGATACTAGTAGTAGTAGTAGTATTAGATGTGGGGAGACGGATGTCAAGCAAGTAGTCCTTCATAGGCCCTTTTTGCCAACCCCGTAGACAAGGTCTAGGCATGCAGAGTTCCAACCCTAGCAAGTGATCTTGCTACCCATCGTAGTCACATGAGACCCACGGCTTTACATCACTTCCGAATGATGGCATTCTTTAGAGGTTTTCATCCGCATTTTTACTTCCTTTTACGATAAAGGAAGTATTAGATTCACCCCAAAAATTCGAAATTGAGTTTTCAACAGATCTTCAAGTTCTAGAGTCCCCTGAACCCAAAAAACATATTTTTGTTCATTGGCCTGTCTGTCTGTGTGTCTATCTGTCTGTGTGTGTGTCTATCTGTCTGTGTGTGTGTCTGTCTGTGAACTCTAGATGCGATAGCAAGCTTTTGAAGAAAATCACATAACCGGAAGTAGGTGTTTACTCTTGCGATTTTTCAGTTTTTTTCGATTTTTTAAAAAACGGCTCAAACGATTTTTTTAAATTTACATTTTTATTATATTTTGAATGTGTATTGATGTGAGATAGGTGATATTCCAGTTTAATACCCCTAAAATGGGTTTCTTTTGTTTTTTTTTCTATTTTTTTCATTAACTCCTATTTTAAATAGGACACCCGGTATATTATTACATTTTTTAATTCAGCTTAAAATTTTAGAGAAAATTTGTCTCTTGAATTAACGCTCTATTTTATACCGTTTTCCGGGATCGGGTATCGAACTCTCGACCCTTAGATCAGTAGCCAGAATGCTTAACCACTGAGCTATGGAGCCCGGATACTAAAGTAAGATATAAATGGAATTGTTTCGAGTATATCCTGTATGAAACTCATACCTACAGCTATAGTCTGGTGCTTCAGAATTTTAGATACTGTAAACTTATCACGCGAATTACCTACTTAAAGAGTGAAGTAATATACAATGCGATAAGACGCCAGGCGATCCTAATAAAGCTTAGTTTTGCTAACCTTCTTTTCTTTAGCACAAACTTCAACCAATACTGAAGTTTTGACGAGTAAAGCTTTGTTTAATTCTAGCAGAAATTAAATGAATATCTGAGAAAAATATTTAATATAGAATAAGGTATGTATAGAAAGTAAATACCCACATCTCAAAACGAAATCTCGAAAGACAGAAAACATAAAACTTCAGTAAGCTTTAAATAATAGCAAGGGTCACAACCTCACAAATTTCCAAGTTTAATAAATTGAATATGGCCCTTCCATTCGTATTTTTCGGAACGGAAACTCTTCCTTATGACATTTCTCTCTAAACTTCTTCAGTTTAGGTTACAGCAGTGGCTCGCTAAAATGAGCCAATGAGTCATGACTCTACAACAAGCCAGTCATTAAAGACTTTTTCTGTTCTGAAAGAAACATTTATTTGTACTCATGTTTCATCATTCTTCTCATTTTAAAACTTAAGCATTCACGAATAATTTATACTTCATGCCAGATCGAAACGGCTTTCGGCAGTTTATAGACTGCAGCCGGATAAAGCGGCAAAAAGAAAACCCAAAGATGAGTAAATTTTAACTTTTAATGGGAGCCAAATCAGCTTAGGCACTCGAGCAGTCTCATTGCTACTGATCGCGCGCGTGTCGAGTTACTGATGTAGATGATCACACATCTTTGATACGTATGGGACTGATGAAGAAACATTGCCTGTATGTGTAAATATTTAATGGCCGTGTGCAATTCCGACAGAAGAGACGTTGGGATTTTCGCAAAATAACTTAAATAACTATTAAATTTATGATCGATTCTATTATACTCATAATTTACTGGTAAATTGTCGCACCTCCTGAAATAATATACGTCACTCACGCATGTATTTATGTATTTAAAACAGTGGAGAATTATACAGTGTGGAAATTAAGTAACGCATAAATTCGGTAACTCCATTAATATTTATTTTCGGGAAAAAATCCGAAACAGGGGTAGCAATTCAAATTCCATCGCATATGTTAAAGTAATTTTCAGATTTGTATATCATTTGTTTTAAATGTTATGACGTCATCGATATGTTTTTTAAATAACAACCTATATATTTTATTATTTATTTTCGTAGC
This sequence comes from Agriotes lineatus, assembly GCA_940337035.1. NCBI lineage: Eukaryota > Metazoa > Arthropoda > Insecta > Coleoptera > Elateridae > Agriotes > Agriotes lineatus. Next base: position 50,356,455 of record OW679194.1, on the reverse strand, counting down.
ACGTTTTAATCTGTTTTCAACGATAAAATTTTTTGAATAGGTTACATTAGAACAAAACGGAAAAAAACAATAAAGTTATTTAACTCAAAATATACATGCAATCTATCCTTATTAAGATAATAATATATTAGAACAAAACTGAAAAGAATACCATAAACTTCAAATAGTAAGGATAGTTACTTGGGCTTAAAAAACCGATGAATGTACAGTCGTGTGCAAATAAATCTGGAACAGTGTTTTTTTCACATGCAGATTCAGTTAAGAATTTGAAGAATATTTCCATGGATTTCCTCTTATCAGAGAGAGTTACGGGTTTCAGTACCTGTTAAAGTTTAATGTAACTCTTTCTGATTGCAGGAAATCCATGGAGATATTCTTCAATTCTTAACTGAATCTGCATGTGAAAAAAACACTGTCCCAGATTTATTTGCACACGACTGTACATTCATTTGCTATGTTGAAATTGTTGTCAAAGTCAAAAGTAAGTTTTTCGTTTCAAATCCACGTAACCAGAATTACTCTTATTTTTTTCCTTCACTAGGCTCTTCTACAGTTTCCCTTTTAGAAGCGCTTTTGAATTACTTCAGAAGGGTGCGGGCGTCACTTGTACTGAGTTTTTTGTTTGAAACCCAGGTAACTAGTATTACTCTGTTATGTCATTAAGTTTTACTGTATGAACTTTAATAATCGTTTTTCTATTTATTTAATGTCACCTATTTAAAATTTAATACCGTTGAAAACAGATTAAAAATTGCTACCGAAATAAACGAAAAAATATATAGGTTGCAATTAAAAAAAATATTGATGATGTCATACATAACATTTGAAACAAATGATATATAAATTTGAAAATGACTTTAATACATGCGCTGCAATTTGAATCGCTTCACCCCTTTAATTTTTCCCCTAAACCGAATATTAACGGGGTTACCGAATATATGCCTTACTTAATTTCCACACTGTATGTACATTTCACCGAAAAATTAAAGAGATGTTCGATTTGGTTCATCATATTTAATTAGCCTGTAAAGTTTGGTAATTTTTTTCACTAACGATAACTGTTGCCAGTTCATATGGGAAATATTTAAATCCATGGATATCAGAATTCGTCTTTGTCTGTGAGGGAGTGAATAATGCATTTTAGGTTCGGTGATTCTATAATCAAAATTCTCCACGAACCGCTACTTGTTTAAGAAGACATTAATTAATATACACTATCTGATTAACGCAAACGCTCTCAGAATTAACAATAAATGGATTCGATATTGGCATCACACACTAAAATTTTAAACTCAAATTTGAACTGTTTTAAAATGTACCTTAACAGGACAACCCCTTTTATCATCAGTATAATATTCGGAGCTTCCTAGCATAGCTGCTTGTGCAAATGTGAAATATATTTCGTTGTCCCACAATTAGCACAAGTTTTTCTTTGTAAAAAAGTCTTCTTAATCTTCTAAATTTTTGTTTCTATCTCTGCAAGCTATTTTTCCGTATATTTTTTTGTACTTTAAACGTGCATTCCTCAAGTTGTGTTTAGGTAATCAAAACAAATAACCACTATTTGCGACGGGAGTATACATTATTTTCATAGAGAAAATGATATGTGCTTACTAACCCAAAATTAAGGTACTATAAATCTCGGACAGTATTGCAAATAGATCTATAAACGTGTCAGCTACTATGTAGGCGTACAAGGGACAGCAAACATTGATGAATGATAGTATTTTAGAACAGACCAACTAACTTGCATTGTTTACTAATTATTCTAGCAGCTGACGGAGCCTTGAATTTTCATCTTCAGTTCAGAACTATTAAAATGTAAACGTTTAACTCAATAAAAACAAGAATCCGCAGAACGAAAAATTGATAAATGTACGTGATGTCCCTACAACTGGACTGTGATATGAGGAAGATTCTAACTATTAAAATTTTAGACATTTTCTCCCAAATCTTTATTTATACAATAGACCGCTCTAGCCGAACTTTGCAGTTTCTAACTGTTAATCTAACAAGCCAACAGATTTTTTAAAGCGCAACCCCTGCCGTTCATGACGCACGTTGTAAATGTCATCAGGTGGTCCCGTTCGCATTATAGGTTTGCTCTTTATCGCCCACGGCGGGGTTCGAGCGAGATAAATTGCAAAAAAGACACTGACAACTTTTGGCAACTGTTACCTTTGGCAAAAATCCGCAAATATGTGATGTATAAATTCATCACAGGGTTCGCGTTCCACCGGGACCTAACGTTTTGCTGTCGTCGATGAAATATACGTGCAGAACGGTAGTTGGACTGGCTCCGATATGGCCCATAATTTAGTTTTCAGTTAATTGGTTTTCGGAATTTTCACTGCCTATCGTGCCGAAGCTATATAGAGCCTTGTACATACTATGTTCCCGTTTTACTGTATTTTATTTTGTTAGCTTCAATATCGTACGAGCGCTAATGGTACTATTAGTGGGTGGAAACTTTTGAATAGGAATATACTTGTATTCTATTCGTTTAGACAAACGTAGCAAGCTTCATAAAACCCCCAAAAATAAAAAATAAATCGATCTATTGTGGAAGAGACAAAACATTTAAATATTTTGGATACCATAAAAATTTCATAGATATCAAATATTCCAAGATTACAGCCACGTAGTTAGAATATCATAGAATAATTTAACTAACTAAATCTATCGGAGGTACAATTGCCCCAATGGAATCTTACAATTACAAAGCTGAAAATGTTCAAACAACTATTTAGTAAAAAAAAGAAAATGCCTATAAGATACAAACGGTGAATTCCCGAAGACGAAACATGAATTAATAATAAAACCAATGTTTGTAAAATAAACAAGGGAAAGTTTCCAACAGACTGTTAATTGCTTTCCCACTACAAAGATTTTTCGGAATAACCAGAAACAGATGAAAATGGCGGCAACAATTAAAAGGATGAAAAAACGTGGTTCCATCCGACGAAAACCAGGATTACTGGCGATATTATCAATCTATGAAAGAAAAGCCCACATACAATCATGTTAACAACTGCAGAAAAACGTCGATTGAGCGAAACTAAATACAAATAAAAAAGTGGAGGCATCTAACAAAATCAATCAAAATGCCAAGAATTGCAATAAATGTAACAGTAAACCCTTTTGACAAAGCATGTAAACCACTAAATTATTTTTTTTCACGACGCCAACAAAAAAAGATAAAAAAAAACAATATCTGGAAGAATATACAGTATCGTCATTAAATTAAATGGGTTTAAGTATACTGTCCTCAATAGAAGTACATTGCGCTAAAAAATAATCGCTTAGAAAAAAAAAGTCGTATTAAAGTGTGGTCTTAACTTTTGTGAACCATTCGAACAACATCAAAACCTATATTAGGTAAATCAAATACGAGTACATTCACCGCGTTCCACTCACACTATTATTATTATTATTAATTTTTGACGTATAGTTTATTATGAAAAGTTCTGTTGGATGTCTTTTAACTACCCTTAAATTTAATGACTATCTTATGAATCACGCTGTACAACAATCATGAGTAGCAAAAGAACAATGAGCAGAATATCACATAAAAGATAAAAAGAAGAAATGAAAAGAGTATGATAATGTTACCCACAGAGATACATACATAGACGTAGGTTGGGCTGGTTTTGACCAAAATAGAGGTAATACAAGCAACCTTTTTCTATGTTAGACCATCCGGCAAATAAGTCAGGCTCTAAAAATCTTTAACATGATACACATACACACGGAAAATTAACCAAGTTCTGAAAAGGGAAGTTAGGGAGAACATCAATGCCTGCATAGTAGGGGGTACTGAAAGTAATTGGTAATGTGAGCTGGACAAAACATCATTATATGCTAACGAAAATGCACTACACAGATAGAAACATAAGACATCAATATTCATAAAGCGAATATTGCGATCCGCTGTTATAAAAATATAGGAAGTTATAACTGGTATTTGAGATGAATGAAAAACAGTTGTAAAATGCATTAAATGCAAAGAAAGAACACCCACGTCTTCGGAATGGAATAACGTAATAATAATTTATATCAATACAACTGTCTAATATGGCATCTCAAAAAAATTAAGCATAAAAGAATGTTCATCAGTATCACAATAGAAGAAAAAATTCAAGTGAAAGATTATAAATTCATTGATTTATTGCCCATAATTCATATTTTTCTTGCAAGAAACTACTTTATCAATTAAGCCATTATTTAAATCGCGTAAATTCCGGAATAACTATTATAGTATGTTTTTCATTTTTAATAATTTTCTGTTTTCGCAATTTTCTTATACATGCTGACTAATAATCTTCCAGATCCATGATAAAAAGAAAACCGGTAAATATAGTTGCATAAGTCCAAAACAGTTCAGCAAGACATCTGTCGTAAACATTTAAGTTTGTGTATTAATGTCAGTAAAATAGAAGAGGACCTTGGAGAACCCAAAATATATAAAAAACAACAAACGTAGCAACAACACGTTTAGAAAATACAGTAAAGTAACTGCAAAAACGAAGTTTAGTCGGAAATCGTTATACAACAGACTTGCTGCTCGTGATAATAAAAAACGTTAAGGAAATGTCATTACATCTAAAAAAAATCTGCAAAGATGAACAAAAGCAAGCAATATAAAGAAATCGACAACTGGGTTGCCATTCTTGTTCAATACGAGATGTGCAATTGGAGATTAGCAACAATAATTCGTCCCAAGTTACTAATTGTAAGAGCAATGGCTGTAATTTCTAACTTAGTAATTGTTGTACAGGATGTCTATTTTGTTATTAGAGATAGAATAAATAGTTTCTGTATTATGAGGTCAACAATATGAAAAAAAAAACAGAAATCTGATATCCTTATGGTTATTAGGAAAAAAATCAACACTTCAATTCAACTATACAGCCAGTGGCGGCTTGTGGAGAATTTTGATAGTAGAGTCAACCACCAAACGTAAAAGGCATCCACCCTCTCACAGACAAATACAGAATCTTACATTCCGAGGTTTAGATACTTTGCATATGGACTGACAAAAGTTAGCATACTGACAAATGTACCAAACTTTACAAGCTGAACTAAGTCGAATATGTCTTTTTATTTTCGTTTAAATGCATAATTTGGCACAAAAACTTATCCTCCACTGGTAAACGGTTGAAAAGCTGAGAGTAGCTTCGATCTGGCACCAATGCGACCGTGAAAGTAAGCAGCACTTATCGTACAGCTTACATCCATGAAATAAAAAACTCGTGCGTTATTTAAGATTTAAAATGAGAAGAATGATGAAAAATAAGTACAAAAAATGTTTCTTTCAGAATAAAACAAAATTCTGAATGACTGGTTTGTTATCATACATCCACGGCTCCTTGGCTCCTTATAGGGAACCGCCAGCGCATTTGTTTTTCAAAATATCAAAAACGAAAGTAAGAATTCTTTGAACACATTTTAGATAACTTATTGCCTGGCCCGAAAGTATAAAAATCGCATACGTTCTATCTGTGGTAATCCATAAATAATTAAACGAGCAGAAACCATAAAAAATCTAACAAACCATATCTCCTTTCAAGAAGAGTAAAATAATAGAGCAAATTTGCACTACGACTAGAGGATAATTGTCTCACTAACCAAACCACAGAGACAACTTTGCTTATGTTAGTTGGGTTCATGAGGTAGAAATACATGCATATTCGAGCTCCTTTTACAAAAACAACAAAACTGGCAGGAGACGGCACAGTAATTAATCCCAAAGTTGACAACTCGGGGCTGTAATTCACCAGGACTCCGTGTTTCCTAAAAGTTTTGCCTACAACCGCCACGCCAACTTTGTCCTGTTCGCCTCCATCGCCACACCAATCGTCCTCTATGCAGTTAGCAGAAAGGGTCTTCTGCGGGAACAAAACGGGAGTTCAAAGTGCCTTCCATGTTCTTACACGGTTAACAGAACGTAGAATGCGTCCCGGATGAGTTGAACACGGGGGCGTTGGCATTTGCATGCAGGCGTGCATCGTCCTGGAACCCCGGTTTGCTTTGGTCCTGATCGGGAGTTTGATGTCGAGCAAATTCCAGCGGGTGCGGACTTTTTCTGCAGAGCAAAGTTCTGCTCGCGAAAAGCCGACTAACCGATAAATTAATATCCTGCTTGACGTCGCAAAGCTGCCGAGGTGCCGAAGTAACGCCGTCTAACCGCTAGCTGCGGTTGGTGGCACTGCGAAATTTGTCATTCACCATGAGGTACCTATCTTTGGAATATTGTATTTCGATTTATTAATACAAACAGGCATGCCGGATACGCAATTTTCCGCTCGAAATGCCGTAGTGGGGGGAATTAAGTTGTGTGCTGCAATTGACAGTCTTTAATCTAAACCAACATTTTGCAGTTTCCATTAATTTTTAAAATGTTACTCTATTACTAAAATTAATTACACATTGAACAGATGAATGATGAATGATGAAAACCGAATTCTCACGTTTTTCATTATAGTGAGAGAGCATAGATTTATTCTCGATTGCATTCGATCTAGCTTCTAGTGACAAATCGAATCGAATCTATTCGCGAATTAGGCTTTTGAAATTTCATTCTGGGCGTACTGAAAATTGATTTAGTGCTCATAGATTTTTTCGACAAATAGATGTTTCCATTTGAATTTCGTTTCTACTGAAAAATCGAATTGAATGGATTCGAATCGATTTAAATTGATTTATCAATTATTTTCTCCCAGGTTAATCCGGATTAGGCTTCGTGATCATCGATTTTCACGATTAATCCATATTTCGATTTGAATTTCGTTTCTACTTCCAAACCGAATCGAATGGATTTGGATGAATTAAAATTAATTTATTGATTTTTTTATTCAATTCTACGCGATTTCAAAATCGTTTCAATGAGCCTCGATTCTCTAGATGAATCAATATTTCGATTTGAATTTTGTGTCTACTGTCAACTTGAATCGAATAGATTTGAATCGATTCAAATTGACTGATCGATAATTTTGCCTCGGATTACTCCGAATTGTGATTGGGAGATTTAATTCGAGCCGAATTGAAAATCGATTCAGTGAGCATCGATTTTCTCGATTAATCGATATTTCGATTTCAATTATGTTTCTATTGCCAAATCGAATCGAATGGATACGAATCGACTAAAATTGATTTATCGATTTTTTGTCGCAGATTAAGTCGGATTAAGCTCGGGAGATTCGGTTCTTGGCAAATCGAAGCGTGATCGAGTGAAAGAATTGATTTTTCTCGATTAATCGCTATACCGATTTTTTTACATTAATCGTCTATTACATTATGTAGATTCGATTAATCAATTTCTTTATTCTCCATCAACTAGTATGCATTGTAAGCAATTACTGTATGACCACAGCGTGATTTGGATGATATACTTATTATTACAAAAGTATCAGTTGACAATTATAGTTGAAAATACAACACCGACCAGCAATATTTTAGAGACAATATGGGATAATACCTATCTATAACATAAAATCGGTGCTCTCTTTGTATGCGTGTTTGCGTGTTTGCGTCTATGTTTGTTCGCTATCTCCTCCGAAGATACTGGACCGATTAAGTTGTACGATGGCTTAAAAGTTTGCTAATTTTTATACGTAGATCGTAGGCCGGTTTTTATTTTCAAAAAAGTGCGAAAAATTTGTAGTTTAATTAACTATTTTAAGCAGCAGAGTGGAGCGCCTATCGCCGTCTACTGTTAGCTCGGGTGCGCGTATTATTCAAACAAGGGCGGCGGTCCTGCGGTAGAGTGCTGGCTTATCACGCGGTTGGCCCGGGTTCAGTCCCGCCGATACATCCTTTTTTTTTATATTAATGAATCTCTCTTAATTTTGCGAACCGAAACGTAGTTCGGGTGACTCACTAGTTAGAACATAATTGTTATAGTCCAGTTACATTAGAATCCGTCTGCCAAAAAAATCCAAGTGAGCTGAAATTTTGCATGCACCTTTATTTTGCCATTACAAATCATGTCTCAAAAGTCCCCATCGATATCGCGCTTGCGTCTTGAGTTATTCAAGGTAAAAGGTGACACAAATAAGTTTTTCGCAAATATCTGTCTTTCTTTGGGTCGTGTGACGTTTTTAGTTATTACAAGAAATAAAGGCTAGTAAATTCTCTACAAAAAAGATTATACAGGTTTTTTACGTACAACTAACCATTCAGTAAATAATACACTGTTAAGTTTTGTAGACGGCTTTACTTCCTTTTGCGATAAAAGAAGTATTGGATTCACCCCAAAAATTCGAAATTGAGTTTTCAACAGATCTTCAGGTTTTCGAGTCCCCTGAACCCAAAAAACATGTTTTTGCTCATTGGTCTGTGTGCCTGTGTGTCTGTCTGTCTGTGGACCGAATATCTCAAAAACGAAAAGAGTTATGGCGTTGAAACTTCATATATAAGTTTTGTGTACTATCCAAATGCGACAGCAAGCTTTTGAAGAAAATCGTATAACCGGAAGTATGGTGTTTACTCTTGTGATTTTTCAGTTTTAAAATATATTTAAAATAGGAGTTAATAAAAAACACGAAACACACAAAAGAAACCGATTTGAGAAGTATTCAATTGGAAAATTAGCTATATTACATCAATACACATTCAAAATGTAATAAAAATGTAACGTTGAAAAAAATTTTTAGAGCCGTTTTTGAAAAAATCGAAAGAAACTGAAAAATCACAAGAGTAAACACCATACTTCCGGTTATGCGATTTTCTTCAAAATCTTGCTGTCGCATTTAGATAATACACAATACTTACATATCAAGTTTCAACGCCATACCTCTTTTCGTTTTTGAGATATTCTGTTCACACGATAACTTTGTTAATTTAAGGTTATCCTCATTAATCCTAGTAATTACTTATTCAAACTTCTGTGGCTGTCTATTGTATTACTGATTTATGCTAACATAATATTAACTTTGAAATGTTACTTACTTTTTAATTTCTTTTGCGTAAAATAAATCATGAAAATGTTCGAATTCGAGATTTTTGCGGAAATATTTGTTTTCGTGTCTTTGATCCAGAAAAAGTGGTTTTCCAAGTCATGTCTGTCTGTCAGTCTGTGAGTCTGTCTGTGTGCTCTACGGCCCATACGGTTTAATAATAAATCACCTTGAAAATTTATATCTATGCTTTTAATATAAATTCGGTAAGCGAAGTGATTTTTGACTAAAATCGTCCAACCCGAAGTGGTACTTTACTCTCATGTTTTTTACCGGATCCCGGAAAATGTTTATAACGGTTTGATAAAGATAAAATGCTTTTGGGCAAAATCCTATAGTATTATGCATTTAGCTACAATTTTTCTTCAAGAGGTTTTTTGTAAGAAGTAGAGTTATGTAACTAACGACTTTCGGGATTGGACCGTGTCATTATTGAGGTCGACGAACTCAACGTTTCACCCACTTTCGTAAGGAGTTTCATCAGGAAAAATGAAAAGAGCACGGTAACTCAACGCATACACCACGCCAGAAGCGCCCTGGTCAGATGCGAGGGAAGTAAAAAGATATCTATATTACTTATATGAAGCATACTAATACGTCGATCTAGTAACGTATCGATATGTCAACATTTTCAAAAGCTCGTATCGAATTTGATATTTTTGTCAATATATTCAAAAAAATATATCACTCACTTACGAAATATAATTGTTCACTTTAACACAGCTAGACGGATCATGTAAAATCTATTCTATTGCGGTATAAATCTCCATGGTCTACGATTTTTTATCAACATACTTCAGCATATCACGATATTTCAGTTCCTTTTTTTTAGTTCATATCCCCATATAAGAGTTTACAAACAACTGCTTAATTAAATGGCGTTTTGCTAAAATAATCATGTCGATGATACTAATATGTGGGTACCACCTTTATGTTATTCCGATTTTGTTTACAATGGGTATAATTATAAATCGTAAAACGTGTACCCATTTTACTCTAATTACGGCAAATACAGATAATCGCTCTCGAGTCTAGAGATGGGAAAAAGGAAGATTCCAACATGTCTCCTCACATAATCGCAGAAATGTAATAAGGTATACCATCTGAATTTATCATGAATACGAAACACCGCACTGAATAATTAAACATCTGTGCCCATCTCAGTTTTTCCATGTCCTGAAAATGTCTTTTAGGCGTCAAGAACAAACGCCAACATATTTTATATTCTTGAACGGTTTGGTGTTACATATGCAATAATTTACCAGATTTACATTTACCACCGCCTTCGATATAATGGCTGCAGTGTTGTTATATTTTATTTAAAGCAAGTTTACTCCTCTTCCCTTTCCAGGGGATAGCTAAGTAAAAAATCTCCATAATAATGTGCGCTAATGTTCAGCATCGTTTCAGCTCCCGCTGAACTGTTCCCTTCAGTTTCAAACTTTCGGCGGTGAAATGCTCTGCGAACTTTGGCAAAAGCTAAATATACCCGAAAATTAAATTTCGGCGGAGAAAACACTAGCGGATCCTTGACAGTTGACTGACGGTTGCGCTACAAAACATTCTTTTATTTTATATAGCATGCAAATGGCGCCCTCTGCATATTCCGTGATATCAGCCAGACATCTACATTTAGATGAGAAGTAACGCAGATCTGACGGGAATTTTCGCCTGGAAGCCGAAATAAATGATCGGACGAACTCTTGAGGAAGATAACGGCCTGCGGCGCGCGAAGCAACAGTGGCATTTAACTTGGCCGAAGTTTTGATTGCTTTTCTTTAAACTGACCTTAGCGGGCGAGGGGTGCCCCTCTGGCGGCAAGGAACATACCTGCAACAAAACAAACGTTTAGACGGCTAACTAAAACCATAGACTTAAACTGCGTAATGAAATTTGACGAGGCTGCGGGTGGATGAATGAATTCTCCACATCGAGTTGACGCCACAATGAAGTTAGAGCACGAACTTCGCAAGTACCTGCAGTAACAAGCGCTTCCTGATTTGACAAAATAACGAGCGAAATTTGCATACACAAAGAACTGTTTTAAAAACTCTACATCAGCATTCGCTGGCATCGTGTTTTGGATTTTAATGAGGTTTAAATATACACTGTCAAAACAAATAAAATTACGGTTTGGCATGGTAAAATTAAACCGCGTTAAGGAATATAACGAAAACGTTTGTGAAATAGCATTTGAATAAAGCGGCTAAATTTATTATTTAATTAATATTACCTAGGCGCCCACACACCAGCACTGATAGCAAGAGAGTAATCTAATTTTAATATATTTATTTGGTTAATTAAAGTTCCCCGTCTGAATAAATTTGAACAGAAGCGAGCGCTATGAATATTTCATAAATCTTTTGTTAATACAAATGCTATAACTGCAAATTAAAACAATTAGATGAAATTACATGCAATATGGTTATAAAAATGTTTGGAGACAATATCGTTTACTATACAAAAAGTCGGTGTCTAAGGTAGCTGAATCTCTGCATGCTTTTACGTATAATAAACCAATTAAAAACCAAGAGTAAGAATAAGACATATACTCCGATCACTATTAATTACTATGTTGCACATTACTAACGTGGACAGACAAATAAGTAGAAATCGCAGGAATAAAGTCTACGAAAAAGTTAAAGTTAAGGATCTACATCAAAATCGATTGGATTATTGCCAGTTACAACTTAAAAGATATAGTACGAAATTCAGCTTGCTAAGAACTATAGGCGTATCGCTAATGTAAACTAAAAATAGGATGGATTCCAAAACAGAACCTTGAGGAACTCCACTACTATTGGATACTTATTTGACAGATGACCATCCACTTTTACTTGGAAGCACCTTTCCTCTGAAAAGTTTTTAATCCATTCCAAAAGCCCTCCCCGTATTCCACACTGATCCAGTTTTACTAACAACTTTTGAAAGATAATAAGCGTAAGAACGACATACAAATATGAAAGACAAATGTTTGCAAGCGAAATAATGAAAACTTGAATTAAAAGACTAACTACATAAAACACAATTACATTGTATCAACTTAGAGCGCACATTATCAAGACTTACAGTTCCTTACCAAAGCTGTTTGCGCTTGCGAAACTGAGCAAATGTTGCGTAAAATGTATCGTTACATATGAGTGGCTAAAACTCAGTGTACTGTCACTAGTGAAAAGGTGAAAGAACATCGTATGACCATTACAGACGTTTCAGTTTGACTAACGGTGTGGCAACTCCACAATCGTGTAGAAAAGTCGCACTTCTGCAATATACTATTGTATGCCGATGATCAGGTTATAATAGAAAACAGTAAAATAAATTTGCGCGATCGAAAAAAAAAACAGAATTAGAGTAGTCTTTGTATCACCTGCACATCCACGTGCTTTTCCGCAAATAGCTCCAGTGGCAACCGGGTTAATGTTCATGCAATGCGATTATATTTGTGACAGGTCAAATAATAAATATACCGCATCCGAGTGAACCACGGCCTGCTGTAATACCTTTTTTCGATCACACGGTACCAAACACTATATGTCGAGAGCAGAATTTAAAAATATCAATAAATAAGCGAAAACGATAGCATTTGCAGGAAGGAACATGCAAGAACGAAAATAGTTATATACGGTGATCAACAAAATTTCATGTCGACGATGATATGGCTCCATAAATATTCAAATAGAGCCACAACAGTCCACACGTGAAATGTTGTTGATCACCTGATAGAGGACCAGGCGACACTAGAGTAAGTTACTAGCTTTAACTATCTGCGTTACAACAATACATACAGTGGTATCTGACGGTATACGTAATATAGGAAAACGCCAACGGTAAATTTTGCTAAAACTCGAGGGGGCACTGGATGTTTTTAGAGTCCCTGTATATGGTAAGATAAGAGTCGGGCAAACGCGGTTCAATTTTTGATTGGCTACGATCCACTGCGCATGCGCAGTAATCTAAAATGGAAATTTGAAGGGTGGCTATGGCAATGACAATTAAATGACGTACGTAATATTGTTCGATTCGATGACAAGACAAGTTTTTAGAGGTTATATGTTTACTACACCACCAAAAACCCGCTCGTAAATTACTCAATCCGATCTATCTACTGCAAAATCAGCTGACCACCAATCGGTAAACGGTAGATACCTACCAGTGTAGTTTTCGTAAATGCATTAAGTTTACCATTTATTGACAATGTCAAACTGACAAGTAATTAAATTCATCAAAGTGACACATATTAAGAAAAACAACTCCGGCCTTGAACGCATCATTTATTTTTGGAACACTAATGGCGGCTGACATTTGTGTTTGCCCGACTCTTATATAACTATATACAGGGACTCTAGATGTTTTGTGCTAGCAGCGATACATTTGTGAGATCTGTACGTAGACCAATAATTTGAGCAATACTATGAAAAAGGATGAATTTTATGCGCGCAAAGTGACGGATCTGACAAATGCATCGCTGTGCTTCACAAGCCGTGCACGCCCTCGTTAATTTTCAGCAAAATTATTCATTGGCGTTTCACAATTGTAAAACTGTTTGCACAGATTCAAAAACATTGAAAATATCAAACTAGAGAGGGCATTGAAAACTAAAATATACAAAACAGTGGTTATTGCCGGGGTCGGTAGCTCAGTGGTAAGCATCCTGACTACTGATCTAAGGGTCGCGAGTTCGATTCCCGGTCCCGGTGAGGTTTTCAAAAATTAAAAAAATGCAGATGAAAGCTTCTACAGAATGCCATCATTCGGAAGTGATGTAAAGCCGTGGGACCCATGTCACTACGATGTGTAGCATGTAAAAGATCCCTTGCTAGGGTTGGAACTCCTTAGTCTCGGCAAAATTCTAAGTAGGACTTTGACCATATGACCAAAGCAGTCGGTGTCTAAGGTACCTGGTACTCTGCATGCCTAGACCTTGTCCATTAACAAACAAACAAACAACAAACAAACAGTGGTTATTACAATTTTTATTTATGACAGTGACAAGTAAATCAGGATGCAGGTTGCCCACATATAGGGTTTCCAAGTCCCGGGACCAAAAGTGTTTTCGGGACTTACGAGCTAAATTTCAAGTCCCGGTACTAGTCCCGAAAATCCCGAAAATGGTCCCGAAAGGGAAATAGTGATCAGGTGGAATTTCCGAATGCAATATCCAAAGATAGACTAGTGTTTTAAGTTAAATAAAGTATTTCTGTGCTGATAATTTGCATTGGTGCTCGTCTACAACTTCATTGCTTTCTTCTGGTACTAAAAATGTCTGTCGCTGTTCATCGTTTGCTTTTGTTTGAACTGCAAAGTGTTTGTGTAATCCTTTCGTCAAGCTGCCTGTGATTATGATAATTTTGTAGGAACCTACTAAACATTTCGCCAATTGTTCTATCTTCAATATATAAAATTGTCGCCATATTGACTTCAAATCGTTTTTTTAGTGTAGAAGAAAGATAGATCGCGAATCGGAATTCATTCTAATCGCAACGCTTTAGCAGACACATAACGAACACACTTAAAACTCAAAAATATAAATTATAGCTTCTTCGCACATATCTAAATCCAACAAAAAAAAACACAAATACATTAATCGAAGAATATATGCAAATGTGGCTGAAACAACACTCAGGTTTAATTCTAACCTACCGAAAATAATACCTCTCCTGTCTACGCAAAACGCAAATAATGCAAAATGTGTAAGAGGCATGAGTAGTACGTCGGACGCCGGTGTATACCCGTCCTAATTCTTTGATATCTAGTATACGCACGCATGTTGACATGGTCCCGGGACTTTTGCATAACAATTATATATATACCTGGCATGAAACCGTGAAAATTTCAGACAAATATATACAGGGTGAACACCTTAAAAAAATTAATATTGGTTATTTTTCATTTAACTTAGTAATAGATATATGTACAGTCGTGGAAACATAAGCCGGGACAAGTCCTGTAACACCCTTTTTAAATATTTGAATATTGTAATTTTGCCTTCCTAATTGTTTATGAAATCCTATCTACCACATGCCAATGAACCAAAAGGAACTGGTTAATGCAATATAAGCAGCGTGAGATAACATCGACAATGAATTCATTCAGATAATTTAACTTAGGCAAATTTTAGTGTCCCGCTTTATATTTCCGCAGCTGTACATAGTGCAGGCTTTATTCTTCCAAAAAACGGGAGCCAATCCCTTACAATATCCCACAAAACGTTGGGACTGCATACCCGGTCCGCCTGCCGTTCGAATTCGACCACCAGTAACGTTTTTTATTTGAAAATGTATCTAATTTATTAGATACGTGAAGATATTTTTATTAATAACTTAATTTGATTTTTAAAATTATTTAGTGTCACAATGTCGACGAGGAAAGTTCTCCGAAGATATATCCGCTGATATTTTTTTTGATTGGCCCAGAAACGGCAAATTCTGGATTTTCATTGGTCACTTTTTAATAGATGACAGTTGAATTGAATAGTCATTATTTGTTTAGTAAAATTTTTGTATAGGGCAGCACGTTGAAAAACACCTTCCAATTTGTCAACTTTTCCTGAAATTGTCGTATCTTGCGGAAACTGGGATATATTTTAATAACAATTTCGACTTTCTGTTTACAATTAAATTATCTACATACGTATTTCCATAATTTATTTTTTCACTTTTTCAGTCGCATGTACATTTTAATAAAAGATCTAAACAAATGCAGACGTTAACCACTAAAATGACGGTTTGCGGCGCGGCGCATCTGTGGTTAGTCAGAACTAAAACTACATTTCAAAAATCACTTAAGGCGAACGGGGGAAATTCCATTAGAACGCAATTGAAACTCGGGTCAGTTACATTAAGAATAAAATTGGATTTTACTTGAATCAAATGGCAACGTCGAATTTCTTACACACCACATTTTTAAGCAAAAATATTAATCTTTTACATACTTCAACCACTATCACCTAAGTTTCGCCTGACAATGGGAGTTAAAAGTTCTTTTTCAGAATCTAATTGTTCGTTATCAAGTTATCCGACATTTCCATAATTAAAATACAATGTGAAAACGTTTCATCAATTTCAGTAGCCTTAACGTGCATTTAGAAACGAGCTCGAACATTTTCATCGAGTTATGCTACATTCTTCAGCAAATTAAATACGTCAAGTAGCCAATTTATTTTCGACTCGCTAAGAGCCCTGAAAGCGTGTGCTAATTAGCTGCTTTCGCAAGTTTTTCAACTCCTGAAACAAATACAGAAAGCGGGAGAACCCTCTATGTTTACACACTTCCACTTTTCATCAGCGCGAAGGATATCGGCGTTCGAGGCAGATTTGATGAATGGAAATTAATTTTCCAGCTTTTTAAAGCGGGCGGTTAACTTTTTTGCTTGAATAAACTTAACCATAAAGTAGGTTTTTTCCTATAAAAATTTTCAAGGTCAAGAGAAAATTGGCAAAACTGCTTTTTTTTAAATTATTAGAAAGTCTATTTTCGTCAGGTTTTTCTATAAACGACTAAAATTAAATTGTCAGCTTTTCTTTTTTGAAACTGAATACGCGTAAAAAACGTAATCTTTTAAGATTAAATGTAAAAAAACATTTCAGAAGTGTGCAGAGGAACTGTTGGATCTGCATCCTAACATACCAGAAGAAGACGTTTACGAAAGATTAGCAAGAGCTTTTGAAATACATACAACTTTAATGCCATATTTTAAATTTTCCACCAATTTTTAGTTCTAAAAAGTTACTAAAACAAATTCTACCAACATATATTTTTTGAAGGAATCCGAGTTATGCCATAAACTCTAAACTCTTTGACCTTGAAAATTTTTATAGGAAAAAAACGTACTTTACCTAAATATTTACAAACAGTTGTTGCGTTTAGGGCTTTACATTTTCTAAAAATGTTGATAACATGGAAAACGTATTTTTCTAAAGAACGCGTTATAACCTTAAAAAATCAGGGAAATAATTATTTTTAGGTATTTTATTATTTCCTTCGCAAATTATTGTTATTCTATGTAATTTATTTGTGCTTCTAGCAATATTCTACTCTTTAAATTAATTGTCAGGGAAGTCAATAAACGGTCGTCTCTTAATCCACAACAATGTTAAACATTTAAAACCGTTTATCTTATGCTAAAATAAATTAATTGAAGCTTATCATACATTACAATAACTAAAGCAACGTAAAAACAAGTTATACAACACCTCCTAGTTATAAGGCTATTACTCGACCGATTTTAGACCACAAACTTGGCCCATAACCATAACCCACTAGTGAGGTAAAACCATAACTCACTAGTGAGATAAAAACCATGTCAATCACTACTGTATTGTTGGTAGCACTGTCAAGCTATATCAAATTCGAGATTTGCAAGTTTTACGTCAGTCTGTGTCAAATAATAAACAAACCCTAACCTATTAACCTCGAATTGACCCAGACTAACAATACACTTCAGTACTGCCTAATGTATAACACGAATCACAGGCGACTCTACTTATAAATTTATTTGATCTCTCGGTACTTTCAAATTTGTAACTACGACGTTTCACGGCGGCGAATTCAAAATATATGTTTTTTTAGATATTTACGAGAGGTCGATTTTATACTCCCGGAATAAGTACTTTCTAATTTGGTTGGAATTTTTCTATTTAACTTTTCAAAATCAGTTAGGCCTTGAAACAACATATGACAATTTATAAAACAATTGCCAAATTTGTAGCTTACTTCTCTTCTGGTTTTTGAAGACGTGTCAAGCTAAGAGGTCGTCTCACTGAAATGATTGCCGCAGAAGTTGTGGATCAAGTTAAATGTTTAGTGTTAGAAGATGCCAGACTAAAGAAGAGGCAGCATTAACTGGTGTATCGGAAACTACTATTTTTAGGATATTGCATGAATATTTGGGCATGTCAAAAGTAAGTGCAAGATGGGTTCCCCGAATGTTTTCTCCCTTTCAAATGCAGCACAGAATTCAAGTCTGTAATCAGTCTTTGAGTTTGTGTGAGGAAGATCCCGACTCTATAATTAAACGAATTGTTATGGGAGATGAGACTTGGGTCCATTATTATGACCCAGAGTCCAAACAAGAGTCCATGCAGTGGCATGTTAAGGGTTTCAGCCCTCCTACACAGTTTAAGGTTGTTGCAACAGCAGGAAAAATAGTGGCCACCATTTTTTGGGATTGTGAGAGCATATTATTAATAGATTACTTAAAAAATGGCCAAACAATAAATGGGGAATACTATTCGAGCTGATTGCACCGTTTAAGGGATTCAATTAAACAAAACAGAAGGGGAAAGTTAAGCAAGGGGATACTGCTGTTGCACGACAAGGCAAAACAGTCAAGGCTGCCATGGACAGTTGCGGCTTTGAACAACTTGACCATCCACCCTATAGTCCCGATTTGGTTCCCTCAAACTACTTTCTATTCCCAAATTTGAAAAGACATCAGAGGAAGAAAATTTGCCCATGATAATGAACTCATAGCAGCAGTTGATAGCCATTTTAAGACAAAAACAAAAGAATATTTTTATCACGGTTTGCAATTGTTATTGAAACGCTCTAATACTTGCATTGTTAAGGGAGGGGGTTATATTTAAAAATAAATTTTTCGTATTTCTGTAGTTGTTTGGTTTGTTTTCTATTCAGGGAATATAGAAACGACCACCCGTATTAAGTTGTTGCATAAAAGTTTGTTTGGCACGCGTGTGCAATTACAAATAATTCACTCGAGCAAACACCCCTCTCGGCCAAGCCGCCTATAAGGCTCAACTTTTATCTCGTTGATTATTTGTAATATAACACACTTGTACTGTAAATAACTATTAATTTGCACACACATTGCTATTATTTATAGATGGTATTATGTATTTCTAAAATTAAAATATTCCCAAAGATCCAGGGAAAATCCTCTTTCAGAATAATTCTTTACAAGCCTTTGGAATTCTAACTGCATTTCAGAACAGTGTCGGCAATGTATCATTTTTATTAAGAAAGGAACACAGTTATTACCGAAATATTCTTCTCGATCATTTAAAAACGTGACAACCAATCTGCATTTTGGATTTTGTGCAAAACCATATGAATTCATTCAAGCAATAGTTTATTTAAATAACTGGAAGTTATTTTTACAATATAGTAGCTATAGTTTGTTATTAATTTGTGATTTCAATTAATAATTCAAGTTAAGGAATAGTAATAATTAAATGTTTAGTCTGTTTCGCATGCCCGATGGCATATATATATATATACACAAATGAAACTAAGGATTATTTGCGGTACATGCAGCGAACTCTACAAGCTTCAGGCGGCACTAACTTACCGAA
The DNA here is from genome assembly GCA_940337035.1 of Agriotes lineatus. Lineage (NCBI taxonomy): Eukaryota > Metazoa > Arthropoda > Insecta > Coleoptera > Elateridae > Agriotes > Agriotes lineatus. Next base: position 50,337,188 of record OW679194.1, on the reverse strand, counting down.
CCGAGAAAGCCAAGACACGACCCTAATTCTGTTTCTATCCGCCGTTATAGATGGCGTCAGGCGCCGTTACGAGAACAAATTATATATCGACTACGGTAGGTTGAGGAAAAAGTAGACTCGTTTTATGATTTCCAACGAACGAAATCCGTGTTTTCAAATAAAAATTTTAAAATTCCCTGAAAATACAATACCGTTGAACTTGTTGTCCAGTTATCCGATTAACTGCAAAAGTAAAGACTCGATAAAACGCCCGACTTACCAATTATTGTAATTATAAGCTGCAGCTCAGCCGCAGAAGTCCGTTAGCTATTTTCGATTAGTAATTATTGTCCGGCACCTTGTTTTTCAAACGTTTACAAGCACGTGCACTCTACTGGAAATAAAACGGAAGTTGCTTGATTTACTTTTCGCAAAAAATACAAACAAGTGAGCATATTCAATACCAAACAGATTTTTAATAATTTACATAATGTTATTGTGGCACAATTATAACAATATATGTAATATAAAAACAGCAAAAGTTTATACATTTCTCCTAGAAAAAGTTACCAATTAAGTGCACAAATTTTACGTTCTTAAAAAAATCTTTTCAATCACCGTTTTCTGTCTATTCTGTCAACACAATCTCCTCTCTAAATACAGTAGAAGCCTGATAACATGAACATACGAAAATATGAACATCTCGGTCCTGTGGACACCCTGTTTTTCCCGTTACTCCTCGGTTACACTCGATAACATGAAAAAATGTATTAGTATATGTACTGGAATGAAATGTGGATACTCAGCACACCAAACAAGATGGAATGAACGAATTATTAGAAGATGGTAATGATGAAAAAGGCTGCCAAATCATAAATTAACTGGAATTACAAAAAGTAATACATCGTGAGACTATCCAAGTTTTGAAGGCATCAATGAAGTAGGCCCCGCGGAAAGATGTTAACATATCGGACAGTTTAAGCATTCAAAAGGTTTATGAAAAGCTGTACTTGGAAGCAATTTTTATGCATTTTTTTCATAAAAATTGCTTCCTAAATGTCTTACAAATAAATATAATACTATGTAACTAGAAAAAGGCAAATACTTGCGCTAATTTGAAACTGCTTGGATTTTTGTGTTCACGTTATCGAGCTTCTACTGTATATTAATTCTCTTCCACTACAAATTATTTCCTATGATTTGAAATCGAATTTTGTGATGTGACGAGACAAGAAAAGTCAGAAGAAGCTATTCAAGCCCAAATAAATCAAAGTGTTACATAATTATTAAAGTGTGCTGTCGTATTACAATGGGAGAAATGTTATTGTAAAATGTGCGTTCTACAACACCTACATTAGTAACAAGTGACTGTTTAAAATAATAACTTTTCCCAATAATTTTTAGATAGGTACCTTCACGTTCTATGAAAAGTTTGAAGTGTATATAATATATTTACATTCTCACTGCTTGTTTCTTTTGTAACAAACATGAAGCACAGTTACATGGAAACGTATACAACTGTAAGAAGTAAGCCATAATAATATAATATGAACATCAAATGTACTTTTTTGCCGAAACATGATTTTAGCCATGCTTAATACCATTACAAAAGACAATCAAAGTGAATGTTACTAATTTGCGCGTTTGCATTCGCATTCTAAACAATTAAAGAGCGTAACCATGTAATCCAAGGACGACGGTATTATTAGTTAAACAATGTAAATGAGGCATTATAACGGAACCTAGTCGACTCATGAATGAATATAATATAAGAAGCCAGTTTTATGCAAAAAACGATGGCCATTTTAATATTGTATATAAGAATATGCGTTCTGTCGATAGCTTAGTAGGCAGAGAATAGAAGAGAAAGCATTTTCCTATCTACGAAACACTGTAAGCAGAGCTAGAAGATATATATAAATAATGCGACAAATACAACCAACTCAGGTGAAGTTTTTTGAGAAGAAAAAACTAAAAACCTCCAACGCAACCTCGCTAAATCGAAAAAAAAATTGCGTGGCCTTACATGCACGTGAAACGTGCCAAAAAGATGAGACTAGAAACATTTGAGTTATGGTGCTGTGCAAAGGAATGATGCTAGTAAATAAGTTGGATTAATGCGGAAGAAAATAACATGCGGGCAATCGAAAATGACATATGAGCAAATGAAAATGAAATCAAACTTGGCTTTGAAAATTGAAATATATGTCGATTATTAATTCACATTATGGGGATGTTTCAGAGTAAAATACACATACCTACATAACCTAGACTACTGCGTAACTGTCGCCGACTGTCATGTCAAAATTTTATTTGAAAATTAACATAAAAACCAACACTTAAACAATGTTACATCTGCTACATCAATCATTTCGATTATAATAATTTTTTGTTCTTGATTAAACATGTGTAATTTAAAATTAAAAAGAAACATCCGAAGTAATAAAGCACATGACTTAATTTTTCCAAAGCCAAGTTTGATTTCATTTCCATTTGCTCATATGTAATTAAAAAGAGCATAGTATAAAAGAAATATATTTAGTATAATAGAAATATATTTAATCCCAATAACAAGGGGGTCTAGTCACTCGATAGAGTGAAAATAAATGTTGAAAAAACTTAAAACAATCATTGTTTATGCCTGTACATAAATTCAAATTGGGCGCCACGCACTTAGTGGAAGAAGCGGCACTTGACTGAAGTAGTTTTGTACCAGAGGGTTAGGCGCACGTTAAGCAAAGGAGCGCAAGGCAGAACACTCCGCCCCTTGCACCTGACAAACATCGCGGCTTAGGTGCGAACCTGTATTGTTATGTTGTACATTTGTTTGATGCATTAAATATATTCGAAATCATGCATTACTTCTTATTTCGGGTGCAACTAGGGCCCCCGCAACCGCGCGTGCAACGCGTGCACCGCACGCGGGCGCCACTCTAAAGGGGCGCCAAACCGGAGGTTTGTATACAATTTGAATTTTTTATTTTTCAACAACTTCCAACGATTCTAATGAACAAGGCACTAAGGCACTAAAGAAATCAAATATTTTTCTATAAAAAATGTTAAAGTGTGCTTTAATTGACTCAAAACAAAGGTTAAGTGTTACTTTAACATCAAAAGTAGATAAAGTAGCACTTTAACATCAAGGGTAGATAAATAGTATATTATATAACAAGTTTTATAAACTACATTTTAGTCACGAGTTTTTTGGGCACGAGCGAAGCGTAGCGCAGCGAGTGTTTAATAAACGAGTGTCTAGACGAGTTTATATTAATGTGTTACATACTATACTTTTTTACGACCACAAATTTAGACACTATAACATCATATTATTTCATTCAAATTTCGACATTTATTATATTAGTTAAATTAATACTTGACAACGTCAAAGTGACTGTTGAAAACTAACTTGATTGAGTTTTGGCTATGGCTAATAAAGCAAATAATGTTTGAACCTAACTTCACCCCATGACTAAAACGTCGTTGCCAACTTCAGCTCGTGGTTAAGAGGGTCTTTAGTCATAGGTTATAAAGGCATGATTAAAAGGTCACTTAGCGACGTATATGTTAGTATGTTAAATGGCATTTTAGTTACAGGAGTAGAAAAAGTAATTTAATTTTCTTTTATTTAAATTAAATATTACAGCTTCGTATTATCCTAGCAACCCAATTTAGCTACTGAGATTTTAAAATGTGATTGACTTTCCTTATTTTCTTTTGAAATTGTAAAAGTTCTTGCTATAGAAAAAAAATTCTATTATACACGACGATAAAGTTATTACTATCCAATCTTAAATCATTAACGTCTCGACTTCGTCTCGACGTTAAACGATTCACTCGTGAATAAAATTTAACTTTATCGTCTTGTATAATAAATTACTCTTATTTAACGAGATAAGAGCCTTAAGATTGTTTTCATTACCTGAAGCGTCAAATCTTCTCGAAATTCTACAATATTTATTTGAAAACAATCTAACTTCATCTCTACCAAATATTACCACTTCATTATTATTAAGAATCCTTCTTACTTTACCTGTGTCTGTAGCTTCTGGTGAGAGATCCATCTCAAAATTAAAAATTATTAAAAATTATTTGTTGTTACAAGAAAAGTTATCTGGTTTGGCAATCTTAGCTATAGAGCAAGCGATCCTCTATAAAATTGATTTTGACAATATTATAAAAGAATTGGCAGCAGCCAATCCAGAAAAAAACTTTTTAATTTTGGATGATTGAATGTTTTATTTGTTTATTGTTTGGTTTGTTTTTTACTTCCGTCGTCTGAAAGACGAAGGAAGTATTGTAATCACGAAAAAATCACCTTCCGAGATTTCTTCAGATTTTCACGTTTCAAGGTGCCTAGATGACGGAAGAGAGGTTTTCTTAATTCCGCCTGTCTGTCTGTCTGTTTGTCTGTCTTTCTGTCGGTTGACAGTATAGCTCAAAAACTATTTGTTGGGGGAATACGATATTTTGCATACATATTATATATCTACCTCGCATGAAAACCGGTACAATTTGATACAAATATATACAGGATGAGCACCTGAAAATAATAAAACTTTGTTTATTTTTAGATTAATTTTGATATAAAAGGAAGTAATAACTTTCACATAGGTGAGGCTTTACATTTGCCGAAAATAAGACTCAACCGATACAGGATAATGTCACAAAAAAGTAAAAATGTTTCAACAATAACAGCGTTCTGTTCAAGAGACTTATCTCGAAGAGGCACCATAGGGTAGTTGGAATTTCGCTGCGGTTACATCCGCTTACGATCGCTCTGCAGATGCGAATCGTTCAAACCCCAGCGGGATACATTATTTTATTTGAAAATGTATTTAATTTATTAGAAACGTGAAGATATTTTTACTCCTAACTTAATTTGATTTTTAACATTATTTAGTATCACAATGTCGACGAGGCAAGTTCTAGGTAAAGTCTTTTACAGATTTTTTCCTTTGTAACAAATTTAAAGAAACATGAAATTTTAGTTTTTGAAATCTCTGTTCTTTCATTACAAAATTAAAATAAAATGTGTTTTCGCATTTCGCTCAAATTTTTACAGCTACAAGAATATTACAGCAAACCAGGAAATTTAAAAAACATATGTAACAGCTTAAAGTTCTTATGCTTCAAAATATTATTTATATAAGTACTACATATATTCAAAGGGCGCCAAAATATTTCCGGCACGCGAGCGACGCTAATCCTTGCGGGGGACTGGGTGCAACGATTAAGGGTAAGTGTTCAAGTGTTCAAGAGCAGTGAAAGGCCAGCGTAAAAACAATCATACTACCGAAATTTAGAATGACTAGAAAGCAAATGTAAAGATACCGATTTGAATTTTGGTATACATGCGCACTATTATGTACTGGACTAGTAAAAAATGTATTTTATTGTTATATTATCAAGTCAATAAAGAAAACTCTTTTTAGCTATAACTTTGCTACTTATAACATTTATTTAGATATTAAGTTATTACCCGAAATAAAATTAAAGAGCGTAAAAATAAAGTACTCTCAGTTCATAAGCGTGAAAGCCACCGTTTACCTTAAAATGCCCATCAAAGGTTTTTGATTGTCATTAAGACGTGTAATTATCAAGTAGCCATGATCACAAAAACAATGGGTAATGATTGTGATGTAGTAAACAACAATAATATAATAATAAATGAGGTCGGTGACGGATAATAACTTAAAATTTAAATAAATGTTTTATAAGTAACAAAGTTATAGCTAAGAGTTTTCAGATATAGGTAAAGTGCCTCTTACAGTGAAGTCTAGTGTATCACACATTTTTACTTCCTTTTACGATAAATGAAGTATTGGATTCACCCCAAAAATTCAAAATTGCGTTTTCAACAGATCTTCACGTTTTAAAGTCCCCTGAATCCAAAAAACATGTTTTTTCATTGGTCTGTCTGTCTGTGTGGGTGTCTGTCTGTCTGTCTGTCTGTGAACAGAATATCTCAAAAACAAAAAGAGATATGACGTTGAAACTTCATATATAAGTTTTGTGCGACAGCAAGCTTTTGAAGAAAATCGCATAACTGGATGTTTGGTGTTTACTCTTGTGATTTTTCAGTTTTTTCGATTTTTTTAAAAACGGCTCTAACTTTACATTTTTATTACACTTTTAATGTGTATTGATGTGAGATAGGTGATTTTCCAATTGAATACATCTAAAATGGGTGTCTTTTATTTTTTTTCTATTTTCTTTATTAACTCCTATTTAAATAGAACACAACACCCGGTATATTATTACATTTTTGAATTCACCTTAAATTTTAGAGAAAATTTGTCTCGTGAACTAACGCTCTATTTTCTACCGTTTTTGTAGAATTTGTAATTTTTGATTTTTTTAAAGCTTAAAAATTAAAAATCAAATTTTTGGCTAATTATAAGATCACTGCGCGTGTATCACACCACATTTTTTACTAGTACAGTACATAATATTGCGCATCTATACCAAAATTCAAATCGGTATCTTTACATTTGTGGAAATTAACATAAAAAGAAAAAAGAAAAAATTGAACTTCAAGGCTTTATAACTTCTTACTGGAGGAACTTTGTACTAAGGGATATTAGGTTTAATATATTTATTATATATAACCTAAGAAATCTATGACTAATCGGTGGGGAGGCAGTTCTGGGACACAAGAAATCTATGACTAATCGGTGGGGAGGCAATTCTGGGACACCATGTATTTGCATCTTTTATGACAATATTTCAATACTGTAATTTAACCTGTTCGTCACTATTTAGCACCGTATGAAAAGAATTAAACAATATCGTAATCAAGGATCTTTGTCTATTTCTTTGATAAATGTTAATTCAATTACATAATTGGAATAAGGCAAGTGTATTTAAAATTTCTAATATATTAATTCTAAGTAGCACTTTGACCATATGACCATATCAGTTGGTGTCTAAGGTACCTAGTACTACGCATGTCTAGACCTTGTCCATAACAATCAAACAAACTTCCATATTATTCAAATTTATAAACAGATTTCTATTTACTGGAGGCTTCATTGTAAACCTGTGCAGAGCATTCGAATAAAGATTCAGGACTGTTCAGTTTATTTTCTAATATAGTATAACGGCAGAACTTTTAACAAAATAATTTGCTAGACTCACAGGGTCGCGACATTGAGCGAAAGAAAATAATGTTGTTTAATTAACGTCAGCCAGTCTTATTACGTCTTCATGAAGCCCTACACTTTTTACGTGTTCCATTATTAATAGCTTGGCTAATGCGGCATTGAAATGAATAGGGGAAACTGCGACGAAAGAAAATATCGGTACGTTGTCTGCCACGATTTACAAATTTAATTTGATTTCTTTATGTAATGTAATATTTAATGATTACGTTACCTCCCGTTTCAATGAAATTGCGTATAAAAAATATATTACCTACTTACAGGCGATATAACCCTTCTTTTAGAAATAAAAATGTGGATGAAAACCTCTACAAAAAGCTACATTTTGGAAGAATTGTAAAAGCACAGATTCTATGTTGCTACGATATAAAAAAAGAAAAACCGCTTGTTTAAACAAACGAAAAGGCGTGCAAATAACATATAAAAACATGATATTAACGTTGCATATCAAGAGTATGTAGCAAAGTAGAAATGGGAATGCAGGAAACCGGCTCTGTCTGGTCATTTGTTAAAAATAAGAAAATGTCCGATGTTACTAACAATATGTATTAAAAGAAGCTTTTTTATATGATAATTAATCTACGGCCAACGCCTTATCAAATAATTTCTAATCTGCTTACATTAACCTACAACGTGGCCCTGCGAGTATCTCTGGCGAACTAGGCAATTTTCATATTTGTACCAATTACATCTGACGATGTGGATAAGGCCCGTAAAGTAATAAAACCGAAAAACTCGGTTGGCGTCGATAATATACATACATGTATATATTTGTAAAGGTTGTTCAGAAATGTGGTACTCATTACAGTTATTATTCAATTATTTTAGAAACGGCCATTTTTCTGCATAAGTGGAAAAGTAGTAAAAATGTGTACTATTTATAAAAGTGGCGATAAAAATTACTCGTAGCCATACTACCTGCTGATTCGAAAACTTTTGAATTCGTCTTGTATAATAAATTATTTAGATTTATTTAAAAAAAATCAAAAAGGCTTTATCGCAAATCGTTCCAACTACCACTAATTTATTAAGTCGATATTATCTATATACATTTTGCGAAGGCGTTTGACCATGTGAATCACAATTTATTAATAACGAAACCAGCTGATTTTGAATTTTCACAATCTTTAATTGATTTAATTCCGACAGACAGACGGCAGTATGTTGTTTTTTTTTTCTCTAAATCTGATAAATATAAGGTGCTGTCGGGGTTCACCGCAATACTCAAACCTAGGTCCACTTCTGTTTTTAATTTTTATAAATGACATATCCGACGTTTTGCGATACTCCTACTACATGTTTTATTTTCTAATGATGTAAAAATTTGGAAAATTGGAAAAACAAGCGTATGCCTTGTTACAACAAGTTATTGATGCTATTTTTGACTGGGACGAAGACTAACTATGTATTTATATCTCAACGTAAAGAAATGCAGTAGTATGTCATATATTACAGGCGTTGTAAAATACCATAAAGTTTCAGTATAATATAAATGGTCTGCCTTTAGTTTAAAACTTCACATAAAACTCCTATTTTATAAAAGCTGGTGTGATACACGCACACAACTACTTTTACAGTGATTTTATAATTAGCCCAAAAATTTGATTTTAAATTTTTAAGCATTTGTCAACAATTTTCAAAAATTGCAAATTCTACAAAAACGGTACACAAATAGAGCGTCAGTTGAAGAGTCAAATTTTCTCTAGAATTCCAAGCTCAATTCAAAAATGTAACAATATACAGGGGTGTTCTATTTAAAATAGGAGTTAATAAAAAAATAGAAAAAAAAACAAAAGAAACCCATTTTAGAAGTATTCAACTGGAAAATCACCTATCTCACATCAATACACATTAAAATGTAATAAAAATGTGAACTTTGGAAAAAATCGTTAGAGCTGTTTCTGAAAAAATCGAAAAAATCACAAGAGTAAACACCTACTTCCGGTTATGCGATTTTCTTCAAAAGCTTGCTGTCGCATCTACATAGTACACAAAACGTATATATATGAAGTTTCAACGCCATACCTCTTTTCGTTTTTGAGATATCCTGTTCACAGACAGATAGACACACAGACAGACCAATGAAAAAAATTTGTTTTTGGGGTTTCAGGGGACTCTAAAACGTGAAGATCTGTTGAAAGCTCAATTTCGAATTTTTGGGGAGAATCCAATACTTCCTTTATTGTAAAAGGAAGTAAAAATGACTGATTTATAAAAGTTGCCTATAACATGTATTAACACTTAACATACGTTACAAAAGTATAATTCTTCATCCGCAAACAGGTTTGATCGAAACACAGCAGTTATAAATCAACACGTTTTCACTGTTCTATTAACTTAAATGTAAGAGATCTATTCACCAGAAGTTGACTATACCCTAAAGTCATCAAAAGTGTACGTCGTACATTGAGAACTTTCCGCAATGGCGTTCAAATACGGCAAGTTGCTAATGTACCAAACTTCTCCACCATATTTCAATAACTCTGCACCGCAGGCACAAATGCAGCATGTACAAAGCCTTTATCAAAAGGGCCAATATTACAGAAATGAGCGCAGCTTCCTCATCGACCGTTTGCACTTTCCACCACCAAAATCATCACTGAAACTGACGCTCAATTTCTATATATGAGTGTTCCGAGTATTATTAGTATTATTTTAGAAAAACGTATTTATATGAAGATTGCAATGGAAAATTTACAATTTCAAAAGCAGTTTTCATATTTATTCAAAATTCACTGACACAATGGATAAAGAAAAGATTATTTTCAGCGCCTTTTCAAATCAAACGGCATTGATACGGGTTAACAATACCAGCTTGTTGCTGCTCTTGGATAGCGATTAACTTAAAACAATTAAACACTAATACTCTCTCATATACATAGTCCAATATAATGAACAAATAGAAACTGACAAACGGAATAAAATATATTTATTACTTAAATCATATCTCATTCACTAATTACTGTTAAGATACCAGTTAGCTGTTTATCAAGATATCGGACGAGTGTCAGATCTTCAATCAAAGGATCCAAAGTTTATAATACTGGACAATTACATATTAATTTTCAAATATTACGATGATTCCTTCGAAGTAATAGTTAACACAATTATCGATAATAGCAAATTGTAACCTTAATAATTTAATGTAGAATATCAAAGCACATGTATAATAATAATTATATAAATTGTTTACATATAGTAAGTATTTATATTCGTAACAAATTAAGACTATCTAACCAAAACTGTAATAAGACAAGTTCTGAATAAAGTATATAACTTTATGTGAGAAATCCCGTATATAGTTTTAGATATGTACTAATACTTAAAAAGTTTCTTATCAGTAAACTATATTGCAAATTCACAGTTTAATTTATTGTAAATTCTAAATGCCAACTGTCAAAATATTTACCAAAAGTTCAATTATTCGAAATTCACTATATCTCTATACTTCATTCAGCTTCAAGATAGAGCAAAATCTGCAACTCACGTTACAAACATCAGCAGTAAGATGATTACTAATATGATTTAATTAAAATTTAGATCAGAGAGACATAACCTTGTTGCTGTCTTTATGAATGTCAAAATCAATGTGTCATGTTTTTAATATGAATCTTTGCTTACGGAGGCCATTTGCAACATTTTTTAGTGGGTAAATTTATTCTCAGATCACATTCAGCAGATTTCATTTAAGTAGACATCGCACAATTTTCCAACTTCAAGCTTTACAAATTTGACAAAAAATATAACCTCTATATTATACTACGTACATCCCATGATCTACATTTAATAAAATCAAATTATTACCAAGTGACTGTTGATATTTGTAACTTGGGTTGCAGATTTTGCTCTATCTTGAATTTGAATGAACTATAGTACATAACCTTGTAGCGATAAAAGTTACTCGTGCAGAAATGTACTACAATAACCAATAAATATGCTCGTACAGGAACGTACAGCGATCACCAAATCGAACACTCCCAGCAATGACAGATCAAACGAATACCAACGTATTCCAATCGCACCAAATGGCTCACGAAGAACTTCTAACTCTATTGTCTTTGACTGCCATAAAAAACCTCAAAATATTTTTCGAGCCATTTTGTGATAGTAAACATTATATGCTTGCAGGAGAATCTCTAATCAATCAATGTACAGAACACCAAGAATGGGGACTTGGCCCTTTAGCCAAATTTGCTAAAAAATAGTGTTTATGCACAAGCGTTTTACCTTTGTTATTTTTCAATGCATCTCCTCTTGTTTCACTATGTAAACGAAATAAGTTGTCACCATCGTTAAAATCCCCTAACATACGTAAATATTAACCAGGAGAATTATTAAACAAATACGTTCAAAATATTATACTTGTTGTCTACATTAGTTGCCTAATGAGAAGGCTCAAAATCTCTATTATCTATTTTGCAAACAAATTATTGTGGATGTCCAATCCGCCATGTAATAAATACATGGCCGAGTCAATGAAGCGGAAAATCATTAAATCCTGTAAACCCCCAAAACAGATCCTATTTTGATGATTTTTTAAAATGTTTGTTATATTCAATTATTCAAAATCAGAAACATGAGTGCTGGAACAGATAACCTTTTGAACCCCAAATTTAAATTTTTTTGATTTTTTTTGTGAAATTTAAGTATATTATACGAGTGTTTTCGTATAGTGGATATATTGATTAAAAATTCAAGAAATAATTTTTGTAAAAAAAAACGCTGGGACCCGTCGATTTTTATTTTTATTTGCGCATTCTTTAAAATTAAATCTATTCATACAGGGTGACTCGCGTCGGAGGCATGATGTCAACGACGTTGTTTTTTAAATAGCAACCCTTTTTTTTATTGTAAAATTTGAAAGAACGCGTTTTTGTATTTGCTCTAAGCTAATTTTTGAGTATAGGTCATATGATCAAAAAGTAAGAAAAGAAAATTAAGGTTGCAAAATACCAAATTTAATTGCAATGATAACTTCAAAAACAACTAAATTAAATGTTCAAATTGTGTATCGTTTTGTCTGCCTGACAGTAATCAAGACAACCGACATGTTTTTTATTGATTGCTGTGATTGATAAAAACGTAATATTAAATTTAGTATTTTGCAATTTTAATAGTAATTTACCATGCAAGTCACGTTATCACGCTTTTTACATTACGAGAGAATAGTTTGAATCAACGAGCGACGTTAGGTATGTCGTAACACGGTTTATTTTATTCTAAAATACTAATCTTTTTCAAAAAAATAGAAAAAATTGTCATTAATGCTACAACAGAAAGTTGTCAACTTGGCTTGAAGAATAACTATGAGAAAAACAAGGTAATGATAGTTGACAGAAGAAAGCTAAATCGACCTGAGATTAGACGTATCCATAACTGCAATGTAATTGATCGATACATATATCTGGGATCCTTGATTACTAATGACGGGTACTGTATCTCTGAAATTAGAAGACGCATAGAAAGAGCTAGAAGTACTGTTACAAAACTATATAAAATATGGGCAAACCGCAATATTACTATTAATACTAAGAAAACACTAATGAAAACACTACTATTCCCCATACTACTCTACGCTTTAGAAACGTGGATAATGCGAAAAATAGATACCCGAGGAATAAACTCCTTTGAGCTATGGTGCTGGCGAAGGTTACTCAGAGTGTTATGGAAGGAGAGAAGAACTAATGTGTCCATCATTGAAGAAATCCAAGAACCTATAAGATTATCCAAACTAATATATGGAACAATTACACGATACTTTGGCCATGTCCAGCGAAGAAATTCAGACAACCTTGAAAGATTAGTTGTACAGGGCAGAATTCAGGGATCGAAACCGCGGGGGCGATCACCAAAAAGGTGGACGAACCAGATCAAATAGGTCACCGACCACACTATCGAGCAGGCTACAAGAACAGCCCGAAACAGAAGTCGATGGCGGAACATCGTAAAAAGAAGCATGCAGAACATGTAGTTGTTGGGTCGCGACGCTTCTGACAAGAAGCTTACGACGGAGAGAGAAAGAGAATGATACAACAGCGAGACATATACAGATGTGAGGCCCGGGGATATTCTACAAACATGCTATATTATTTTATTAAATTAATATTTTATTATAGGTAGGAAAGTTTTTAATTTCCGAAACATTTACGCAACGGGTACAAAGGGATTTAAATGATTACAAACCGCACTAGATTATAACCTTCAAATCTTTTCGAGGCCCTAGAAATTCGGTGGCCCGGGGCTGCAGCCCCCCTTAGCTCCCCCGCCGCCCCCCTTAACTCGGCTCTGGACATATATCTGTTATGGCTGTGGCGGTGTCACTCAATACTGTATTGTTGGTAGCACTGTCAGGTTATTTTAAAAAATTGTAATAGGAGATTAGTTAAGTCAATTGGTGTTAAAGTTTGCATGATTAATATTATATTAAATAAAAATCATTAAGTCGTAAATAGTTTAATAAATAAGCAAAAAAAACGTTTCGCACAATTAAATTGGCTTCATCAGTTTATGATAATAAGAGCATTATGTTGAAATGGTTAAATGGAAAATTACAAATGGTTTAATTAGTTTTTGTAGAACATAACTATAATCATTACGACTTTTTTATATTTTTTTTTATAATACTATTAAAGTAAGGAGTTAAATGATTAAATTTACATTTTAAATAAATAACTGTTATAAATTATTTTAATTAATATTTTACTGGCTTTCATTTCGAAGCAAGCAAGAAGTCTTCAATTCAAAAGTCAAAATTTAACTTATTACTGTCAGGTTATGTTAAATTCGAGAGTAGCAGGTTAAGTTTTGCGTCATTCTGTGTCAAATAACAAACAAAACCTAACCTACAACATCGAATTTAATATAGACTGACATTGTCCACTAACAATACACGTCAGTACTGCCAACATGTGATTAAATATCGCTATATTATTTTTCTTCTAACAACACCAGTGCTGTTTAATGCATCTTAACGCAATTCGTTGCTAAGGAGTTATTATCATAGTAACAAAATAGGATAAAATAAAACTGGTTTTTCTTAATTTTGATCATGTGACCTATACGCAAAAATTAGCTTGGCGTAAGAAAGAAACTGTGTTCTTTCAAACTCCGTAATAAAAAGAGGGGGTTGCCATTATAAAAAAAACATCGATGACATTATGCCTCCTACGCGGGTCACCCTGTATGTATAGATTTTGTTTGACAAAATGCGCAAATAAAAATAGTAATCCACGTGTCTCAGCGTTTTTTTTTCCAAAAGTTATTCCTTGACTTAAACGAATTTTTCTACGGCCACTACTAAAAGTAGGCCTTTTAGCACTAGCTAGTTTCACTAAAAGTGACGTTTATAAATCAGCGTGTTAAAAGTAAAATCAGCTGTTTACTTTTAGCACATGTTCAAGTTAAAGTGTTTTCTAAATAATTAAAGCATTATGTAATGAATAAAGTAAAATGTGCACTATTATAATAAACCTATGATAACTAACTTTGACAGCTATCGACTATAGAAACAGTCACCGGCGCTGTCACGGCCATCTCTTTACTATGATATACATTATAACTTATAACTGTCATAAATGCAAACCTTGCTAAATCGACATTTCTGGATTAATAATAGTAAATTTAAGACCTTAGAAAAAATATCGTGTGCAAACTCGTGCTAAAAGTGTTTGCACGAGACATGAAATTATGAAACGAAGCCGAAGGTCTCGTTCATAAACATCCACTTCTAGCACTTGTTGCACAATTAGCTATTATCCACTACTTTGAAAGCACTGGATATAAGTCTGTTTTCAAAGACAAAAATATGGCTAGGAGGTTTTTGGGGTCACTGATTACGAATACATTGTCAACAAGATTTTCTTGAAATGTTCTAAGAATTTTCAGAAACATTTTCTGAATTATATAGGTTTCGTTATAATATTTGTATATTTATCGAAATTCTTAATATAAATGTCATCAGAGGTGTTTCTGGGAAAATAATATTTAGTTCCAAAAATTCCAAAAATGTTTCAAACGTTTTTCAAAATATTTACTGAAATTTGGAAATTGCGCGTAATGATATTTTTCCCGAGAGAATTAGGGTCTAGTGATGTTTTGAGATCTTGGTTCTCTTTACATATTTGGAAAAATGTCGAAGTCCTTATTGATGAAGCATTTTACAAGAAAATTCTGGATTGGGAGCGTCTTAAAACTTTAAATACCACAATGGAAATTGGTTCGACGGTCCCTTGTAAACGAATTCTGATTTTATTACTTGCAGCCTTTTTAATTTGAAATGTTGTGCACCTCAAACTACAGTTTTGTAAATTGGCTAGGTGATTTTTAGAAAATAAGACATTCAACTGTACATTTATTTTTATATTATTAAATATTCTACGAAATAAGAATAATATATTTGTTTATACAAAGTGTTTGTGTTTTTTAATTTTATTCTGCTTTTGTTTTTCAGGAATCTGCAATAATTAAAAAATCTAAAAGCTCAAATATTAGTATCTGAAGCTATTTTACAGATACAAAGTGTCGAAAATCCATATAAAACAAACTACGTTTTCATAATAGCGTGATGTAATTTAAAATTGCGATTTATTTGAATTTTGAGCGATGCAATTTATAAAAAAGTGTAAAACATTTGCAAAATTATGCTTAGATCTTAACTCTAAAACTGTTTTTACATAATTTTCGTTATTATAAAATTGTTTTGTAAAACGAATTGTAATAATTTTAAGTGAAATGATGTGGGATAGCGTCTTTTTTATCGCGTATTGAATAAAAATATCGTTTTTTGTATAATTTCAAGTAACATGCCAGTTTTTCAAAATTTTAAGTGAAATGATGTGGAATTGCGTGTTTTCTAATCAAATTTTGTGTTAATTTGTGGTCAACGCATACATATTTAATCAATTGTACAAGAACTTTTGTAATAAAAATGCACAACGAGCCTACGTAACTATAATTTTGCTTCTAGAAATGATGGTGTCAGAACATTTTGCAACGAAATTGCGTGTTTTTATTCAAATTTATGTTAATTTGTGGTCATCATACATATATTTTCATCAAAAGTACAAAAACTTTTGTAATAAAATGCGAAATTGTAACATTATATCGATCAATCTACCGTGAATCTAAAATTTTAAATAGTTTCGATAATATTTATGTTAAAACGTTATAATAAAAATGCACACCATCTACTTAACTGAAATTTTGCTTCTCGAAATGCTGTTAGATTTGAATGCACATGTTTAGCGTCGGTTTTTAATAATACTTACGATATTTTTCTTTTCGTAATTAAAAAACATGTAGGTTAAACATAAAATTACAGCAGTAGAGCTGCCGTGAATAAACTAACTTAAAAATGAGTGTTGTATGTTTTAAGATAGAAGTTTCTGCACCAAGAGACCTATAATAATGTTATAGAAATAACTACATAAATACAATTTATTGAAATATCTCGGCCACCTATTATAAAATAGCTGTTCATAAAAACCGACCTACCATATAAGTCTAAAAATTGCAAATTTTTAAGCAGTCATACATTTTAATCGGTCCAGTATCTTCGGAGGAGATAGCGAACAAAGATACATACATATATACAAATAAAGAAAGAGACCACCGATTTTATTGATATAACAGGGACCCGTTTATTTCAACATAGTAGCTTTTATTTCAGCTTTGTTGGAAAACAAAACGCAGCTTTCTTGTAAATATCCAGTTTTTTTGCGGTGTCGTGTTTTTCGAACGGGGTTGAATACACCCATACAAACAAAACTGTCATGTCGTCAAAATTACAGGGCTTTGTTTGAGAAAACGCTATGACTTTTCTTGTAAATTGATAGGCGTTGTTCACTTTAAGCACCTCAGACCCTCGCGATCAATCTGTCTTATTTTAAATTGCCAGGATTTGTTGATTTTCAAAATAATTATTATGCTCAAAATAATTAAGACAGTTAAAATAAATTTTATTGTAATAAAATAGCGGATCGAGGGACGAGCGCCGCGCCGGGAGGAAGACACCCGCCTTTACAAGAAATTTAATTTTTATTATTCCTAAATAAAGTTTGATGAACGTCTTGTGCTTGTGATAAAACATAGCTTATTTATGTAATATCAACTAAAATTAATATGATGTGTATAGAGGATCGAACAGCTGCAGAAATTATAAACGGCAGTTGTACTGACATTTTGCTATAAATAAATAAATACAGTTATCATTTCTGATTTATGTATAATGTTTTGGTGTACATTTATAAGCGACAAGAGGCAAATTCAGATCGTAAATATAAAACGAGTTACAAATTTGAGTTTAATATTTTCAGGAAAAGTATAAAATTAATTTTTATAAAAATGACAAACAGCGAATTCAGATAGTAAATATAAAACGAACTACGTTTGAACTCTTTATAAAGGATCGAATTAAATAGGTAATTTAATTAGATCATAATTAGGTCAATTAATTTAATCGTTTGATTGACAGGTTGCTCCAATTTAGGTGCCCAACTACTACTTCTGTCAATGAGTGGTTGTTACTTTACTTTCTTTCCACTGCAAACAATGCAGGTGAGCAATAAAAACCACTCTTTCTACAGCCACATGCCGTATCGCATCCAGTTTTGCAAGAGCAGAAAATTATTTTCAAATTTTGACTGTGTTATGCTAATTGGCAAAAAAAATATCTTTCTTCCATCCCCATTGCTCGGTTAGAGCGATTTTGTTCAGAGTGCGCTTGTAAATTAAATAATAAAATTTCATTTTAAAAACATGGAGCATTTTGTATCGAAAAGTGAGTGGGAAAACTTAACATTTCACTCAATATGTTTATTTGTTTGGTTCGGACAAGGTCTAGGTATGTTGCGTGCTAAGTACCTTAGATACCGACTGCTATTGTCATATGGTCAAAGCCTACTTAGAATTTGACGAGACTAAGGAATTCCAACCCCTAGTAAGAGGCCTTTTACATACTACACATCTGTAGAGGTTTTCATCAGCATTTTAAAGTTTTTAAAAAGCTCACCGGGACCGGGGGGGGGGGGGGGGGGGGTCAAACTCGCGACCTATAGACGCTTAACCACTGAGCTATCGAGCTCATAACTGCATAACTGTCACCGACTGTCATGACAAAATTTTATTTGAAAAATTAACATAAAAGCAACGCTTAAACAATGTTATATCTGCTACTCGTACATCAATCATTTCAATTATAAATACTTTTTGTCTTGATTAAACATGTGCAAGTTAAATTTGATAATTTAAACAACTTGATACTTCCAATATTAGAATAACTGTCATATTTAAATTAAAAACATCAAAAATAATAGAGCACATTACTTAATTTTTCAAAGCCAAGCTTGATTTCGTTTTAATTTGCTCATATGTTATTATTTAGTACAATTTTGTTTAGGAATTAGTTATCTGACAATTAGTTCCGTCTGCAGTCGAATTTCACAAAAAACTATACAAAACAGAAGCTTGTTTACTAAAAGAAGCGTCCGGAATAGCTATTCCGAACCCGTATACGAAGAGAATCTTAAAACAATTAGATACGTAGCGTCATTTCGAACAATTATATTTGATTTTATTTTAATGAAGCAACTCAGGTTAACGTTGAAGGTTGTCTTTGTATAATTTAGTGCACTATATTTGTAGCATACGTATATCCCTGGCATTAGTACTGACACATGATTAGTGATGTGCGTCGGGTAAATACCCAGTGGGTAGGGTATTTAAAAATGGGTATTTACCTGGGTATTTACCCCTGCCTCGGGTAAATACCTAAAAACTGGGTATTTATGAAATTTATAATATTTAGAAAGCTAAGCTAACTTTTACTCACATCATAATGTTATCTTAATAAATAAACTACATATAAATGAATTGGAATATTTTATGTAAAATAAGAATTTAAATGTAACATTGAATAAGCATTCACCCTGGTAAATTAATCGTTTATTGGGAAAAAGCATTGGCTGCCGAAGTTTATGAAAATAAACAGTTAGAGGCAATCAATTGGGCTTGTTAGAGTTTACAAAAAACATTGTGATGGCTCTGACTCCGGAGATTGGGATAATTTAAATTGTTTGTACATTATTTTCTGACTTGTTTCCATTTTTGAAAAATGAACAAAACTTTAACTTGAAAAAATAATCCTTATATTTATGAACATTAATATTAATATACTTATAGACATATTACGAAACAACCTTAATAAGGCAAATATCACAAAATAATTTAAACAGCGCTGTATACCAATGGAACCATAAGTATGCAACAGCAATGAGATAGCATAAACATACGCACATAATACTTGAGTAAGAAAGAGATAACCGTACAAAAAAGTTATTTCAGTAGGCATATTTTGTTGACATATGTCTTAATTAAAATGAGCGTCAAGTCTACTCAAATATTGGTTTCTATGTTCATCTCTTTCTTATTCAATTATTGAATTTGGTTTTTTATGATATCTCATTGCTGTTATACACAGGTTGCCTAAAATTGTATAGAACATGGCAATTCCATGAGTTGGAAAAGGTTCATAAGGCCATAAGAGTAACCGAAATTAAAAAATGCAATAATAACCTTGGTAGCTAGGCAACAAGTAGGTACAATAGCTACTTGTTGCCTAGCTACCAAAGCATTTATTGCATTTTCCATTTCGGTTACTCTTATGGCAAATAGTATTTGAACCTTTTCCAACTCATGGAATTAACATGTTCCGTACAATGTTAGGCAACCTGTATAGTTATGGCCTCATTGGTATTTTGGGCAGTAAATGTTCAGCTATTTTCTTAAACATTTTTATAAAATTCGAATAGAGCACCTTCACTTACCAATCAATTAGACTGGTTAGATTAGTTTTATAATATTTGTAAATCAGGCTATAAATACCCGCTTAAATACCCCTAAAAATAAATACCCGGGTAATTTACATCACTACACATGATACATTAAAATAGTCAGTCACGTCATTTAAGTTCAATTTGTTCGATGTAATATAAAATTACTTCAGAGCAATTCAAATAAGTTGTACAATTCATTTGTTCAGTTCGCTTTGATATGTGCAGTCTTTCTACACTCAAACCATCAGCCCTTCTCGCAAATAGTTTAAATCATAGAGCAAAATGATCGACGAGATGAATGCAGCAAATTGGGTACCATCCCACTCTCATTAAAGGGACATCGCAGCCGTCCCAGTCGGTGCACTTAATTGGGATTTACCTCGTCCGATCAGCTCAGCATCGCTCAAGCAGGCGCGGCCAATTAAAACGGAAGGAAGAAAATGCGCCGCACAACAGCGAGCTTCTTCTCCAGCAATACATCGTGGCAATTTGGTAACTGTCAAGTTGCAGCAAAAAAGTACGTGAGAAACACGGCACGTTAACGGAAGCAGAAACGAAGGGTTGTAGCGGCCGAGGTGCAAGACAAACGCATCCTTTACTCGTAATACCATCAAGAGAAAGATTGATGTCTAAGGGCGCGCGGAGCCCTAAACCTAAACTTAGACATCCGCTCTAACGCGGGGCTCCCCCATTTCCATAGCCAACCACTCCGGATAAATCCGACAGCAGCTCGAGAGTTGGGGTGAACTTACGCACGATAACAGATGGAAGGGATTCGGTGCAGCGTGCATATTTTTGGCTACAAAATTATGAAACAATTTAACTCGGAAAAATTAAAATGTAAACGAAACCACATAGTTTATACATTACGTAGCGACTCTTTCCAGGTAATGCGATAAAGAAAACATAATTCGAATGTATTGTTATGATACACCATACGTAGATAAAATTAAAATGTATAAAAGAAACTGGGATGTTAGTACAATCCATAATAACCCATTAAAAAAGATCGATGATGTTTATAAAAGTTTCATGAATAAATTTGTGTTAAAGCAAATTAGTAATGAAATGATAGCTATTGAACGTTTGCAGGTGGTTTGAATATAAAAAGAATATATAAGAGACGGTAGTATAAGTAATGACAAATGCAAAATAGAATATAGAAGGCATAAAGAATGGAAATATGGTAGTTAGGAAGTTTGTTCCCATTATTAGAAAATAACAACTTGAAAAACATGTAAACAAAATCGTTTTGATCTAATAAAAAATATCGAATTTAACAATCTTTTAATGTAAAATGTCTTGGCTTATTTAAGAAGGGTAATCTAAACCTACGTGGAGTATAAAAATAAATGAAATATTAACAAGCAAGTAAGAGAAGCAAATAATTTAATTACAGAAGATAATTGGCAAAGTAGTAAAAATTACTGGATACAAGAATTGTTATTTACAAGTGAATAATTGAAGAATTAATTTGAACAGTTTTATTGAGAAGAATACGTTTGACAAGTAACATAAATAAAAAAGTGTTTACATCAAGCTAAGTGGTGCTGAGTAAAAAGACCATAGAAGTGTCAGTGAAGCGAGAGATCCATTCCGTAAGGTAGGAGCAGAGGCAAGAGCAGATCTGGTTTGTTCTGTTTAGTGATGTAAAAAAACGCGTTTTTTTTAAATCGAATAAAAAACCTAGAAAAAAAACAGAAAAAAAACGGTTTTTTTTGTTTTTTTTTTGTTTTTTATTCATTTTTGTAATTGGCGGCACGTTTTGGTAGGTATGGTGGCGGCACGTAAGCAAACGACAAAGTTTAAACTTATTTTGGTTTTACATGCACTTTAAAGTTCAAGAAAACTACAGCACAGACTAGACAAATGTTTAATAAATAACAGTGACCTTTTATACCTACTGCCTACTCGTATTAGGTATTACTTACAGAACAGCAAAGCGTATGCATGCGTCTATGAGAGCACCCCCGCCCCACCCCTACTATTGGAAGTTGCTTTAAGCTGGACCCAGCTCTGAAACTTTCGACCTGATCGATGAATTAAGTTACGTTACCTAACGATTCATCAGAGTCATCAAACAGTGACATGGGCGGCGTAAACTGCATGGATACTGACTCCGAGTTAGTTGAGGAGTCAGCCATGTCTGTTAGCGAGTAATTTCTGCATTATTAGAATTTCTACAGGGTGTTAAGGAAGTCGACGGAAAAATTTCTAGGGGTGAATCCTTGGCCCAAGATATGATAATTTAACTCAACTTACCTATATACAAAGTTGCTTAGTTTAGCCGCTAGAAGGCTTTAAAGATTATTAATAATAATAATGTGAGGCACTAACACCCCATGAAGGAGCTTGGCCTGCAAGGCGGAAGGTCAGAGCTTCCATATCCTCGCTCTCACACCTGGCTGTCGCGTGTCAAATTCATGACACGTGGTGATGTGGTGAGCATCATGCATTCGACAACCGCATTATTACCCATTATTCCTTCGAACTCAGGTCCCCAATTATTTAAAGTGACTAGCTTTTTTAAATGTTTTAACCCCCTGTATAATCACTACCAATTTTTCCCCTGAATAGTTACTTTAATTTAGAAGCTATTCACTCTCTTAAAAAAATTTAGTTGGGTCAACGGTTTACCCACAAAAAAATATTTTCTAAATCCCTACAAGCCTAGTGTTAAGTTAAAATTACTGATTCAGGCTTGTAGGGATTTAGAAAATATTTTTTTGTGGCTAAACCGTTTACCCACCTAAAATTCTTTAAGAGAGGAAATAGCTTATAAATCAAAGTAGCTATCCACAACAAAACATTGGTAGTGATTATAGAGGGGGTTAAAAAAATATGGATGGATAATTAATTGTGATAAAGTTTTTAAACACCCTGTAATTGTCGAAATTAGGGTTTATTTCAAAAAAAGCTTAAGTTTACTGGTAAAAACGCATGGCCAAAAAATGAATAAAATCCATGAAAGATTTTTCGACTTATTTGAAAAAATTAAAAAAAGCTAATCTTCTTTAAAGCCCTCTAGCGGCTAAACTAAGCAACTTTGTATATAGGTAAGTTGAATTAAATCATCATATTTTGAGCCAAGGATACTCCCTAGAAATTTTTCTGTCGACTTCCCAAACACCCTGTATATCCACTTTGGCTATTTTTCTATTTTTCTTTAGAAATATTTGCTTTTTTTTGTTATTAAAAATTCTATAATTCACTTTACCCACGAAATGTATTATTTTTATTTAAAAATATCTGTTTTTTGTTTTTCCAAACAAATTACTTGTTATTCACTACACTTTAATTCTGAAAAAAAACGTATTTAAAAAAAAAAAACAGACCGCTTGGTTTTTTTACAAAAAAAAACAGGTTTTTTAAAAAAAAACGAACGATTTTTTTTTGGGTTGCATCACTAGTTCTGTTGGCTGTTTGCTGTCCATACGTGAGTGCTGCAGAGAGCTGCTTAGAGAGAATTCATACCGAAAGGAGGTAGCAGAGGTAGGAGCAGATCTGGGATTGTTCTATTAGCTGGTTGCTGTCAGGGATTTTTGGTTTCGTGGTATTGGACGAGGCGTGACACTGGTGATTTGTTCGTGACAGCTACATTGCAAGAAGCTGCATAAAGGGGTTGATTACAGTCTTGAACATTTTCAAAGTGAAATATACAAGGTGGGTAATTTCTGAGAACATACCAACTAGTATAAAGCAAATAAAGACATTTTAAAAGGTGCAATTAATTAAGAAACAATAACTTACCGTATTGTAAAAAGTTATAATGTACAGTTCTTAGAATTGGGCATTTGTCATTGAGATTTGAGAATTACTGTTTACATTTGGTTGACATTAGAAGTGACATTCAATTTGAATGAATAGTTGAAAAATACTTTAAAATAATTTTTTCAGAACAAAGTAGCTAGATAATTGAACCCAAACCCCTGAAAGAGTCTCAGGCGCTATCATCTTAATATCTGAAACTTTTGCATATTAAAAGGTACAATTCAATTTAAAATAGAGTAGTCACTGCAATATTTTTGGTTTCTGAATTACAGTCCAAAAATAAAAATTTCAACATTTCCAATCCAAGTCGTAGATCATTTGTTTTTTAAAATATTAGAAACATTTAGGATTCTTAATACACGTTTGCGTAGGTTACAATCTACTCAGAACCGGCTTACCATTTGTATTTTGCTTTATACAGGATGTACCTAAAAGGTAGATCACGATTTCGAGTGCGTGTAGTACGTGTACAAATGAGGTAAAAAGTCTACACAAACATGTCCTTAATCAAACTGATTTTTCTGAGGCTGGAAGAAATTTAATCACATTTTCAGGGTAAGTACTACTCAAAACTAAACACCTTTGGCAATAACTCGCATTTCAATAAACATTATTATTTTGTATAAATTTGACTATCAGTTGTTGATACTTTTTAGTTAGAAATCAGTTTGCTTTTTGCAAGCGCAGTATATTTGTAAATCCAAAATCACAGGAATACTGCTAATCCAATAAAAATGTTGCAAAAGTACTTTTTATGAAAAATTGGGTGTAGGCTAAAAATTAATTACATAAATTATTCAGAATTATAAAATATGGCAGGAGCGTATTAAATATTCTTGAAAAGGGGGCACTTTGTTCGGTTTCTACGGCACGGGAATATCATAGTGAAAGAAGAGTATTAGTCAAAGGTGCATAGTCTTGATTAATACTTACCCTGAAAGTTTCATGAACTTTCCACCAGCCTGCACAAAAAAAAATAACATCCTGTATCCGAGTAACGCTTTGGTTAAGAACATCAATATGTTTATTTACTAGCAATATGATATTGTACATTTTCGTCATATATACAAAATAAGAAAAGCTACACATAACTCCCAAGGGACTTGTGAAATTATTTCTCCCTCAAACTCATGGTGACTATGCAACTATAGGCAACGTCTTAGCAACCATACATTGAGGCAATCCTTGATGTTACTTACATCTTCTAATTTTAAATGTCATTATGACATTTTAAAATTTCATACTATTTTTACTAATATGCTAGTAAATAAAATATTATATGCACCACGAGAGATATTCATGTTCTTTACCTTCGGTTGACTTACACGGGCCAGAGCCCTCGGTCTGTAAAACATGCCAACCTCAGGGAAAAACATATTTATATCTCTTTTAGTGCATAAATATCTATTATACAGATTTTTTGCCTTATTTTTACGCGTACTACACGTACACGCAATATTGACCTAACTTTTAGATACACCATGTATTTAATGCAAGGAGTAGTTTTCTATACCCCTTCCAAATACCTTTGGCACTTTTCAAACATATCTACTGAAAATGGTGATTTAAGAATCCGACTTAACTTTTTGATATTTCGAAAAAGAAATAATTTGCAGTGGAATTGCGTAATTTCATAACAACGAGTAACTTAAACTAATATGGGCATAAAGCGACTTATTCAGTAATGTCATTAGTTATTATTATCACAGGGGTTTGTAATTAAACTTTTCAACGAAAGAACCATCTTTAAATTCTCATAATTACGCTGAAATCATTTTAAATTTTCCAGTCATAATCCTACAAAATTTTTGACTTAGAGTAACTTCAATATTAGGCGGGAATAATAACTACTCTGATCAAAAATGATGTATTTCAAACATTGGTGATGTTACTTGCAAAAAATTCATTGGAAATTATATACAAGCGATATGTTTATATCAGTGTATAAGGGGCCTTTAAAATGTGGACTACAGTCGCTTTATATACACTACCGTTAACAGTCTGGCCATATATGGTCACGATTCCTATTGGTGCCGCCATTTTATGTCTTGCGTCATTTTGACAATAAGATTTAAATTTCAAAAATGTCAAAGTCACATTTATTCAAATAAAATAAGTTGACATTCAATCAACAAAAATCGTTTAAAATGCGAGTACATAGTTAAAAACTGATCATAATTTTTAGAACTACTACTAGAACTATAATTTATTAACGGTAAGCTGACAAGGTTTAAAGAAATTTATCAATTTCAAAAATTTTCTTCAGATATGAGGTATTGCTGTGCAGTGTGCAGTCGGATCCAAAAGCAAATCTGAAAACGGTGTGCTAACGAAAACTTTCCTTAGGAATAGGAACAGACGGAACTTATGGACAAAAAAATTAATGGAGAAAATTGGTAACCGAATGGAAATTCAAGAATTTGTAAAAAGCATTTTGCAGATTGTATGTGTGAAAAAGCACGAGTTGGTGGCAAAAAAGACTTAAGGATAATGCTGTTGTAACATTATTTACCTTCTTATCGTCTGCTTCGGAGCCTACAGCCATTAAAAATACCAATGTCTTTATAACAAGTGGTCAAATTTTAAAATTACATTAGCCGTCCAAAGAACTGATTTTATCAACGTTTAAATTTTAGGTATGGAGTCTTGTGCATTTGAATGCAAAAATTGGTCTGAACATGGTATTAAGGTGAAAAGCTTCCCTAGAAATAAAAAAGCGGGGCTTGTGGTCAAACAGGTTAATTGAGCATATTAGAATAACATAAAAGGTCAGAATAGAATCTAAATGCATATTGTTGATGTGACACATATTGCAACTTTTAATTAATTAGAAAAGTTTATTATATCCAAAGTTATCGCTGTTCGTTTAAGAATAGCTGAAACGAAAACGAAAAAGCAAAATACACAACGAAGCAAATACAGTTGTACTTCTGTGGCAATGCACAATGTAGGCTATATAAATTAAGTGGGAAGTTATGAAAAGTAATTTTAAGCGTATTAGACTGTATACTCACTGTTTTAGTAATTTTGGGATCACTTTAAGTTCTGTGGATTTATTATTATTTATGTGAGCACTAACTGTAAATAAAATTTATAATATCTCATTGATACGACATTGTTTGTTTTACTATTTAGTCATATATTTACTTATACTAAGCATTTATTGAATTAAACTATTTTCCAACACCAACCCCGCCACTGC
The DNA here is from genome assembly GCA_940337035.1 of Agriotes lineatus. NCBI lineage: Eukaryota > Metazoa > Arthropoda > Insecta > Coleoptera > Elateridae > Agriotes > Agriotes lineatus. The sequence continues at coordinate 50,310,246 of OW679194.1, read as the reverse complement.
TGCTGACCCGCCACTGGAGGCGGCCATATTCTGTCTTATGTCATAAGTGACATTTCATATGGCCAGACTGTTGTATATAAAGGGACTGTAATGTGGACCACCACACACGTGTATCGATAATTGCAAAGTGTGAGCCGTGTCCAACTATAACTTCATACTTCATGTAGTAACTTTGCTGCTCATTGAGAACAACTTTATGATGAAAGAAACATCTACCGAATTCGTATTCTGCCTTATTCAGCTATGTTCATGAATATAATTATATTTCTGAAAGTTTTAATTTTTCGAATCTTACGACTACTAGTCGATTATCGGATTTTTTTCTTGGGAAAATTCTTGAAAGACATGGATGAAGAAGATAAACAGACTGAATAGAAAGTAAGAAGCATTTACATGGCCACTGTAAATGTCAAAAAAGAAGTTTCCTGATCAAGTTCAAATACATTATTTTGCGTCAAACAATATTAAAATTTTTTTTTTTGCGAATTTTCTAGTAAAATCTACCTAATTTTAACTGGCGTTACATAATTAAGTAGTAACTAAAGTGTCAACGTTCTGGGCTACTTTATCTTTAGCAGCATTTTTAACAAGTAAAGCGATTACAGTACATTGTCTGTTATCAGTTTCGGCAACCAGTATTAGCAGTCTATGGGAGACTGGAAGTTTAGTTTAATTATTTGTTTGAATATAAATTTGTGTAATGATCCGAGTTGTTTATTGCTACAATAGTAATGCTAGTAGATAGCAAATAAATGCTAAAATTAACATTAAGAATGTACCGTCAATGTTTCTCACCCATTCTACAGACAACCTTCCGTATACTTTAAAATAATGTTACGCATTGCTACCTTAATAGATACTTCGTTTTCCCACTGTACCAAGGTTAGTTTGTAGTATTTTATTTTTACTGTAAATATGCTATTAGTTTAAGGATAAAAACATGTTATGTGGACTTACAGCCATTAAAAGGCTCGTAAGATTTCTATCAGACACATTAGAGAAAAGTCTCAGAAATGAATGTTGAGTTGACCAGATAATTTCTATTTGTAGAAATTAGGATAACAAGTATATCTTCTTTTACGTTTAGATTAATCTGGTCTTTGGCTATTCTTTGCTGGTGCCTACTTATAAATCGCTCGCTCCAAATCCATCATTAGTTACCCACCCACATGTTGACGTAGTTTTAAATACTAAGCCTTTGAACTCATTCATTAGCAATATTAGCATAGGAAATCGTTAGAAATGTACAATTTTCCGATTGGTCCGGCAATTGTTAAATGATCACGTATTTGAAGTATTTTTTTATATGTATCTAGAAGGTCCTTATTCAAGCATAAGTGATCATAACGGTAAGAAAAAGCCCACCTCAATTTTGTGGTATTAATAGGCAAGAGCAACAGAGCGTTTGCTGCATGCATCACCGTATATCACACTGCATTGGAAAATGTTTTTGGTAGATTAATACGAAGGTTTCACACAACCCAAGTCGCATCATAGTGACAGCAACTGATATCGCAACTTCGATTCAGTGATATCACGTAATTACCAGTAAATCTATAACGTTGCACTAAGAAAAATAGTGGGAATTAAGTGATTCTCACATTTCTCACCGCTGATGGTCACTCCATAGCTGTACAACTGTTTTTATAACTCCATCCTGAATAAGGATAGTGGCGGTCACCAATCTTCTATGACGTGAAATTTTGTGTGTGTTTGAATGGATCGCTGCAATCGGATTTTAGGAATTTTTTTAAACATTTTTTTACGAATTTCGTTTTTTAAATTTTTTAAAGAGATCTCGCATATCAGAACATTTATAACCCCAAAATTTCAACAACCCCCTTCCCCCCCCCCAATATTTTTTAAAATGAAAATCTTTATATACTACAGTGAAATCTTCCATAAGCGGACACGCACGGTGCCAAAGTTTTTGTCCGGTTATTAGAGGCGTCCGCTTAAGGGAAAAATCCATTTTTATGTTTAAAAGAGTTGTATTATGCAAAGGTATACGCGCTAACAATACAGATAGGAATAATAAAATAATTGAAACAAAGTTATGTAATAGTTGTTACAAAATTAAAATACTCATTTGACGTAAAGGTTTTTTCTGACTGCTTATTATATTTTCCGCATGTATTTCTAAATATTTTGATAATTTGAATACGTACTTTCTTTACCAAAACATTTAAAATTTTTCACTGTTAATGCTTCCCTGTAGGTCTTGATTACATTCTCATAAATTTCTAAATCGTCATCGTTTTCTAATTCTGTCAACTGCACATCAATGGCAGCTGATTTACCTGAAATTTCGGTTACATCATCTTCCAGGGTTGTTTCTTTGTCAATGTTTACAAATTCGCCAGGCTCGACGTCTTCGATTTCTGGGATATTCCTATACAGTCCAGCCATTACCGATAAGGATAAATCGTCCTCTGGTTCGAATTGATTACAGTGGCGTAACTTGATACCCGCAGATTCCGCGGTCGCGGGGGGGCCTGAACCTAGTTTTCTTATTTTTTCATTCCATAAAAGCAAGCTGGAACAATTCTTCCTATTTTTATTTTTATCATAATGGGATGCCCACGCAAAAGGCAAAGTAGTTTTGAATTGCAGGCCTCTAAAATAAAGGGACATGGATTGTTTTGTAATAATATCGTGCATAAGGCAATGAAAGTGTCGAATTTCCTCCGGTCATGACGCTGATTTGAGTTGACTTAATACCGCCCGTAGTGCAAAAGAATTCTATAATTTAACAACATGATCATTAAATGTTGGATTTATGAATTGTTTTGACGCCTCACAACATTCGCTGGGCCTGCATTTTGAAGTGTCCGTGTCCGTTTAAGAGAGTGTCCGTTTAATAGAGAAAATTTTATTAGTAAAGTTAATGCAAGCAAGTTGGTTCCCAACAAAATGTCCGTGTGTCCGCTTATTCGAGGTGTCCGGTACGAGATACTTCACTGTATATAATTCTTCTGTACGTGTGTATGTGACTGAACTCCTCCTAAACGGCTGGAGCGATTTTGATGAAATTTTGTGTGTGTGTTTGAGTGGGTCCCTGGATGGTTTAGATTCACAATTGAGCCCGGTAGGTGGCGCTGCAATCGGTTCTAGAATTTTTTGAAAATTTTTTTGACGATTTTTAAAAAATTTGTTTTAAAATTTCTCGCATATCAGTACATATAACCCCAAAATTTCGCCCCCCACCACCCACTAATATTTTTTAAAATGAAAAAAATCGAAAATTCGAATATCGAAAAAACATTTGCTGAACCCGCTAATAGCAGGCAAACCAACGTTCGGGCAGGACAACGTCTGTCGGGTCCGGTACCCCTTAGGAAGTGAAATGGGGTAATAAGCCTAAAAAATCGATATGGGTGTCGTTATTGAGTTTTTTTGGGACGTTGATTGCGAAAATGGCATTTATTTTTAAGTCCAAGACGATGTAATTGACATAAAATTAAAACTCTATACTGGTGAAACGGGGTTTCAAAGACAAAGTATTTTTGGGCAGAACAACGTTTGCCGGGTCAGCTAGTAGATTAATAAAAACAGCTGTCCGCGATATCTGAGTTCACCATGTCAGAGAAGTGTAATTTACAGTTTTTTAATTTTTCTTTGAAAAAAGTGAATCTTGGGATTGCACGTGCTCATATTTTCAGCTACAGGACACATATTTGACAGAAAATTTGCAATCGTTTTGATTTCACTCCCCTCAGGTTTATTCTAATGCGAGTAATAATCATTAACAATATGCCAGACTATACAATAATGTCGGGTTAAGAGAAAACGCAGAATAACGATGGGCGAATGAGGTAATACTATTATAAATAAGTTGTAAGACAAAGATCGAGCGACATAACCGAAACGGCGATAGATAGTAAGTCAAGTTTCGTGTAAGTGGCGGCCACCACGACCCACGTCATAGCCAAATAGGCGAGAACTTGCTGAACAAGTTCCAGAAACGTCGCAGAACCGTAGTAGCCACAGAAAAAGTGTGTCCCATTTTGGTGACAGCCACGTAATAGAACCGAATGCTACTTGGGAAGTTTATATGTCCAGAGCGATCAAAAATAAAATTGATCGCGGGAGCCCATGGAAATTATGACCAGTGTCTACACTGCACTTTATAAATCTACATTTGAACTATAATTCACGGTATTTTTAGTTCATGTGACTTTAATAGTCTACTAAGCTACACAAAGATGCAAAAATATGTAATTTAAACCAAATTAATACATTAAATAACATGTGGGTAAGTTAAACGAGACGTTGAAATTTAATTTTAAACTTAAAAAAATGAGAGTTCAACAAAAAGCATGCTACAGATAAGGCAAGTATTATTGTTTTCAATGGCTCCTGCGACCAAATTTATTTTTGATCTCCCCAAATAAAATATCAGCATGGGTTTTTATGGCGCGGCCGTATACAGACTGTTCTAGTCCTGCATTACACTTATTTCGTGGTCGTCTTCTCAAAACGTAATTAATAAATAATGGCACAAGAAAAATCTGGAAATGATTAGTGTTATTGGTTTTGGCAAAGGTTTCGGCATAGACTAGTTTGAAATTGTAGGTAGGCCCTTATAGCTACTGAATTTTAACGATTGAGTGACAATTTGCCGTATCAATTCTTAAAATCCCCCTCCAGGCTGTTTCCTGCAAATGCTCTCATGCATTATTACGCACCATTCTGAAATATGCATGTTGTAAGTCTCAGTTAACAAGGCTCGTCACCATGATTCAGTTTTGAATTTCAATCTGATCGCATTTTCCCAGTTTGAAATTCATATTTTCAAGCGATTTTGTTGAACAAAGTAAATAACACCACAATTTTGGCGAGTTTTTATTTAGGATTTACCACTGGAAAAGACATGTGTTTTCGTTGTTAATTCAGCTCCAGTGAGTTACTGAGTGGCTATTAACATTTATTTTAATATGGTTTATTCTGCATAAAATATTGGATTTGAGGATTCTTCTTGCTAGATTTAAAATTCATAATTCATAGTAGGGGAGACCAGGGTTAGTTGTCACACTTTTCATATTTTTATTTTGGGTTGCAAACAACATATAAGAAAAATGAAAACTACACGGAAGCCTACGACGCTTGGACCACATTTTAGTGCTTGTAAATCCTTTTCATATAATATCTGTACGTAATTGGTAATACATATTCTTAATACATTTTGCCAACTTGCCCCGAGGTCGGGGTTGTTTGGTAGAGGTTACAAAAAAGTTCGATTATGGAAAATTGCGTGCATATGTATATCTAGATATAAAATAAGATCATTTTCACAGCTCTAACCTCAGTTCATCGGCAAATTTTTTAAGCTTGAACGGTTATGTAATAAAACCAGTTGCATCATAATAGAGTCGACGTTTGGATTTAACCATTATCAATACCTATGGAGAAGAATTACAGGTAAAAACGTTGTTTATACAACTGTATTCAAAATAGCTCATACCTAAAGACTTGCAGTAGCTTGTCCGAACATTTTCAAGTTTTATGTATGTATGAGTTATTCATCGATTTTTCAAGATTACGACCCTGCTTGTATATAGTTTTTTTTTTCATATTTTTCCGTTAAATTTAAGCGAGTAGCAAGTTTTATGCAAGTCGTCGCCCAGCTGCGCTCTGGCCTTGAGCCGTCTCGCCTGCACCTGGGCTGTTATCTCTTCTGCCGCTGTCGCGAACTTGGCTTTTTTCGTGTTTTCTGCAGTGAATTTGGAACGCGAGCCTGTGAGAACGACAGAGAGGTCTCCGTCTCCGTCTGTCTGCGTTGTGGCCGCCCATCCCTATCGGCAGGGTGGCGTGATGCGGCTTGAGTTAGTGAGTCCGTGTTGGGAGTTAGTTGCTGGCTGTTGCTGCGAGAGGGTCCCTAGAGTGTGGATTATAGACCGCTACGCGCGGAATCGGTCGCGTGGGTGGTCTGTCGAGAGCGTTTTTAGCTGTTAAAGCGGCAAGTCGTGTGTGTGGTTTTGGTGCTGCTGCGTTCGTCAACCACCGTCCCGTAGTTTCGAATGCCATGAAGGCAATTTTCCACTAATTAGGTGGGATCATATCCACGAGGACGTGCAAAAGGCCTCCCTGTCTTCTTTTTCCCATGCGGGTCCCGCCGTATTGAGCCCTGTGAAAAGTATCCCGGAGTATGAGTCATCCACGAGTACAGCTGCGGCTTCGCGACATTCCGATGCTGTGAGGCGAGTTCCAGCCACCGACCTTGAGCACCAGGCAAAACTGCAATAAATAAGGTAGCGTGTATAGAAGTTAACCGTTAAGATAGTTGCCAGGTGCATGTAATAATTGTCCTTTTGCTTTGGGCGCTAACCAACGTTAATAACTGTCCGCTATGATTCACGCACTAAATTAATGATAGTAACCCATTCTGGACCCGTATTTATCGTCTTATTCACGCACTAAATTACTGCTAGTAACCCATTCTGGGCCCGTGTGTATAGTCATATTTGTCCTTTTTGCTTTGTGCGCTAGCCTACGTTAATAACTGTCCGCTATGATGATTCACGCACTAAATTAATGATAGTAACCCATTCTGGGCCCATATTCATAGTCATGTTCACGCACTAAATCAATGATAGTAACCCATTCTGGGCCCGTATTTATCGTCATATTCATGCACTAAATTAATGATAGTAACCCATGCTGGGCCGGTATTTATAGTCATGTTCACGCACTAAATTAATGATAGTAACCCATTCTGGGCCTGTATTTATCGTCATACTCACGCACTAAATTAATGATGGTAACCCATTCTGGGCCCGTATTTATAGTCATGTTCCCGCACTAAATTAATGATAGCAACCCATTCTGGGCCCGTATTTATCGTCATGTTCACGCACTAAATTAATGATAGTAACCCATTCTGGGCCCGTATTTATCGTCATATTCATGCACTAAATTAATGATAGTAACCCATTCTGGTCCCGTATTTATAGTCATGTTCACGCACTAAATTAATGATGGTAACCCATTCTGGGCCCGTATTTATAGTCATGCTCACGCACTAAATTAATGATAGTAACCCATTCTGGGCCCGAATTTATAGTCATGTTCACGCACTAAAATTAATGATAGTAACCCATTCTGGGCCTGTATTTATCGTCATACTCACGCACTAAATTAATGATGGTAACCCATTCTGGGCCCGTATTTATAGTCATGTTCCCGCACTAAATTAATGATAGCAACCCATTCTGGGCCCGTATTTATCGTCATGTTCACGCACTAAATTAATGATAGTAACCCATTCTGGGCCCGTATTTATCGTCATATTCATGCACTAAATTAATGATAGTAACCCATTCTGGTCCCGTATTTATAGTCATGTTCACGCACTAAATTAATGATAGTAACCCATTCTGGGCCCGTAGTTATAGTCATGCTCACGCACTAAATTAATGATAGTAACCCATTCTGGGCCCGAATTTATAGTCCTATTTGCCTTTTTCTTTTTACTTTGTACGCTGACGGACGTCAGTAACTGTGTGTATATATTCATGTGTTAGACCAATAGATCGGTTTGTTATATATTGCCTTGTGTTTTCTTTGCGCCTGTTGCATGCATTGCAGGCTGGGTTGTCAGCAATGTAAGATAAATGTGAGTTGGAGCCTAGAAGAAGTTGTAAGCGTCACAGGTAGGTCAGGGCGCTCGTCGTCGCAGTGCGGGGAGTCGCTAGGCTGCACACCGATCCTATTATATCCCGTTTAGCTTTTGGATTTCGCCAAGGTGAAAAGTTGAAAGGTAGGCTCATTTGCTTCCCGGTTTCGCTGTGGGCTTTCTTTTGCATTTTCGTTCGTATTGATGGAACCGGGTGGCGCTCAATCAATTTTGTATCTGTTTACCGTCCAATAGGCCGTTGCCCGTGTAGGTTATCTCGTGTTGAACCACCCCTTGCTTCACTGAGTCTAGTCGGCACTTCTTGTTACGGACAGGGCAGCAGTCCTATGTGAGTCATTGTCCCGATTTTGAGTAATACCGTCCGCGTTATCCGTCTAGCTTTTTCGTGACTTTTTGTATGAGCTGCCGCGGTGTCGTTAAAGTCGATTTTGGCCTGTAACAAGCTAACATAGCACATGCAATGCCGAAAAAGTGGTTTGAGGTTGTACGTTAATTTTAAGTTTGAAAACAAGAAGCCACGGGTCTAACTGAAGTACACATGGGTTTAGTTCCTGAATTCAGGTTACATAGTAAAAACTGACTAATACACTTAAAATAATTAAATTTGCGATTTTTGTTAGTTTATGCCCTAACGCCCGTGGATTTGGTAATACATACATAGTTATTTTAATTTACTATACAAGTAGTGTTATGTGTATATTACCTAATAGAGAAAAAGTTTCGCACACGGGGCAGTAATTTTCTCGTGTGGGTAATACCTCGTAACACTACGCGTGCAGTACAACGTTTTATGGATAATCTCAGAAGCAACAAATCAAAATGTTTGTTTAAAATCACGGTACCTGTTTATTTTAATCTTTTCGGTTGCCAGATGACAAGCATTGATGACCTTAAATGTTACTACGTAGACCAAAACTCACTAGTTGAGTTATGGTAATCAAAGTCACGTAATATTGCTAATGCGATTGTTAAAATCGCTATAGTTATAATGCGTTTATTGAGAGATATTGGATAAAATTTCTTGTTTAATTTTTAGGCATTTCGGTGTACGCGCGCAAGCACTGCTGTCAACAAGCTGGCGCATGCGCAGTTATATTTTTACGTAATTTGTACGAGGTAGTCAAAAACCGCACCCTTTCACAATTTTGTTTCCACAAATGTGCGTGTAACCGTATCACGTCAAAAACAGATAGCCGAAATCTCGGTCCAAATGATCAGATATTTTTATTAAGTAAGAGTACTAATAAAACTTTCAGTATTTAATCCAGTTTTATTCAGTAAACAAATATGTGTGTTCAGTAATCAACTAATTTTTGCAAAAGTATAAAAACCCGAATGGATAGTAAAATATTGCAAATTGCACAACAAGAAATTAAAAATATTTGTACTAATACTGTATTTTTTCTGAATATCTATAATTTCTACTGAAGATTTATTATTTTTTTTGGGCGCATATTGTTTTCTTACTGATTGTCTACTATTTTTACCAAAATATTATTATTTTACTAAACATTTATAATTGTTACTGAACGTTTAACATCTTTACTGTGCATTTATTATTTTTACTGAACATTTATTATCTTACATAGCATATATTAGTTTTACTTGACGTTTATTATTTCTACTGAGCAAATGTACTTGATGTTTTAATAAAATACTGTGCATTTAATTTGTTGCCATTAAGTAATCATCATACCTATTAAATAATGCAGAACACTACAGGCCGTGTTTACACGATCAAAAGTACCATGGTCGCAATCAACCAATTCTATTTTCGGGGTTTTGTAAACAAACTACCCAGAACTTTTAATAGCGATATTATCACAGAAAACAATTACTTAATATGCCTATTGCTTGTGTTTTTTAAAACTATTGACACAGCTTCGAAGACAAGTACATTTGTTTAATTTAATATCTGGGTAACTGAACGCTCCCAATTGAAGCCGTACGCACACGCTAAAAAGGCGTGTCCTTCCAGTTTACATAACCTACAAATTACAGATTTGTAATTATTAATTACGCTTTTTATAAGCGAGCAAAACGCTTTTTTAATATTATTTCACTGCAGTCTGCAAGTTCGGCAGGTGGCGATTTTGTTAGAGGAGCTTCTAATTTATTTCCAGGACACATTTTGGCTACGTTTTACAAAGTTGTGGTAGTTACACTAGGACACTAGGCGAAAGAAGTACCTCGTACTTGGAATAAACCAAAACGCAAGTATAGTGTGAATTTAGCGTTGTTCTTTTCTATTTCTAACTCAATTTTAACCTACAGTTTGTAATGAAGATGTTAAGAAATTCCTAAAAGATAATCGAACCACGGTGCGCTCCTGCGCAGTGACTAATGTCATATTACAGATTATCTGTGTTTTAACGTGAGAAAATTGGTGTTGCTCTTGATTTTGTTAATTCTCTTATTTTGTTATTGCTATTGCCGCTATTTTTGTGTGTGTTGTTAATTCTGTTTTGAAATGCGCCTTACCACAATGGTAGATTCTAACATTAGTTCCAATTTTCACCGTGCTTCATCTAGAACCTGTAAGCTGTACCATATCGGTTTTTGCATACAATGTATAGTCAATTCGTAATAAAATTGATGATTTATATATTTTCATTAACAGCTATGCTAATAAATTCTCTGTTATTTGTTTAACCAAACATCATTTAGCTGTTAATTAAACAATAAATGATATTACGGTTTCCAGAACGAAAGCTTGAATATGATTAGTTCATACCTGACGGCTCAATATTAGGTCCCGTGTTATTTTTAATTTTCATCAACGATCTGCACAATGGCTCACCAGAAGCCGACATAACGCTGTTTGCAGATGACACTACGGCAATAAAGTCAAATTCTAATCTAAGCGTTTTACTTAATGAGATAAAAGCAGTACAAAATGATTTATCAATTTGGTTTACTGCAAATAATCTGATCCTAAACCAGCAGAAAACACAGGTCGTGGTCTCTCAACGAAAAATAAATGGTTTTACAGATCCTAATAGCATGAAATTCCTAGGGGTCTGCATGGATCCATTGCTTTTGTGGAATATGCATATCGATAATAATATATCGAAAAATATCTCGCTTATTTTTAATAAGACAACTAATTATATGGTGCTGTTTCAAAAGATTATGAGAAATAGCTTACCATTCTCTAATTGCATCATTGCTGAGTTATGCTGTAATATGCTGGGGGCACTCGTCAAGCTCCTCACGTGTTTTTAAACTTCAACGTAAATCTGTAAGGATCATTACTGGTTTGTTCTACAGAAGTGATGCAAAAGCAAAATCTATTGAATTGCGTATTTTAACTTTCCCGTGTATATACATTTATTACTGTTTACTCTATGCTAAAGGTCTTTTCTTTTTACTACCTACAAGAATGTTCATTCTTATAATACTAGGAATAATGTCAAAATTAGACCAAATTTTTACAGACTGAATGCGGATCGCAATGGCCTTATCTATTGTGGGGCTGTATTTTTTGACTGTCTGCCTGGCCACGTGAGGAAACTTCCAATGCCAAAGTTTAAAGTTACACTAAAAACATTTTTAATAAATAACACTTTATTCAACATGAATGAATTTTTAACCTTTAATTTCAATGACCGGCTCTAAGCATGTTTTACGTACTGAATTAGGAATAAATATATATAATTAAATGTGAACTGTATATATTGTATGTATTTGGTGTAGCATTTGCCATAGTAGACGTGGGTAAAAGAATGTTTTTTTTGTAACGTCACAAATAAAGTATATCTATCTAACGCGCAAAACTTGAAATGCGGCATGTGCTGCGGGCTACAGCTAGTACTTACTACTAATAATTGACTAATGTCTGGTCACTTGGGCCGAGATTTGGACTGCTTGTTTTTCACGCGATATGGTTACGCATAAAATTGTGAGAACACATAAAAGTGTAAAAGCGTGCAGTTTCATTTTTTGAAAATACCTCGTATCTATCTGACAGCAGTCCTTGTGCGCGTACAGTAAAATGCCTGAAGATCAAATCAAAAATGTTAACAAACTAACGGCAATGTGGGCGTAAACTTGAATTATCCTCCATATGTCTTGATGCTTTGAAAATAAATAGAATCGTCGAATGTATAATAGAAGTGGTTTTATTACATAGCCATTAGAGCTCAAAAAAGCTTGCCGATGCCGATGTACTGAAACTGAAGTTGTTAATCCCTTCCTAGTAAATACCTTTATTATTATATGTAGGTATATATTTTTTATTTTAATAAAACAATAATTGAAATTTTAGTTTATTTTTATGGTTATTATTCGAATACACACGTTTTGGTTTGGGTTCTTAAAGCTGGCAGCACTATGTGGTTGCTACCATTTAGTTGTCTGTTTAAATTAGTGGAAGATATTGGCAGTGTTCCAACCTATCCCTGTAGCCTACTAACCCCGGTCTCCCCTAAATTCTAGTGAACCCACAAAAGCACAGACGTAAAAACCATCTCTGAGTAAGCTCGATTTTTCAAATTCCTTGTTACTATCTACTTTTGAATAGACTTTTAGTCTGTTTGTTCTATGCATAAGCCTAATAGTCCAAGCAATGGGGCGAAAATAAGGAGCCTACCACGCAAAAGGTCGTAACCAAATGAGATTTGGTAGGATCGTAAAATTTACTGTCCTGATTATAACCGTAAGATTGCGACCTTGGGCGAAGACCGCTGGCGCCGCTATCTTGAAGAGATGTCGGTCAAAATCAGTTTTTTGCAAGTATCTCAGTTCCTATTGGTTCTACGAAAAAAACGTACAGCAATAAATTGAAGAGCATACAATTCTACATAAAATATGTTCTATGCATTTTTCCGTTAGACCAATAATTTTCAAGATACAGCGCGCCAAACGCAAGAAAATAATGGTAATGTAGCGGTGGAGCGTTTTTTGTATATGTCTCCTTAAATGTGGGCTAACTGATACGAGCAAAGTAATTTCCACATAAATATCTATTATTATCAAATGCATTTGCAAAGTTTTCTGCATTATATTTTGTAGGGACACGTCGGCTTCCTTAATGGGTATGCTATTTATCATTTCATTTTGTAACTCGTTTCCACACCACCCAGGAGGTAGAGCCCCGCGGTGCGTTTTTTAACGTGGTATCCCCAGTAGACCTAATCCACAATAATCCACAAAATTATTACATTTAAGTACGTTTTGGTTGTGGAAGGACTTTTGCATTGTCTTCTAATCTTCATCATTATAGTAACTTATACTATTTTTATCTAATATTTAGGTTTTGCGTCAGTTTTGACACAGACTGACGCAAATCCTAACCTACTAACCTCGAATTTGACATATACTTACAGTGTCTCCAGTGTCAGTTATCAGCCATATGATTTAATGCACGACATGACTTCATCAGTTCCAAAGCCGACTAGACCACAAATTCTAATGAACACCCTTTATTTTTTTTTTCAATGAAAACCCAGCATTATGGCATTTTCGGAAAGCCCCTTCAGTGCTGCTGAAATTGATATAGAACTATAGATCTATTTTCATCCGTTCTCCCACCAGAGGGAGTTAATAGCAAAAAACGGCTCACATTTGCAATTTTTTATTGACTTTGAATATGCTTATGCAAATTATATTTATGTTTATGCCCGCTCGATGGTGACAAGTTTACAAGCCCGAGATCTCTGGCCCGAGGGTATAAACATCCAGTAATACCCGTGGTGCAAGCAAAATTGTATGTCTTACTAGTGTTTCTTAATAACCCAATAATAATATTGGATGATCAACTACGGCTGTAAGCGCACAGATGCATCGAGGTACGTGATTGGTCAGAAGATTGTCATTCTTGACTATTCACGTTCCATATTAACTCATAGTAACCGAAAGGGTATTACTATGCACTCCATAATATACCTTGTATCTCAGTTATTAAGAAACAATAATGTACTAGCAAGACAAAATCTAATAATAAACTCCGTATTTACCTATTGTACATATTTATTTTGTGAATGTACGCGCCGATTTTTCGTTTCATTACGGGGCAACAATAATTTAATAATTACAGAATATGACTACCTGGCTGACAACCTTAATGATACTCTGAACAGGGGAAGTACTAACTAATAACAGATACAGTGATATAATTCTGAGGAACAAACGTATGTACCATTATTAAATATTTCAGCAAGACACAATATGCATGCTTTATAATGCTGTGGAATTAGAACAGATAGTCTGGAATTAATTTATTTGAAAACGAATACCTCTTGCTGATGCGATCTGCTGGTATATATTTTTAGAGAGCGCATTTGCTCGCCCAAGAGATTGAAGGTCGTTATTGCCACTTTTGAACTTCCCACGTCGTACGTGCAAAGATTAATTCCAGCGGAATCGTCCTCTGCAGACGGCGAGTGAGAGGTGGACCCCGCATTTTCGGCAGGAGTGCAGCTTCCTGTTATTTTCTTTATCAATATTGCCGCAGCGGCTGCGAGTTTTCAAGTTTGTCGGCAAAGTAGTAGTTCCAGCGTTCGTGAATTTGTATTGACCCACCTCTCTCGCTTTGACGAAATGGTATGGGGTCAGCGCTCTTCGCCAGATATCGACCCACGCTAACTGCTGTTCCTCGTGTCTTCGCCCTATATTTCAAGGCTGAGCCGTGGATGCCGTGGCCTGTAATTGGCAATGGCTTATTTGCCGTTGCCCGTGGCAGTCGCTCTCGTTATACTGTCGACAAGAATTCGAACGCACACATGATGAAATAGAAAGTCGCGAAGGGGATCTCACGTATTTATTTAGCGAGCTGAGAATATACGGAGTAAGCTTGAAAAATTGTTCGGGCCCATTTTGCAATGTTACTGAGAAATCCAGGCAATATGCAACCTGCGGGACTAATGAAGTGTACAGCACTCGTAATTGAATTGAAAGTATGGTTTTAGTAATAAAGGATGTAAACTTCATACATTTCCTTCAATAAACTTGTGATTAGTAACACATTTTAAACGGCAAGTGTCCTTTTGTTCTAACGTTCAAGACTTACCGTAGTTCATTCCAAATCTGCATGAGAAGAGCATTAGTTTCAGATTCGGGGTATGCTAACGAGTTCTTGGGAATAATAATAAATTCTTGGCCGGGGTCCATGGAAGCTGGCGACCCTAATGTCAATTACAATTCTAACCTAAATTGTACCGGTTAATATGTTGAGCTATAAAAACAGAGACTTCCTTATTTCACTATACGTGACAATGAGCCATGGTGCTCCACAGGGATCTCGCTTAAAATTTCTCTCTCTCTCCTTTAATGTGATCACCAAAGATTCTTCAGAAAAATCGCAAGAAACGTTTTTGAAAATTTTTGAACTATTGGACACTCTGAATACTGTTATTCTGAGCGAAATTGTTAACTTCTCGCCATTTCTTCAAAAAATCACTACACATTTGCCTTATTTTTAACTATAAATTATATCTATATTAAATCTGCTTGCTACGTATCTATAATAACTACACAAATATGTTTTATTTGAAATGGGCGTTAAAGTACCTCAAAATCGTGGTGGATTATTGGCTAAAATACACCCCCCCCCCCCCCCCCCAAACAACTAATATAAATAGTCTAGTCTAGTAAGAAACGTTCCCTGTGACTCTCCATTTTAGACCCGGCAAAGGTAGCGGCTGCATAAGAGACGAGCAAGTAGCGATTGTGATGAATCCCGGATTTACGACAGGCTACCATAAGATGAAGCTGAAAGCACAGTCTCATCAGAAGTGGGGTTAATAGAAACAGAAAAAGAATTAACGAAAATAAAATGCGACGTGATGGGAATCAGTAAGCTTAGACAGTGGAACGAAGAACTCATTACAGTCCGGCCACATATTCTATTATAGAGGACATTAAGATACATCAGACGAAGGTGTAGGTGTAGATTTCCTAATGAAAAAAAAAGGCGAAAATGTAATAGACGTTAAAAGTATCTCGCCAAGAGTACTGTTGCCACGAGACGAGATGAGACAAGATCTCGAACTAGAAAATTTTCCAACGTCGATTCCGCATCTCGATACTCAAAATTTATATAATATGCGCGTACCGATTTGAGGAAGTTGCGACCGCGTTAACGCCCAAAATAATCACATGCTGCATGTATTAACGTGCTGGGTTTCCCCTGGCGGTATTTATGGCACTGTACTTGAAAGGGCAAAGCAGGGGAGCTGGTTCAGAGATAAAGCACCTAGTCCTAGACCAGAATATGTCGGTTCGAATCCCACACACTCCAAAGATCGCAAAATATCGAGCGCCGGGCCCACTACAATTCACCAATCCGTATTTAGCAATCTTGAGGTTTTCTAAGGGGAAAGCCCGATTCTGCTTTTGGTTAATCTCGTCTCGAATATTTGAGAATTCAAAAAGTGTCAACATCAGACTCATCTCGTATCGTCTCTCGGCGACATGCGTAATCGAGAGTAATATACAGGGTGTTGCAAGAATAGTGCATTAACTCCATGTTACGCTATTTAGGAACACTTCCTGAGTAGGAAAGACAATAATAAAACCATCTTTTGTGTTGTATTTTTAAGATATGGGAGTCTATAGTTTGATTATTAATTTCTTTAACATTCAGTATTAGGATAGAAAAACATTACAGTTCCGCTAGTTTTGAGGTTAATAAAAGCTGACGATATCTTCAAAACTATAATAGAAAGATTATTTTAATTATTTTTTCCTACTCAGAAAGTGCCTCCTAATAGCGTAACATGGAGTTAATGCGCCATTTTTGCAAGACCCTGTATACGATCTTAAATTTATCAGCTAAATATGGAATACAAATCAAAGTTTCTGCGCCAACGTCAAACTATGAAGGCGATGAAGTGGACATATTCTATTAAGATATTACTAAAACTAAGGAAGAAAATCCAACACAGTTTCTGATGATAATATACGAGAAGAAAGAAGACGATTTGGAAACCGCAATTTGAACAAATACATTGGGAAAACATAATATAGAGGCCAGACAATGCTCAACTTTTCCCTACAGCATCAATTATATGTAATGAACACTTTCTTCCAAAAGAAGGAAAATACATAATGAGCCTGGAAAAGTCCTGATGGTAACACGAACAACGAAATTAATTACATCATAATGGACAAAATATATATCATATACGTCAGTGCTCTAAACAGATTTACAGCAGGGAGTGACCATGGCATGGTAAGAGATAAGTCACTAATAAACACGATAAAACAATGAAATAGAATGGCAAAGAAAAGCCAAATACAAAACGTCTTTCTTAAAGAAAGTGAAAAATGCAGAAACAAAATACGTGAATAATTAACGATCTCATCAAAAATATGAATAAAATGAATGGCCAGTCACCGTTAAATGAATATAATGCCAAAGGATACAAAAAAGGAACGAGGGTAAGATTTGCAATAAACTTAGACCGCCGGTCGCTGCCGGGAAGTGACAACGTCGCGTAGAAAACTATCATATATAATGCAACTAGTGGGTTCTTGATTATCAAATAATCATTTCTGTTTACACGAGATATATTTTTTGGCAATTACGCGAGTCCAAAGGACGAGCGTGATTGCCTAAAACAATATATCGAGTGGAAACAGAAATGATTTAATCATCAAGAAGACACGAGTTGCATTCGGCTAGATTATATCACGAGTCAATAAACAACGTTTGAATAGTGTATTTTAAATATTAAAAGTACAGTTAATGTGGTTGTTATGACAATTGTACTGACAGCAGGTAACGTGATGTTTGTGAAGGCGTGTGATTATCACCTATTAATCAGGAAGGTATGTGATTGTCAGTTGCTATGTACATTATCAAAAGTTAGTACATGCGTAACTATGCATTTTGCCGTTTTTCATTGGTTGATGTTAGAGAGAGTGGTATAATCAAGGGTAATACCACAAGCAGTGGATATATTTTTGACAAATATTTTGTCGTTTCCATGTAAATTATTGCATTTAAATTTCACGATACAAAATCACATCAAAAATGTCACGAGCCGAAGGCGAGTGACATTTAAATGTGATTTTGTTGAGTGAAATTTGCAATAATTTCTATGGAAATGGCAATATATTTTAAAAAAATATATCCACTTCGAGTGGTATTTGGGACGACTATTTAACAATATTAATACATAACGATTAACTTTATTGAAAAATAATCCAACAATTATTATAATTATTCATTCTCAATTAAATTCAGAGGAATACCTACTTCCAAAACACAGCATTTTAAAATTTTTAAAACAAGCCACACAGTTTGTTGGGGTTTAGTGTTACGTAACCTAGCGATATCACTAAGGACAGAACATCGTTGCTAAGCGATACTTCGCAACAAGGCTATTTATTTTTTGAGCACGTACATTGTTTTGTGAATATTTTGCATGGTGCCCAATATTCAGTGATATACTGCTGTTATTGGTTGAAAAAAGCAAATGTCTGCAATGTGATTGGCTTATATGTTATAGTGTTGAATAGTCATAAGAATTACATTGCCCTATGCTGCACGTACTGAATTTTAAGTATGGAACGATCTTTAGAGATGATCGTAAACATATTTAACAAATGCATCGAAACGGGCGAAAGAGAAGAAAGATGACATCACGAAGTTCGAAAACTATAGACCTATATATAAACCTAATAGCACATAAAATAATCCCCCCGAACGGTTCCTCGACATTATTCAAGCGTTCGACAAAGTTTGGACTGAAGGCCTCAAGTACAAAATGCTACACTCAGAATTGCCGCAATATCTGCTAGCTACTATCTTCTCATTTCTCGAAAATAGAACATTTGAAGTGAGAATTAATACTTCTATTTCAAATACTCAAAATATTTGTGCTGGAATCCCTCAAGGAAGAGTCCTTGGACCAACTTTATTTAACTTATCTATACACGTAAGCGATATTGCCTTATTTGCGGACGACACAGTAATAATCACCCAACACGAAACCCTCTCCATGTCGCAATCGAAAATCTTCAGTCGGCAGTTAACACAGTAAGCAAATGGTTCAAAAAATGGTATATATCTCTAAACCCGAACAAATGTGCTACAAAAATATTCACACTTAAACGCATCAACAACCATAACAGTATAAATTTAAATGGTACAACAATAGCATGGAAATCACCAACAGAAGCAATTAAGTATTTAGGAGTAGAACTTGATACTCGTCTCACCTGGAAAGTTCACATAAACAGC
>OW679194.1:50218877-50291399 GCA_940337035.1 Agriotes lineatus | reverse complement strand
TCCTGAAGCTAATCCTAAGGCGGCAGGTTCAGGCAAAATGAAAGATAGAAGTGGGAAAGGACGTGGGCCCTCCTCAACCACTACGAAGGGACTGGCTCCCAGAGCTAGCCCCAAGGTGGTTGGTTCCGGTAGGCCTACACCTTCCACAAGTAAAAGGATTAGATCGGATGGAAGCACGCTCTCCACCTCTAATCAAAAAAGAAGGTCAAGCCAGACCAAAAGGTAACCGAAAGGACAGGTGGTTACAAAGAGGCCCTTACGAGGCACCTCCGCGTGGCCATCGTGGATCTAAGGACCCCCTCGGTAAGATCACCCAGGTTCAAGAGGACCTAATAAAACCCCAATTGCTGGTGGCTCTGGACAATCCCATGTTCGCCCTAGCTGAAGGCTGTCCCCACTACTGTGGAATACAGTGGTGGACAGCCTTCTAAGCACACTCAATGATGCTGGATTCTATACTACTGGACATGACATCGTCATCCTCATTACTGGCAAGTTCGAGGGCACGCTCTGTAACTTGATGCAGACAGCTCTTCGAATAACAGAAACATGGTGTAATGAACAGTCCCTCTCTGTCAATCCTTCAAAGACAGAAATGGTACTTTTCACAAAAAAACGAAGGTGGGATCTTTACGTAGACCTCTCCTATTCAATACTTCTCTCAGATTTTCAGACAATGTCAAATACTTGGGAGTAATTTTTGACAGACAGCTGAATTGGGAGAAACGTTTAAAAGTTAAAACTGAAAAAGCATGGATGGCATTCTGGCAGTGTCGCCGCGCTTTAGGTAAATTCTGGGGACTCTCCCCTCGAATTACCTTGTGGCTGTATACTGCCGTGATTAGGCCCATGCTATGTTATGGAGCACTTGCCTGGTGGCCCAGGGTCAGACAGGCTACGGCAGCAAGTAAACTAGGACATGTGCAACGTCTTGCCTGTCTTAGTTCTACAGATGCTATACGCTCAACCCCTACGGCCGCTTTAGAGGTGATCTTATGCCTTCCATTACTTGATCTTTTTGTGGAGGAAGTAGCCGTAAGAACCGCCTTGAGGCTGCGCTACAAAGGGCTGTGGCACACAGCAGGCAAGGGAGGTAGGCATACCCGCATTCTGAATGAGGCCGTCGACAAGATCCCTCTTCTGGACGAAATGGTACCTCCCTCTACAATATGCCTTCAATAGACAATTTAACGCCTATGAAAATGCCGGGTTTACCCAGCATATAGATATATCCATCTTTACTGATGGATCTAAAACAAAGCACGGAACGGGTGCCGGAGTTTTCTCTGACGATCTGAACCTCTGCCAAAGCATACCACTAGGCAAAATGGCCACTGTCTTCCAAGCGGAAGTAATTGGAATAATACATGGTGCAAAAGCAATTCTTGAAAGGAAAATCGAGAATCAATGTATTGGTATCTTCAGTGACAGTAGAGCCGCTTTACTAGCCCTGGGCAGTTGCAAAATTACCTCAGGTACTGCAGTGCCGTGAAGCTCTCGAGGATATCTCAAAAAATAATGTCGTTTCCATTGTATGGGTGAAAGGACATGACGGTAACTACGGCAATGAGGAGGCTGATGGACTGCGAGACTGGCTTCCGGACAACTTCTGTGGGGGCCACAACCCGTAATCCCTATATCTGTGACAATACTAAGCTCTATGCTATATCAAGAAACCTTAAACAGCTTCATACGAAGATGGGTTAACATGCAAATCTGTCGTCAAGCAACGGCTGCTATTACAGCGCCCTCGCCAAAGACAGCCAAATATTGTTTGCAACTGTCCCGAAGGAACCTTCGACTAGTCATGGGTATCCTATCTGGACAATGTACTCTAAACCAACATATGCACAGGATGGAGCTGGTGGACAGCCCAAACTGTCGCGGATGCAACGAGGATGACGAGACAGCAGAACACGTTCTGTGCCACTGTCTAGCTCTCGCAAGAGTCAAGAGGATCCATGTTAGAGAACTTCTGGCCCGATATGGTCAGAATTAGCAACACTCCAGTCGCGGTCGTCCTTAAGTACATTCAAATGGGTCCCGAGTAGTGTAGCTTGAACAAGCGTCCACGTCCGATCAGCAGAGTTAAGCAACGCTGTCTCTGGTCAGAACTTGGATGGGAGTTCCACGGCTGCATCTCTCGGCGCCTCGTGGTACGGCTATCACGGAAAAAAGTTGGTCCCGGCGGTCATACAACATCATGACAGTTATTAGTGGGGTTGGAAGTCCTCATAACTGCACAGCGACGACTGTAATTGGCCTAACGGCTGTTGGCTGAGTGCAAATTAAATAAATAAATAAATAAATAAAAAAAAGGATTGGATGGCTTGAGTGATACCCAACTTGGAGTGGGAGGTAGCACAATGGGCCCACTTAATGCGGCCTAAGTGCGTGTGAGGTAACTTACCCTCCATTTTTAATCCAGAATCCCAGGAGTAACAAATCTACCAAAAACCGGTTGCAGACCTACATTATGAATAAAAAGGTCAAACTTCTTTGCAAGTAACATTTAAAGGTAAGATGTAATCCAGGATTAATAGACATCTACCTCAAAAAAAAATGTAGTCACTGGGCACAAATGTTCCTTAGTACTCTAGGAGCGACCCTTTAAAAGTCCTCGCATCTAGAGTGCCAGCGTCCTATAAAGGAGGCCTTGGCAGTAGTTAAAACATCTTTTGTTCGGGTAAAGTACCTTTTTTACGATCCATATAATTTCTGGAGAATGTTTGTAGCAGAAATTAACATTTTGCCAGGCAAGATCGGAAAGTAGGCATTTTTTCTTCTTTCTGATCCCTCTTATGTGAAAAACTTGTGCAACTCGAGGAAACATGTGCCTTATTTTCGTTACTGTGGAAACAAAATGAGTTATTGTCTGGATAACTCTTTACAACTTTACAAGAAATTGTAGAAACGTCCGCGAACGAGACTTACGATATTTTCCCGGAAAAATCTCAAGTTCGATACGAGAAGGCGTACGATGAGTTTATGAATGGGTGTCGAAAAAAAACCGTAAAAACGTAGATGAAGAAGTGTGTATCATAGTGTCGGTCATAAAATTGTATGATACGAAGGGAGAATCAAAAGTGATCGACCTAGATATGATAGATACGTAGTGCGGGGTGGGAAAGGTTGGTGCAAGCACTGACATGTCCTTACGTGCCGGGGTACTTGCTACTTGGTCTTGGTTCAGTCGCGCCACAGCTGTCCTAGTGAGCGGTCTAGGACGTTTAGGCGCGGTTCTTTAGGCGCGCATCTTTAGGCGCGCACTTTTAGGCGCGAGCACTTTAGACGCGGACGCTATTAGGCGCCTGGACGTTTAGGCGCCGCCACTTTAGGCGCGGGGACACTTAGGCGCCACACGAATGAAATTCACATTATTCTTGATTTTAAATTTTTTTGTTGGGTAATTATTACAGTAATTAATGTTGAAGAAAAATTAAAACCTTCATAAACAATATGTATTTGGCGCTTTTACGAGCCTTTTTCAGTGTTAAAGTTTTACAAATTTACGTATTTAATTTACATTGTATCGATTATGAAAAATGAGTTATTTACATTTTGTATATGGTTAGTTTAACGTGGTGGAATTATACACACCATATAATTTCACTACGTTAAACTATCCATATACAAAAAGTAAATAACTCATTTTTCATAATCGATACAATGTAAATTAAATATGTAAATTTGTACAACTTTACACTGAACACTGAACACACTGAAGAAGGCTCGTAAAAAGCTGAATATATATTGTTTATGAAGTTTTTAATTTTTCTTCAACATTAATGACTGCAATAATTAAGTAACAAAAAATTTTAAAATCAAGAATAATGTGAATTTCGTTCATGTGGCGCCTAACTGTCCCCGCGCCTAAAGTTGCGGCGCCTAAACGTCCAGGCGCCTAACAGCGTCCGCGTCTAAAATCTTCGCGCCTAAAAGCTCGCGCCTAATAATGCGCGCCTAAACGTCCCTTTCCGCTAGTGAGGGGTCGTTAATTGTGACTAGTTGCGGAAAATATGGAAAAATTGAGTGTAAAGCACCCTGCCGTCATTGAGTTTTTAGTGAAAGAAGGAAATGGGCCAAAGGCCATCAATGACCGAATGATCGCAGTATACGGGGATTCTTCACCTTCCTATTTCACAATAAAATATTGGGCTAAACACCTACGGGGACGAAAATTTTCGGACGATGAAGATGTCAAGTGCGCCATTTCGGCATTTTTCACGGAGCAAGATTCAAAATTTTTTTCTGACGGTATCGAACGACTCCTAGCCAAGCGGAACAAATGTATCGAATTAGGTGATTATATTGAAAAACAATAAATAAAATTTCCCGTGAGTCTTTTCTTTCATAGCTAGGTAGATCACTTTTGATTCTCCCCTCGTACATGACCAGAAAATATGTTGCTGATTTCTCCAAGCTTCCAGGGCTCCCTTTGATTCGACCTGCAAAACACTACTTTCCGGTCTTATAAAAGCAGGACAATATTTCAGAAATTTTGCAGGGGCTATAATTTTACACTCTGAACCACTTTTTCTGTTATATACACGAATGAGGTACTTTATCGTGATTCTGTCTAATACACACGCGGTTTCTTGTTCTGCTTCTTAGTAAAAAAAAACCTACGATGCCGACATCTCAGAGATGAAGACTTTTCAAGTCTTTGTGACAAAAATCAGAAGCACATTACTTTTTTGAGGTTTCCCATAAAATGTGTCTAATATACCTGGACTAATATATTAATTCCTTGCAGTAATTATTGTATGACGATCTGACGAATTTCCCGATCACCCATTCTATTTCTTAGAGTTGAGAAACATTCCAAAAATAGCCTGTTTATTAGCCATCTGAATAAGCTCATTTATTCATTGGGCGAGAGTTGAATACACTAGTTTCAAAAACGTTTAAATTGTATTGAACGGTTGGAAATTGGTACTTTTTATAGTTGTTATTGGAGGCCATTTATTTTATTTCGGAGTTTTTAAAGCTCACGTTGACCTTTATTTATTTAATTTTAAATTTAAAAACTATTCCAAACTTGCAGATTCGGATAAGAAAAACTAATTACTTCAATTCTAGGTTACCAGATCGTAGTGGACTATTATAACAACCACTTGGACGGAACTAAAGAAGTTGGTTTGACCAGGACGCGATACACACTTCCTAGAAAACGATTTATCTATTTTGCTCACACGTGTCAGTGGGAATCACGCTAGTAATTCATACAGGATGCTGCACCGTCATAAGTGATTAGCAAACTAAGTTCAAAATCCCAGAATAATTAACACCAATTAGAAAATCACACTATTTAGGTACCATAGAATATTTTAATTATTCTTCTTATGGTGTATATAATTTAGCTAAACACATAAAAAAATGTATTGGGTTTAATAACATTCACAGTTGCATATTTCCTTAACTTACATTATTGACGACATTAGCGAATCCATTATATTATAATCTCAAAACAGACTCCATACTATAGTTATTTATGTATTAAGGGCGTAATCAATAGATTATAGCACGAGGGAATGTGCTATTTCACGACATCTATAATCGTGATTAGACACGTGGTACATTGGTACATACAACGTTTTATTTCATTTTAGTCCTCAAAATGGAAAAAATTCTAGGATTCAGTATTTTGGCTACAGACTACTGCGCCGTCATTGTGCTGGCGCTGCGCATTTCTGGTGTGGTATTGTTTCTATGCAGATTGTTGGTGTTGCCATACTACATTGTTGGTGCTTGTTATACTGCTTAGCAACTTTACAGGCCCTAGGGCTATAAAAGCAATTTTACGCCCTCTATCGAGGGCCAATAAACAGGATTATGGTTACAAAATGAAATAAAAGCAATTTCGTTACTGTATTATCAAATAGGTGGACGATACGATAACATTAAATTTTAGGTAACTAGTAACCCTTTCATTTTATAACAAAATATGGAGCGGAATAAATTAATAAGAACTATTAACGTAACCTTCTAATCAAACTCTCCCCTCAAAAAATCCACCAGACCTTTCAGGTAAGTTCGATATTGCATATCTAGTTAGAACTACCGTTATAGATACTATGGCAAAGAAAAATTGCACACCAAAATTATCAGTACCGCACTAAAAACTCTTTCATTTAGATTAGCACAATTTACACTTTATCTCTAGCACTACTAGAGCAAATTAGATAAGAAACATAAACAGATTTTCTAACATAGTAATACAGTACGTAACACGATTTGAACTCATTCGAAATTATTATGATTAAATGCTAATACATATTCATATAATATGGTATTTATGGTATTTTAAAACTGAGCGGTTATTATCAATATATCGACCGTTACGAAACTAAGGGCCGGTTGCAGAAAGCAATGTTAAGTCTGGTGTTAGCTAACGCGACGTCAAAGTGAACAAAAACGAATCAAATCTCAAATGCTTATGGTAACTAATACATTAGTAAACAAAATTTGATGCGATTTTGTTCACTTTGACGCGATGTTAGCTAACACCAGACTTAACATTGCTTTCTGCAACCGGCCCTTAGGGCCGGTTGCAGAAAGCAATGTTAAGTCTGGTGTTAGCTAACATCGCGTTAAAGTGAACAAAATCGCATCAAATTTTGTTTACTAATGTATTAGTTACCATAAGCATTTGAGATTTGATTCGTTTTTGTTCACTTTGACGCGATGTTAGCTAACACCAGATTTAACATTGCTTTCTGCAACCGGCCCTTAGTCTATTAAAATACAACTTTAAAATTATACAATTTTGCAAAGACGCTCCAAAGACGTCAACCTGTTGCAGAAAACCTCAAAAAATTCATAGATCTTAATACTAACTGAGAAGTGATTCCGCTTTTCTTAAATTTGTGTCCTATACATATTACTCAATTCTATCTATATAACTTATTCTTTTTCTCATCCCTTATGCCTTTAGAACGTCGGATCTATATAATATAACAAATACTTAAATATAATCTAGATTTATTTAAATAAAACAGGACATTCAGAAGATACTGACAGAGCTGGGATGTAATCGATTACAAATTTAATAAATTACAGTAATTAATTACATTTTAAACAATTAGTAATTGTAATCAAGTATATTTTTGAAATGTACTTGTCATTCGTACTCGTTTTTAAGTGATTACAAAAGCAACTGCAAGTATATAAAAAGTAACTAAATACCATTTTAAAATGTATTCAACTATTAAGCCAAAAACAATTACAAATGTAATTGCGACAAAAATATAACCGCGATTTCTAAGATAACCACTTTCAAAATGCATGCTGGAGTTTGTTTTACACATACCTATTATTTGCAGAGCTTGTATACCTAGTCTATTTTTTTCCTTTATGATTCAGAGTAGGCTGAGCATTTGCATTTTTGTAAAAATGTAGGTAGCTGGTTATAAAGAAAAACCTGTTGCTACTCTCAATGTATAAAATTATAAGCAGTATTATACTTAATAAAGGCTAAAATTACTAAACAATTGATAAAGGTATTGGGTTAGTTTAAGAACGTTTAGGTATTTAAACATGATTGTTACCTTACTGTACAGAAACGTTGTCAAGTTTCTAGACATTAATTTATCTTATACAGGATGTTATGGAAATGAGTGCACATATGTTAACCCGTAATAGAACGCGCTAAACTGAACAACTTCTCTATCATTTTTTCGAAAACGCCCTTAAAACTGAGTTAAAATTCAAAACAAGTTTACTCTAAAATTGCATGCGCGCCTATGGATTAATATTTTAATTTAATGGCACAAAATACAAAAAACATTGATATGCAAACCAACAAAAACTGCGAAGGTACTGATAAAACCTTTAGTTCACATCTGGTCACCAACGTATTTTATCAATTGAGGTAGGTAAGTTATTGACCACGTTTTTGTGCAAGAACTTTGCAGTTTTAATATATTTGTGTCGTTCACCTTTAACTTAGATTTGCTTACCAAGCGGCTCGTCAAATTTAGGGGAGATAAATGATTGAAAAAAAAATATGCGATTCAATGAAAAACGATAAATAGAAAAGTGTTTCATTTCTGTGAGCTCTGTCATTGGTTAAAATATTTGCACTAATTTCCGTTACACCCTGTATACGGTTTTGGAAAAATATTATGTCAGAAACTGTTTTAAATAAATTTGGATATACTTTAGACTTACTATAATTTGTTTGGGTCACTTCTGCCCGGACATTGACTTATATTTTCGTTTACAGATCTGTGTTGTAGAACTTATCATTTATGCTAAAAATATGGCAGGTATTTCAAAATACTCTGATAGAACTTTTTAAAAGATATATGGGAATTTACTAGAATTTAGATGGATACACTTCAGGATAATTATTTTGAAGATGAATACACTCGTCTTCCAATTCTGTATCAGATTCTTCCAATCTAATAATAAGATTACTTTTCTCACGCAATAGTTTCCTTCCATTCAGAATGACTCCAGTGTAGTTCAGTTCCTCCCTTGCACATTGTAATAAAGTATCCAATGTTAAAACTATTTTATCGTAACAATGCCAAATTTTCTTCTTAATATCCTCCCTAAAATTACATTCCTCCCACGCTACAGACTCTTTTTTCTTAATCATACATTGTTGAAGTTGTGAATTTGCTTCATTTAAAATATTAAACACAGTATCATTTCAAATCTAGCATTATAAAAATTGTTAGAAAACAAATATGTTTTTCTTAACAAGTATCTGCTTACCTCAAAGTTTTGAGCAATTCTTCTAATGATAGCTGTTTTACCAAAATTGCCATCGAGGTCTTTTATATTATTAAAATAACGTTTTATAGCTTCTTTAGTTTTACTTACAGTTAACACTGCTTTTCTTTAGTAATATAACATGGGCGAGACATACCGATAATTTTGCACAGGCCAAGGGAAATGAAATGAATGATTTTAGGACATATGTTTATTAGAGTTTTTCTCTTATTTTTTGATGCAGAATAACGCCCTTATATTTGTTTTATGCAATTTTGAGACACCTGTATATTGGCATACCTCGGTTTTTTAGAATTGCTCAGCCTTCCAATTTCCCCAGGATGGTTGATTCTATTTATTGCGTTTTAGCATGTGCTTAGCTATACATATTCGTCGACTTTTCCAACTTTTATTGTTATCTTATTACATACTTTAGTTTTTCTAGATTAATTGTTACTACCCCTCCTTCCAATTCAGATTTTAGCTTTTACTCTCTTACTGATGTAGTTTATCCTAGAATACTATTTATTATTGGAACACAAAAAAAGAAATAATTACCCGAGACCAATCACATAAGAACTGAAATGTGGACTGAGTACCTTACACATTGTTTAAAGGAAGTGAAGATTTAACACTTAAAACACCAGAAATAACAGCAGAAAACGTGCTAATAACGAGCACAGACATAAAAGAAGCGCCTAAGAAATAAAAATCGAAAATCTCCAC
Source organism: Agriotes lineatus (assembly GCA_940337035.1). Classification (NCBI taxonomy): domain Eukaryota; kingdom Metazoa; phylum Arthropoda; class Insecta; order Coleoptera; family Elateridae; genus Agriotes; species Agriotes lineatus. Next base: position 50,281,952 of record OW679194.1, on the reverse strand, counting down.
GCCAATGTAGTATTTCAAGGAAATTACATGGTGGCCATGAACTCACAGAACAGTTAAGAAAACTTATACAAAAAATCACAGCGGACCATATAGAATACCTGAAAACTGGAGAACAAATATGGTGTCTCAATACGAGGTACACTGCTAAAGTTCGCGGAATCGAATACTCCTTGCATTGCCAGAGTCCTGTAATTGTCATATTCGTAAAATTTGACGTTTTTAATCTATAATTCAGTTGACAGTTCGATTTCAAACCGAGCAGTTTCGTTTCAACAGAATTTAACAGAGTAATAATTGTGTGAAAAATGGAAATTTCGAATCGTGATTTTCGAGTGATGATCTTTTATGATTGTCGATACGGTTTAACACCGCAGCAATGTGTGGAAAAACTTAGTTCGTTTACAAATGGTTCGCAGAATTCAAGCGTGGAAGACCAACGTTTGATGACGATCTTCGCGAAGGTCGTCCATGCACCTCTGTTGTCGCGAAAAATATCGATGCAGTGCGTGAAATGTTTTTATCAGGTCGACATGTGACATATAGTGAGATAGACATCCTTAGGCATTGCGGCGAAACAAATACATACGATTTTGCACGATCATTTGCATGTCCGGAAGCTTTGTAGTCGTTGGATCCCTCACAATTTGAAAGAAGAACAAAAACAGGCACGTGTCAAGTGGTGCAAGGAAATGCTAAAAAAATTCGAAGGTGGTCGTTCAAATTCTGTATATAACATCGTAACAGGTGACGAATCTTGGATATATTCATATGAGCCTGAAAGTGAACAGCAATCGACTGTAAGGGTGTTTCAAATTGAATCTAAACCAACAAAAGTGGTGCGTTCAAGAAGCGTTCCGAAAGGAATAATGGCTTGTTTCTTCAAAAAAACGGGTCATGTTGCAACTGTTGCATTAGAGGATCGCAGGACAGTTAATGCTGACTGGTATACTTCAATTTGTGTGCCGGAAGTTATCGCTGAAATCAGAAGAAACAACGTAAACCGGCAAATTATTGTTCATCATGACAATGCAAGCGCTCACACAGCACGACGAACTGTCGAGTTTTTGACCAGTAACAACATCCAATTAATGACTCATTGCCCATATTCGCCTGATTTAGCGCCCAATGACTTCTTCTTATTCGGATACATCAAAAATAAAATGCGCGGCGAGCGTTTTTCATCGCCCGAAGAGGCCGTTGAAGCATTTAAATCACTTGTTTTGGAGGTACCTCGCTCAGAGTGGAAAGTGTTTTGCAGATTGGTTTGATCGTATGCAAAAGTGTACAGATTTTAAAGGGGAATATTTTGAGAAGCAATAAAGCGATTTACATAAGGTAAGTTGTGTTTTGTTTTACATTTTCCGCAAACTTTAGCAGTGCCCCTCGTACTACAACAAGGTGAAACAAACATAAGTGTCTAAAAAGAAGCAAAAGTTAGAATATACAAAACAAGGATAAGACCAATAATAATGATAGATGAAGATAGTTTCAAAGTTGCAGAAAAGCCCTCTTAAAACAGAGAACGCATTGAGTACTTAGAACAAATTTCCAACGCAAAAAGCATCAACGAATGGGTGACGAACAGAAAAAAGTGTGAAACACACATATAAGCAAAACAACAGAAGATAGAATAGTGAAAATAGCAGGGGGCAGCGGGCGACATAAGCAGGCAGAGACCACGACCAGAATGACAATCTAAACCCAAGGTGATAAGGCAACCGAAGAATGAACAAGCGTGACGCTATATAGAAGCAGAGAGAAGAAGAAGACTGTTTAGAAGTACTATGCGTCCGCAAAGTGGAAAAGGTTCTAATTTTTAGAAGTACTTCGAGCGTAGCGAAATCTTTTATTTAGAATGTATCCGAAGAGGTTGCAATCAATTCTTGCATGATACATTACGTTATATAGAGCCAATCGTTCGCTGCTATTAAACAATTGGTTTGTAGCGCACTTTGTAAACAACTCACGGAATTCGTAATATATTGAATAATGTCGAAATTTGAAACTCTAGGGCCTTGCAAATAGCTCAAACTTCCGAAGAATGATGACGTTCGTATCTGCTGAATGTTTGAAAGTCTAGGAAACCAAACAAATCAAAGCTTGCCAAAAAAGGGCTCTCTTTCTCACTACATCGGTAGTCGCGTTAGCGTTACTGTGATTGTTTCCACCAATTTGTACTGGCAGAAGTTTGGAATATTATATTACTTCTGTTAATTTATTTCGTATTTTATTTACGTGTAAGGAAAGCAACAAACCAAAGGTTCTAGCCGACAAAGACTAAATAAATTAAGATGCATTCGTAAAATTTTATATTAGGACTGCAGCCTTGTCGAGAACCTGTTTGCTCTAGAGCTAATTGACATTATTATTTTAGTTTAGATTTTTGTCGGCACAATTTATTTTGAATATATGTCCTTTCCTGTGTAGTAAAGTAACATTGCATTTTCACGTGATTCTAAAATTTTACTACTAGGAAGACGTTTAATAATAACATAATTACACCGATTTGTAGTGAAACAGACGTTCAAAGAGAATTGTTATGATTAAGAGGCACATTTGTCACACATATTTAGAACCAGGTGCGCTCATAAACTAACAAATAATTAATTAATTAATATGACGCAGGCAAGTCCCTTTTAGAGGCCTCGATGTTTCACCGCTGCAGTCGAGGTCACAGTGAAACACGGGAAACTCGGGCGCGAGTTTGACTCCCGGCCCAGGCATTCCAGTTGCACTTAGTTAAGGCATGATATTTTATAGACGCTCGTACCCCCTGATATGAAGTAATGCGGAAGCGGTCCAGTGGAAACGGCAGAGAACTTAGGGGTACAAAAACGGAACTTTAAAATAGATTTTTATTATTTATTTTTTGAAGCGGTTAACTTACGTCACGGTATGTTTACAATTCAGTGAAAAAAGTGTGAATGTTAAGTCACTGAATATCACAACGACATACTAAAAATTTAAAAAATGCAAGGCAATTTAAAACTGATGTAAGTCATTAGTTAAACTGCCCAACACTAATGGGAAAGACCACTGACCGTAAAAGACTAAAGAAATCGTACAAATTCCAACTGAAAATGTGAGTAACACCGAACGCGTACGGAAAATGAATTTTCAGTAAGCAAATGCAATACTCAGTAATTGCACATTGAAATTCTAACTAGCTACAAGCATGCAAAGTGCCTGCTAGCAAAATCGATGGAATAGCTTGTAACGGTCATCATACATGAACCTACAATTATAACTCCCAACGAAATAGAAAAAAGCCAGGCTAAAAACGGCGACACATCTGGAAGTCTGCATATTAAACAGATGCTTTTGGTGGGCGGGAGGAGGCGGAAGCCGGTAATTTGATGCAGACTTTCTGAAAGGGACCACGTTGACCTATCACCATCGGCGACCACTTTTTATATTTTATCCCTGCAGCAACGAGCTGCTACTGATGCTGTGTAGCTAATTCGTGATCTACATGAGCAAATATTTGAGGTTTCGTGTGGCCAGCAAGGGGCTCATCTATTTGGAATGGGTGCGAGTTATTTGCCCTCGTATTCAAACTTGGTAGCACCTACACCTCCAGCACTGCGTGGTACCGCACCGGCGAAACCTTACTACAAAAAACTGCATAACGTTTCTCCACAAGGTACACAGGTATCGATGCCTCCGCAAATACAATTTAGTCACTACCAAACTTAGACAAATAATTTATGACTTTGGGCCTTACAAAAGTGCTATCTTTTGATTGGTTCTGAATTATACATGGTGGCAATTTTCCTATACCGTTTGGTTTCCACCTAGCATTTTTAGCGGCCAGCAGTACGAATTGTGTTATTTTCAGCAAGACGGAGCTAAACCCATACTGCAAATTAGCATAGCCTTAAGAGATAAATTCGCTTCTTGTATCACTATTGGGTACTGTGTAGTTTTCAGTTTAATATACAAAATTCTAATTAGAATTACTCTATTATGAAGTTGAGACTGGCCTTTGTTTTTAAAATACCAACTGAACACTAGTACACGCGTTGCAAAAATGTTGAAAATACGCTAATGCGAAAGACAATAATGAATTACTCCATTACTGGAACAAATGGCCAGCCAACCGCAATTAAATATTTTCATCGTTTCCATGAAACGTTTCATTAACGCCTCTTGTATATAAATTAACCTTGAATGCAGAACCGGAAGAATACGTCCCATTTTGGGTTAGGAGGAAGCACGTGGGATGAATGCGGCATATAAATAAATGTACGGTGCTATAATTTGCTAAAAATGGTTGAAAAGGACCGGAGTACACTGTTGGTTATAAATGCTAGCTAAAAAAGAACCAAAGTTTTGTGCATGTTTTGTCGTTAATATGCAAATGTAAACTCAATTGGTTGTTGAACGTAACTATTGGCGTGATTACTTTCTAATTATCTAGAATGTTTACTTGTTGTTTACTCACCCCTTAATAAATATCCCAGTAAAAACCACTATTACGTTCTCAAAACATCCTAATTAGTTTTGGAAAAGTTTATACTTGTTATTGTAATATGTACTGGATCTTGAAAAGTATTGCATATTTTATGATGAAATCAAGATATTTAGAAATAATATGTTTGTGAAAATACTACTTTAATTAATAAATCGTTAATAAGCTGTGCATTTTAAAATTATTATATGTATGAATGGTCCTCGACACCGACGTAAAAGATTATAGATAATCAATGAATGAAGGAATAAAAACAAGGTGGTGGGCAGAGCTTGCTGAATTTTCAAATTTTAACTAATTAAAAAAGCTAGGAAATAAATCCATTCTTAGGCGCTTGCGACTCGGATACAACAGCTGCGAAATCCAGGAACGTCAACAATGATTTTTTTTTAATTTTCACAATTCGTATTGCTGGCTGCATGAAAATCTGTACCCAACAACTCTAGTAAGCACCACCTCAAGTTTTATTATGTGTTGGAAAGACTTCCTTTTTTGGGCTACAGCTGCTACGTACAAATTAATTGGTGAATCTCATTCTGGATGATATTGTCCACATACCGTGTGAAGAATGTAAGACTATACATTGGAAACTTTATTTTAGCATTAATCAATTATCCCATGCTAGTAACAATTGTCGGTTTTGAAATTACAATGAAATAATCCAGTTTCAATTAGTTTCTATAGTCACTGTGTTGGTCTTTTCTTTGTAAAACATCATGGTAACATTAAATTCCCTATGTCTAATTTTACATAATTCAGCCATGTGCAGTTTTACATTATTCTCACTGTATACTTTATGCATAATGCACATGTTCCACGACATTGTTCATGTATCATGAGAAATTATTTAAGTAAATATCCACTTTGTGAAACTCGGCCCAATTTTAAACGCCCTATAAAAAGAATTCACAAAACTACCTATCAAACATTGTTTCAGGAGGTGAACTAAATTAATTCATTTGATTTGTAATTATACAAATAATTTATGTCGATCACATGTTCAACAAAGTCGCTCACCCAGAATATGTAACATAAATCAATATAATCTAAATATTCATCTGTGCACTAGCCTGTATGCAATTTCCCTGTAGCTTCTATATCTAGAATATTGAATTAGTTGAACTAAATTTACGTAAGAATTACTATAGGCACATCGACACATGATATTCCACAATGGACATATTTTATGGGGTAATTCGGTGAAGTATAATATCTCAGTGCACGAATAAAATTTCTTCGTACCCTCTGTTCCGACCATTTTTTAAGAATGTCTGAAAATGTGTCTTAATAGTTTATCCATTAATAAAGTATTGCACTTGAGCCGCTATAACCGTCCACTAGCTGCACACAGCTTACCGACATAAAACTTTCCTTCACGTTTAAGTAAGAAAAATTAAATTTCGCCCTTCGTAATCATAACATGCCTTTACATTCAAATGCTTTTTCATTGCTAATACATGTAATGTAATTAATTAAACAACACACCAAAGGAGAGCAGCCAGAGTTAGTTGCTTAGAATGGCAATATCCAAGTATGAACCTTCTTCCTATTAGTAAAATTCTTCCAAGTCCGGTACGTTTTACGGTTTACCTACTTTTACAACAAGATGGCAAATAAATCTAATACCAGCAAAAATTTGACACTTCAGCCATCCGGAGAATGTTCTTGTATACATCCTTCGGTAAAAACGATAGTCACTCATGCGTAGAGCAGTGGGAACACGAGGAAATATAAACTGTACATTGGAGAATATATATGTTGTGATCGAATTTATTTATTTATTTTTCAAGAATGAAAGGTACAGACCGGTACCAACATTTTTCTTTGCATCCTTACTAATTTCATCCTTTTTAGTTTCAACACCATGCTTTTGATGTATTATTGATTTATTCTTCGCAAACAATTTATTTCATTTATTTTTTCGTTTACATTATCATCTTTTCGTGTGGTTTGTTCTCCAAATTGAATTTTGTAATTCCTTGTACCTTCTGTTCATCGCGGCCACAGTTCTCCCTATTTTGATTTTAGTTTTAATTTTAAATCTACTTATACTAAGTAACATATCTCTTCACACACTATCTATTATACCAGATTTCCATTTATGAGGTGGGTTTGTTCTCAAATATTTGTTCTTTACTTTGGTGTTTTGTATGTTTTTCAAATGTACATCTCATAATAAATAAAAAATGTGCGAAAGAAGACGTTTGGGAAATTGACCAAAAAATAAAGATAAACGCCTCTACAGAAAGATCTCTTTGGAAAAGACAATTTTTACAGTTTAACTTGGCTATAAAAATAACTACTTGTTCAGTAGTTCCAAGTGGACAAACGGACACCTCTCTACAAAGGCTAGTTTCAGATTCCCCATGTGTGTCCGTTATAGAGTCTTCACGGTATATGATTATTAGAAAAATTGACCACCCTCGCACTGAGTTGACAATAAATTAGAAACTTATAAAGAGTCGAGAAATACTCTTTATTCCATGGTGAATGCGAACTAAGATCAGTCTGCAGAAACCAGATGAGGAATAAAGAAAACAAGAGTTATTTTCGATAAAATGAAAACTCGCTCTCTTCTGCTAATGCATGAACTCTGAACATGTTATTAAGTGTACCCACGGAAAACGGATGCGCGTTTCATCATGTTAAAATCACTCCACCGCTCATGTTCAATGGAATATTTTCAAAAAGACATACAAGGGTTGCGAAAAAATGGAAATAAACATAGTTACGGCAAAAAAAAAGTGGAACAGTTCTGCATTAGCAGTTATTCTTGCTTTATCAACATTAACTTGTGGCATTTTAAGCAAAAGTGTATCATTGACAAATTGATGACATAATGGTAGGTTTTTCCGGAATATGCCGTGATGGTCGATTTGAACTTGACGTTTTGCTGCTCATGCTGCCAGCTTCTTCAGAAGTTTTCTAACGACTGATGTTGGTACCTTTTTGCTCCTGGTTAGGAGTCGTTACGGTTGGCTGCTCATGTAGATCTTGAATGTTATTGGGACTTGTCGTTTTTCCGTTTGGTTGCTCACGTGAGATTTGTTTTTGGATGTGTTACTAAGACGATGGCCGTCTTCTAGATTGAAATTGTTTGGATTTTTAATAATTTCTAGGGATTCCCGAATAACACAAAGGAAGTATTTTTTAGTTCTGGCTATAGTATGTTTACGGAGTCGTAATTTATTCCGTGGTCCCCTGGTCCTAATAAGTGTTCTGCGATGGCTGATTTTTGTGTGTTTCCTAGCCGTGTGTGGCTCTGGTGTTCTTGATTCGACATTGGATGCTTCTTCCCGTTTGTCCGATGTAATATTTGCCACAAGTACATTGGAGCTGGTAAACACCCTCTGTCTGTAGTCTGGGCAAAGAATCTTTATTGATGACATTTCTAGAGTCACGACTATTACGTTTTTGAGTAAAATTTTAAAAGCTAACAATAACAACTAAATCAAAGCAAACTTTGCTATAAGAGTTGTCCCACTTTTTTTGGCCGTAACTGTACCATTTATCCAATAGACCTCCCTTAATATGGCAAATGGCAAGATTGACGACAAAAGTTTACCCTATGTCCAAAATATGATGGTTGCAGCTAGTGATGTAAATTACCCAAGTATTTATTATTAGGGGTAAATACCCGGGGTATTTACACGAGTAAATACCCAAAATTTGTATTAACATTGTTTTTATTGTGAGCTGATTTTTGTTTTTTTTTTATTTATTGAGCGTTGATTACCAGAACAGATACATAATGTGTATTTTAAACATATTTGCAATCTCATTTTTTTCTGTAAGCAATATTTCCTTCGCTATTTTCCACACCACGTCACATCACTTCCGTTTGGGTTTATTAACTTCCTCGTCTTTACTGTTCGCCGTACCTCCACACCTTTGCCTGCAGAATATTTTTATTTATAATAAATCTTAAAACAAAATATTAGAAATTGGTTAAAAAGTATAAATGTCGTGGCAGACGGGGCTTTACTGGAAATGTACGTTTTGCAAAAAGCGAATCGATACTGTATTTAATATGTAATTGATAATTTAATTTAAAAAAATGAAACAGAAAACTTACAAAATTAGTGATAGGTACTCACCATATGTATTTTAAATGATGCAATTAATAATCGTACAAACGATAAATAAAAAAGCCTGGGAAGGGGTTGTGGAGAAAATAATAATTTTAACAGTTCAAATGAATCTTCAGATTAAAATATGGATGACATACATTATTAGTTTAATAACGAAAATTATGTTACTTATCTATATTTTCTAACAATCTTACACCTACTTAGAATCTTAATCGTGGATAATTATTCTCAAACTAGAATATATGATTTGATTAAAGATGATCATGTTAAATAGGAATATCATTAATACAATAAATAAAGTTATGAAAGTGAAATGGTGTAATTTTAATATCTCTATCTCTATTGTATATCCTGACGATTTTTGTAAATATTTTTTTATGTAAACTGAATGTGTTAGCAATAATACAATAAAACTTAAATAATGAACTCTGACGAGAAGTGCTTTCGCGGGTCATGGATTGGGCGTGGTGCTGTAATACTTTGGCCTGCACGGTCGCCGGACCTTCTACCCAACGACTGAAATATAATATAATTATATCAGATGCAACAACCTAATAGAGTGTCTTTAAGACATTGAATTCGAATGGGGTAAAATCGGCAACCGACAACTAGCAATTGTGCTGATAGAATTTTACATTAGACTGTGTACAGGGTGAGCGAAACTCGATGTCTCCGCTCTATTATAAGAAAAGGAAAAACGATAGACAAAATCTAACAAGAGGTTCTTAAATGGGATCGAGTAAGGTCAATTTTAAGCCAAATTTTCATATTTTTCCATATTTGTTCCCGAATTTGTTTTTCCTGGAAACATACCTATATTTTGGCATATTTAAAAAGAGTAAATTTTTCTGAACACATTTTGTGATGAAAAAAATTTGCTATCTTCTTCCGTTCAAAAATTATAAGCAAATTTAAAAAAAAGTATCAAAAACTCACAATTGTCACGATTTAAACAAGTTGCGTTTGGAAACAAATAGCAAAGTCGCATCTGTCAATTGGAATAACACCTTCGGGGTATCTCTGGGCGTATAACTGAACTGCTCTTCTAGAGTTCTTTTGAGATTCCCCATAAACTAATAACATGTCGAATTTTTCGTTGTGCGTGAACATTTTTATAAAGTCAAATGACAACAAAACAATATTTGTCAACCATTAGTTTAATTATACAGATGCGACTTTGCTATTTGTTTCCAAATGCTACTTGTTTAAATCGTGACAATTGCGAATTTTTGATAGGTAATACTTTTTTTTACAAATTTGCCTCGAAATTTGCTTATAATTTTCGAATGGAAGAAGATAGCAAATTTTTTTCTTCACAAAATGTGTTCAGAAAAATTAGTTATTTTTAAATATGCCAAAATATAGGAAAACCAAATTTGATGACGTCATTACTTCAGTTTCCGAATATGGAAAAATATGCAATTATGGCTTAAAATGGACCTTACTTAATCCCATTTAAGAACCTCTTTTTAGATTTTGTCTATCGTTTTTTATTTTCTTATAATAGAGCTGAGACATCGAGTTTCGCTCACCCTGTGCTGTAAATGGATATCTATTTTATTTAATTTTTACGGTACATCGTTCTATAATTCCTATTGAATAGTTGTGTGTTTTTTGTTAATAACATACTCATATTTAATAGTGTCAGTTGCAACACTAATGTTTTATTTCTAAGTTGTCCTTGTTACACATTTATGTACTTATTTTCATACCGCAATGTTTCTTGCAATTACCTATGATATAGAGACACTTAAAGGCCGCCTTAGGACATCCACTGCTGGCATAATTTATTTTCACGGATATTTCGCCTGTGTTCACTTTTGGATATTTTTTTAATATAATAAACTACATTTATTAAAACAATTATTCAACTTTTACATTTTACCTAGGGGTCGTAACTACTATTTAAAAATCGAACGTTTTCCCATGCATATACCTACGGCGATCATATCCACTATATACGTTATTTAATAAAGTGTAATTATAAATATATGGAAAACTGTAGGGATATATTTGACACTGGCTCGAGAGTTGATCCAATGTTACCAGTTATCACATAGAGGCCGTTATTTAACGAAACATAGCCGAACTTTGGCCTTATGGATACATAAAAATTGGGGTGGCACGGCAGGACAGCAGTTTGAAAAGGCCAGGCTGTAAATACAATAACGTAAGTACAATTTGTAAATCTAGGTTACAACTGTACAAACACGAGGATGGAGTAAGGGTAAGGGCAGGAACGGTGGGCGGAGTGACGGATCCATTGATGACATTTATCTAGTTACTGGCGAGGAGTTTTTCAAAAGGGCGAAATTAATCACGTCGTGCATTAAGCAGCTGAAAAGCGGCACTTCCTCGTGGAAAATGGCGTTGGAGGTTTGCCGGGGGGAATCAATAAAGCTCCAAATCGGGCACATCAACCGAAGTGAGTGCTGTGCCGCCGCTCGATGCGCGACGTCACCTACCTGGGGGAGGTTGGCGGCGATCTGCCTCTGCAGGGAGTCGCGCTCCTTCTCGACGTCGGCGAGCTTGAGCTCCGTGTCCGAGAGCCGCTCCTGGGTCTCCCGCAGGCTGTCCATCAGCTTGTCGCGCTCGTCCAGCATCGAGACCATGAGCTGCTCGAAGTTCGCGTCTTCGCCGGAGAACTGCGAGCTCCTCTGGCTGATGCTGTCCTCCGAGATCGTCGGCATCACGTCGCACATCATATTCCACATGGCTGCGGCTCGCTTCACGCACTCCCCGAGGATGCTCACATACAAGCCTTAATTCTAACCCTCTAGCTGCACAGTTTCTGAGTTAACTAAACCGCCCGGCGGGGCAGTCACACAGGCCGGACAGCCGGCACAAGCACATTTTCGGTTCGATCCCGGTCGCAGTTAATGGCATTCTAGTCCGCTAGACACAGTGACACACCTACAAATTCCAACCCGCACAATCCTATCGCAACAAACGTCTAGCTAGCCAGCCATTTTGAAACAGATGTCAAATTGAATTCGGCGCTCCGCCGGTAATGCAGGAATCGGTAGCAAAGTAACGAGCTCTGCTCTGCTTCAAATTTACGCTGAACATTCTAAATTGTTGGTTCTGAAACCGCCGCTAGGGGCTGTAGTGTGTCTTAAAAAAGACTATGAATTTATGAAAATATTGAATGCATGCAGAAACATAAAATTAACTTCACGACCCAACATAAAAAAATAAATCAATACCTACTAATAATAATCAAATAACAAGAAAAAATCATTTAGAGACCACACAACGTACCACAGACTCCACAATGTGCAAATATCAAATGTCTTAGGAAACAATATTGTACAGAAAAAAGCAAAATCTGGTTTTATAGATTCTTCAAGATACAATCTCCAGGCTATGCAAAAAATATGAATGTTAATATTGCATAGGTTACACATCAAACACTACTGTTAATTTGTACTCTATTACTTCTGGTCGTGGTTTTCAGGTAGGATAAATTAGTATCTAGCGCGAAACCACAAGCGTAGAAATTTTTAAGTTAAAAAACAGTCATAGAGGCATTTTCATATTTGATGGCGAAAACAGAACGCTGTTGAATGTCACAAAACCAACTTTTCAGTATCAATTTTTCCAAAAACGTTGCACGTTACAATCATTATTCCCACTTGCAACGTTTATGAGAAAATTGACACTTATTGACATTGACAAGTTGGTTTTGTGACATTCAACAGTGTTTTATTTTCGCCATCAAATATGAAAGTGCCTCTAAAAATATTGCATAACAAAACATAGTACCTATATTATTATAGCGTGTGTTCCATATATTTAATATCTACTATATTGCTAGCGGCTAGTGGGGAGGTCACAACGTAAGTAAGACACACAACCAACTCTTCGATGTATTTGGTGGTCTGTGCGCAAGCGCGTCGTCCGCGCGGTGGAGAAGTGAACCCAGTGTTGCCAACGCTGGGAAATTCCATTCCACTAAACTGGAGAACAAAATCCACCAGAATTCCACTAACTTTTTTCCAAGTAAAGTAAAATAAACTACATATTTTTTTAAATATTGTTTTATTTTACAAAATAGTAAATGTATCATAAACATTGATATAATTTGAATAAAATAAAAAACAATGTAAAAAAATACAGAAACTAATAATAAACAATAACAAAAATATGTATTTAAATAAAAATATCAAAATCAAAGCCTTGTGGTCTCCCGTTTATAACCTTGGGCTACACAAAATGCTAGGGGCTTTCCCGATTTTCTAATAAACAATTTAAAAAAATCCAGCTCGAATTTAAGGGCTTACCGGCAATCATCCTAAAACACAATATAGCAGATATAGTTCTGCCACTCTATAATAGAGAGTCTATCGATATTTTTTTTAATTGTTATAAAACTTTTCAAATAAATAAATCTACTTATAATCAAAATACCCATTTTTAAGTTTGTCATGCATATATTTATACTTGAAATTAAAACCCTCATTCCACCAGATTTTCCACTATACCACCAACTACCAAATTTCGCCACTAGATGGTGCTCCCAATCCACCAGATTTAGTGGAAATTCCACCAAGTTGGCAACACTGTGTGAACCTCACGGTCAAGTTTAAAATTCGCTTCTAATGGCGGAGTTCGAATTCTCAGGCATGCGCACGAGACGCGTAATACTCAGAGTGAGACTATGTCGGCGCCGTAATGTTTTCGGCCGTTCCCAGGCCCTGCTAGCAATATAGTAAGTAACACATATATGTACATATATGGTGTGTTCCAAAAGAACTCATTCGCAGCATGCCATGATCAAACTGAAGTTTGCTGTAACCATATATGTATTAGTTACTATATTGCTAGCCTCGGAACGGCCGAAAACATTACGGCGCCGACATAGTCTCACTTTGAGTATAACGCGTCTCGTACGCATGCCTGAGAGTGCGAACTCCACCTTTAGAAGCGAATTTTAAACTTGACTGGGAGGTTCACTTCCCTCACCGCGCAGACGAGCCGACGCGCTTGCGCACAGCTCACCATATACATTGTAGAGTTGGTTGTCTGTCTCACTTCCTTCGTGACCCCCAACTCATAGCCGCTAGCAATATAGTTCTTTAAATATATGGCTGTAACTTGATATGTACCCATTAAAGCAAATGAACTACCAAAAATCAGAGAGAACTAAATTACACTTTGACCTTGAACTATTTTCCTAAAAATATACAAAACACGTAACGACAACAATTTTTATTGACCGTTATGATTATTACACTCGGTGTTGTGGGAGAATGCGCTCTACCACCGATCTGTATTGCCACCGATGTGGACATGAACTACTACCGATTTGATTTACCACCGACTTAGATTACAACCGATGTGGATTTAGATCCGACAGGAACTACCACCGACTTGGTTTACTACCGACTTGGATTACCACCGATGTAGATTTACATCCGACATGAACTATCGCCGATGTGGACTACCACCGCACGTTTACTTCCAACCGTTTCCGGCAGGAGTTGCTGCAACACATCTTACGCGAGCAACCGCGAACTTGCAATCCTTCCTATTAATAATTTGGTAGTAACTGCAGCATCTTTATGAAGTAATTGGTATCACTAGCTGCTGAAAGACTTCATATTTCTTCAGTAAATTGTTTATATTGTATTAAAATGCCAGTATTATGTTTTAACTCGTACATAGATTTAAATTCTTTCAACAGAAATGCGATCTTGTTTGATTAGCGTATGGCGTATTTTGGACAATAAGCAAATTTTACTAACATTCTGTAAGTATTAAGCGTTATTATTATATAAACAGGCGGCCGCGGCTGCGTTAAATTTCGTACTACCCACAAAATAATCAAGATATTGTGGTTTTGTTTGTGAATTTGTTTGATATGCAGCGTGTTTAACGTCTCACCTTCACACCCATGCATTTTTCTTATTTATTTTCTAATCAATGTAAAGTTTTGGTCGATTTACCTACCCGTTAAAACAATTATTTTCATAGTTTTTATAGTATATTAAAGTATGAGTGGATAACAAGGTCTTTAAAACACCCGCGAGTTTTCGAGCACGACGGCGTAGCCGGAGTGCTCGAAATAGAGCAAGTGTTTTAAAGACCAGTTATCCACGAATACTTTACGCTATTTTTTATTATACCTCCAATACTGGAAATAAATTACGCACTAAAAACTTAGAAATAATTTGTCGTGATAAATCCAGACGGCATAATAATATTGCTACTATAGTTACGAGAATTATTTACGTTTTGGTCGCGTCCATGTCCGTTGTTGCATTCAGTCGTTTCCTTGACAACCTTTAAAGCTCGGCGAGCTTTAATCGCCTGTATTCGCACGCTCAGGCGTGCTTTAAATGGCGATTCTGATGCAGGTATAATAAAAAATAATTTTACTGCGAAACAGTGGCCTACTGCGACAAAAAATTACTACAAAAAATGTAAAAATTATATTAGGCTTAGTTTTATCAAAAAAAGTTATTTACAAAAGTTGTTCAGAATTAGGAAAATAGTAACAATGTAAATTTTAATCCAAATAAGTGTATTTATTGTCGACCAAGTAAACACACCGTTTCTACTTTATCAGCAGTGGTTAGGCGTATTCTAGGCATTATTTAAATTTGCAGGATGCTAAATTAACAGTTCATAAACTTAATTGACAGTTCGTAAACGTAACTGACATTCATAAACCTTTTGTTTTCCTGTTGTTTACCTCTTGTTAAGACAATAATGAATTGTTAATTATCATATATAATGCAACTAGTGGGTTCTTGATTATCAAATAATCATTTCTGTTTACATGAGATATATTGTACGGCAATCACGCGAGTCTGAAGGACGAGCGTGATTGCCTAAAACAATATATCGAGTGGAAACAGAAATGATTATTTGATAATCAAGAAGACACGAGTTGCATTCGGCTAGATTATATCACGAGTCAATAAACAACGTTTGAATAGTGTATTTTAAATATTAAAAGTACAGTTAATGTGGTTGTTATGAAAATTGTACTGACAGCAGGTAACGTGATGTTTGTGAAGGCGTGTGATTATCACCTATTAATCAGGAAGGTATGTGATTATCAGTTGCTATGTACATTATCAAAAGTTAGTACATGCGTAACTATGCATTTTGCCGTTTTTCATTGGTTGATGTTAGAGGGAGTGGTATAATCAGTTATAATATCACAAGAGCATCGAAAATAATCGATTATTTTCCGAGTAACGAGACGTAATCTGCGAAAAACCACGAGAGCGCCGCTCGAGTAGTATTTTAAGGATTACGTCGAGTTACGAGTGAAAAATAATCATTATTTTCGATTGCTCGAGTGGTAGTTATTCGTTACGATTATATAATAAATAGACCGATAATAATAAATTATTTTATTTCTTAGGTTGGCACTGTTTGTGTTAGTGGCACTGTTTATGTTGGTGGCACTGTAAGTCTATGTCAAATTCGACGTTATCAGGTTAAGTTTTGCGTCAGTTTGTGTCAAAACTGACGCAAAACCTAACCTGCTAACCTCGAATTTGCAATAGACAGTTATTACATCTTGGCTCTGGATTATTATTATCCAGTATTTTTGCTTTGTTGGACCCACCGAAACACCGAAATGATTATACTACGTCGTCAAGGGTATATCCGTTTATCTATACCTTGTAACTAAGTAAAATTCTCAATTACCATTGGCCAAATTTATTATGAGTTGTATAATCAATGTCATACAAACAGACATCTGGCATTTTGTAAGTACTATTGCCCAAAAAATATTTCGCACGATTTGTTTGCCTTCTGTATGTGTGTATGGTTTTATTAAGTAGGACTAAAGTCACTAAATTGTCAGTTGTACAAATAACATTCTGCCATCAAAACTTAAAATCACAAATCACCTTCTAAGCGAGGCCGAAAAAGGCTTTGCTATCGCAAAACTAGAAGAGGGATGGTCACTGCAACGTGTGGCCGATGAACTTGGTTGCAGAAGAAGCACCATTTTTAACATAACCTGAAAAGCTAGTAACACGACAATAACCGCAAAATGTTAAAAATGACAAGTAGTCAGAGTCAGATAGTCAGATACACACTAAGCCACTGTGGATAAAACCAAGTAACTAACATGTGAGCAAACGAAAATGAAATCAAGCTTGGCTTTGAAATATTTGTTTTATGAATAATATGTTGGTGAGACTGTAAGTCTATGTCAAATTCGAGGTTGTCAGGTTAGTTTTTCCGTCAGTCTGTCAAAACTGATTTTGACCATAGGGAATATTTTCAACTGATTTTCAGTGTTTTATGTGATTTGTCTTTCATGATATGACGTCATCGACTTTGTTTTAAATGACAGCCTGTATTTTTTATTATAGATATTTTATTGGTTTTTAATATTAAAACTTTAAGACCATTTTTCTCGATTTTTTTCGGATGTAACATATTTAAAATTTTATACATTGAAAAAATGTTTCAGATTTTTTCTAAGTTCCATTTTTTGAATTTAAACTTCCCGGGGGTTGGCCATCTTGGTTTCGCACTTCTCTCGGCAGCCATTTTTAATTTTTAATTTAGCGCCCGTTTTTGAATTTCAATTGGTAAATCTGCCATCTTTCTCTGGTTGTTTTCAGTCGCACGCTCATCTGTCTCTCTTGTACTCATTGGGTGTTGGTTGTCTCTCTTGCACTCACAGGATGGATGTTTATTTTTAAAAAAATCTCTGGCCGACTCGCATTTGAACCCGCTACGATCGTGTCCACATTTGGGCTGCATCGGTGTAAGCCACTAGGCTATGAACCGCTGCGGGTTTTAAGGTGTCGAGCTGAATGCCATTTCACTCTGAAATTTTACATTTAAAAATACATTTTATACTTCAACGTACAATATTAGCCACCGATTTGTTTTTAAAAAGGACTTTATTTATATAAACATCGTGATGCAATTTTGCAATGTTCATATTATAATTTTAAATGCTAATTCGACAGCGTCTTATCAATTTAATTCAAGATGTCCGCTATAATCAAACTACATGTATGGATTAATCAAAGTACTTGAAATATTTTATACAACGTCTGAATAATTAGAAATTTTGTAACTGTATTCGTGTAATTATTCAAATGTAAAATGCAATCAAATTACGAACGAGCAATAGAATTTTAACGTTCGATTATTTTATGAAATTACAATTAGGCCTTTTATAATAAAATTTAAATAAACGGGCTGAATTATTCAAATGTTTTATTAAGTATGAAAAGGTCTCATATAATTTTATTAAATTATTTACAAAAACCGACGACAACTTGAAAGCTAGATGAATATCTGTAGTGTCTTGCATCTAAGTTGTTTTTGTACAAATTCGAAGGTCATGGCAAAACAAATGCACCGTCACCCGTGGGAATCCGCCCGCAGCAAACTTTTCGGAATTACACTTTACACGTTTCAAGTCGGTGATTTTAACTAACATCAAATGATACATAGGCAATAAATTTGCCAAAATATCGTGATGCAATTTTACAGTGTCTATATTATAATTTTAAATGCTATTTCGACGCGCACTTGCTTGATTTAACTATGTATTGTTATCATTCGCCCGTTTATTAACGCTATAGTGCCCGTCGCTGCTGTGACATTTATGTTCCATTGGCTTAAATTTTAAATATGTAAAACTAATTTTCCGAATACATTTCACAGACTCCCTGTCGTGAATTATGCATCAAATATTTAAATCAAATCATTTAAAAACACTACAATGAAATTTATTTTAGCTGCCTAAATTATTTTGAGCATTCCTATAATAATTATTTTTATAGCTTTTGACTATATCCATCAGGTAAGTCGTGACTTGTAGAGCTCCACGGCTATGAGGTTTAGCCTGCAACTTTTCGATCCTTTATAAAAGTTCAAACGTAGTTCGTTTTATATTTACGATCTGAATTCGCTGTTTGTCATTTTTATAAAAATAAATTTTATACTTTGCCTGAAAATATTAAACTCAAATTTGTAACTCGTTTTATATTTACGATCTGAATTTGCCTCTTGTCGCTTATTAATGTACACCAAAACATTATACATAAATCAGAAAAGATAACTGTATTTATTTATTTATAGCAAAATGTCGGTACAACTGCCGTTTATAATTTGTGCAGCTGTTCGATCCTCTATACAGATCATACTAATTTTAGTTGATATTACATAAATAAGCTATGTTTTATCACAAGCACAAGACGTCCATCATACTTTATTTAGGAATAATAAAAATTAAATTTCTTGTAAAGGAGGGTGTCTTCCTCCAGGCGCGGCGCTCGGCCCTCGATCCGCTATTTCATTACAATAAAATTTATTTTAACTGTCTTAATTATTTTGAGCATAATTATTATTTTGAAAATCAACAAATCCTAGCAATTTAAAATAAGACAGATTGACCGCGAGGGTCTGAGGTACTTAAAGTGAACAAACGCCTGTCAATTTGCAAGAAAAGTCATAGCGTTTTCTCAAACAAAGCCCTGTAATTTTGATGACATGACAGTTTTGTTTGTATGGGTGTATTCAACCCCGTTCGAAAAACCCGACACCGCACAAAACTGGATATTTACAAGAAAGCTGCGATTTGTTTTCCAACAAAGCTGAAATAAAAACTACTATGTTGAAATAAACGGGTCCCTGTTATATCAATAAAATCGGTGGTCTTTTTCTTTGTTTGTATATATGTATGTATCTTTGTTCGCTATCTCCTCCGAAGATACTGGACCGATTAAAATGTATGACTGCTTAAAAGTTTGCAAATTTTTAGACTTATATGGTAGGTCGGTTTTTATGAACAGCCATTTTATAATAGGTGGCCAAGATATTTCGATAAATTGTATTTATGTAGTTATTCCTATAAAATTATTATAGGTCTCTTGGTGCAAAAACTTCTATCTTAAAACATACAACACTCATTTTTAAGTTAGTTTATTTACGACAGCTCTACTGCTGTAATTTTATGTTTAACCTACATGTTTTTTTAATTACTAAAAGAAAAATATCGTAAGTATTATTAAAAACCGACGCTAAACATGTGCATTCAAATCTAACAGCATTTCGAGAAGCAAAATTTCAGTTAAGTAGATGGTGTGCATTTTTATTACGTTTTATCATAAATATTATCGAAACTATTTAAAAATTTTAGATTCACGGTAGATTGATCCATATAATTTTACAATTTCGCATTTTTATTACAAAAGTTTTTGAATAAAAACACGCAATTTCGTTGAAAAATGTTCTAACACCATCATTTCTAGGAGCAAAATTTCAGTCACGTAGGCTTGTGCATTTTTTATTACCAAAGTTCTTGTACAATTGATTAAATATGTATGTGTTGTTCAAATTGTCGTCGGTTTTTATAAATAATTATAAAAATTATATACTTTTATACTTAATAAAACATTTGAATACTTTAGCCCGTTTATTTAAATTCTATTATAAAAGGCCTAATTGTAATTTCATAAAATAATCGAACGTTAAAATTCTATTGCTCGTTCGTAATTTGATTGCATTTTTCAATTGAATAATTACAAGAATACAGTTACAAAATTCCTAATTATTCAGACGTTGTATTCAAATATTTCAAGTAGTTTGATCTTGAATTAAATTGATAAGACGCTGTCGAAATAGCATTTAAAATTATAATAGGAACACTGCAAAATTGCATCACGATATTTATATAAATAAAGTCCTTTTTAAAAACAAATCGGTTGCTAATATTGTAGGTACGTTGGAGTATAAAATGCATTTTTAAATGTAAAATTTCAGAGTGAAATGGCATTCCGCTCCACACCTTAAAACCCGTAGCGGTTCATAGCCTAATGGCTTACACCGATGCAGCCCAAATGTGGACACGATCGTAGCGGGTTCAAATCCGAGTCGGCCAGAGATTTTTTTTAAAATAAACGTCCATCCTGTGAATGCAAGAGAGACAACCAACACCCAATGAGTACAAGGGAGACAGATGAGCGTGCGACTGAAAACAACCAGAGAGAGATGGCAGATTTACCAATTGAAATTCAAAAACGGGTGCTAAATTAAAAATTAAAAATGGCACCCGAGAGAAGTGCGCGCGCAGAAAAACAAGATGGCCGACCCCCGGAAAGTTTAAATTAAATAAATTGAACTTTCAAATTCAAAAATTTGCGCGAAAATTGAAATTAAAAATGGCAGCCGCGTAATTCCGGAAGCAAATTAAAAATGGCCGCCGCGTAATTTAATCAGTAGCTAATGCGTAATTTATCCGCGGAATTAGATCAATTAATTTCAATTCGCGATTTTAATTGACCTAATTTAATTTGATTCGCGATTTTAATTGACCTAATTTAATTTGATTCGCGATTTTAATTGACCTAATTAATTTGATATCAAAATCAAGGTGTCCCTATACTACTATCAATTTTCGATATTCATATTTTTTAATGATGAGGTAGGAATTATTTTATATTACAAGCAATTCCAAACACCTGTATCTTTACCGGGTACCGATTTTAAGTTTCATTATAGCACTAAGTAGGTATAAGCAACAGTTGTGTACATTTTGTTCGTTATAAATTTCAAAAATACTGCTCGTTGGTTTAATTGCGCTTTAAAACACCTGAAGTGCTGTAATAATCGACAAAAGTAAAGATCCTGTACATATTGTACTAAGAGTTGGGCAAACAGCCTGATTTTGACATACATTTTTTATCCAAATTAGATGTTTGACATACGTGGAGCAAAGAGGTTATGAAAACCAATTTTGATATCTTGCTTTTGATGGGCGAGCTTTCAGAGTATTGACCACTCTTAGGACGTCTAGAAACGACTATTAGGAATATACGGTCGACCTAATTAGAAGTTAGATTTGCATAATGAGACAAATCTGTTTGTAAAAATATCGGCACGGGGAAACTACTTCAGACAATAAGTTGAAATTCGGCATATTAGATCGTTTTACTAATCGGAAATCATTTTTAGAGTTTTTCGAAATGTATCTCCTCAAAGTGGTTAAGTAGGCCAGAAGTGTTCTTCAAATTAACTACAAAGGAACTACTACAGGCCAAATCATTTTTAGGGATTTTTGGAATTCACCCCCAAAGGGTGTTACGGTGTAAATGCTCTCTTAGCGGTTGATACTGTGTGAACAAACCTTTAGTGGCAATATTCGGTTCGCGAGCAACGAAATTCGTTAGGTTGGTGATTACTTTTTTTTGGTCGTGCTCGGATTTTGCAAACTCGTGACGGTTCGGCGTTCGTCTCATTTTTATAGATAAGCTAGCAGCTTCCACGGGTTTTTCGCATTCTATAATCCGATTGGGGAGTTCGTCTGATTTTGATTCTTTGTGTGCCCCACGCCGTTTGTCGGAGTTTTGGTGTAGAAGCGAATATTTTGACATTTAAGTCCACGCCGATTGGCGTAGTTATTAGAAAGAAAACAAGCTTCTGCAAAAAAATCCGTGCACATGACCTATATTCTTGGGGCGAGTTATTTTGAAGTTTTCTCCGATCTCGCCTGAAGAGCACTTCTTTTATTTAAACGATTTTCCAGCTGTTCCTACCAGCGGCCCTCTAAACTATCTTTTTTTTTATAAGTGTGTATTAGCAGATCAGCAAATTAGTGCTATACATACTAAGTATAATATGTAGGTAAAATATAACTTAATTATACATAACATTAAGAGGCTATAACTCAATAACTTAAGAGGTAATAGGTTGCCTTTTGTGGCGTCTAGTTGCGGGGGGATGTTTAATTGATGGATTGTGGTGCTCGGGCATTCGTTGATGTTCGCGAAGAAAGTTTGAGCGTTTGATCTAATAATATTATTGCTGCTATCAATTTGCAGTTCTTTGTGTGATTGGCAGTTTCTTACGAACCAGCTTGGGTTGCAGATGATGCGTAGCATCTTGTTCTGCATCGTTTGGTCTTTATTAATGTGTAAATTTGCTGCGGTATCCCAAATTGTGGAACCGTACATTATGATTGGGCGAATAAGTGATTTGTAGAGATTGCGGTTGATTAATGGATACAGTTGGCTGAGTCTTGTATAGCACTCGTTGAGTTTCTTGTTAATGTGTATGCCCCAAGTTAATTTCTTGTCGAAGTGGAGGCCCAGGTATTTAACTGCGCTGTCGTTTGGGTTCCAGCGTAGTGGAGTTGTGTTCACTATTAGTTTCGGTGGATCTGAAGGGCGTCTCAGTGTAAATATTTTAGCCTGGTTGTTAAAAGTGTTCGTGGTAAGTATTAGTAGCTTGTTGTAAGCTATTAGTTGCTTCAAGAATATTAGTTTTGCGATATTAAAGCGGTGTCGTCTGCGTACATTGCAACTTCCACGTTGTTGAGATGGGGTAAGTCATAAGTGTAAATACTATATAACGTGGGTTCTAGGATGGAGCCCTGCTAAGATATTGTTTAATTCTGACGTATACGTCCAACTTTGAATGTTCTTGCAGTAAGGATGAGATAAGCAGGGGGATTAAGTTGGATTTGTTTGTAGGTTAGTCCATCTATCCATACTTTATCAAACGCTTGGGCTATATCGAAGAAGGCTATTACAGTGTGTTGCTTGGTTTCGAAGCCATTGGTTATTATATTAGAAATTCTCAATAGTTGATGGGTTGTCGAATAATTTTTGCGGAATCCGTATTGTGTAGGTATACGGTATGATGTTTTTGTCTCTTAGGAAGGTTTGCAGCCGTTCGTGTATTATCTTCTCAAACAGTTTAGATAGTGTGGGTAACAAACTGATGGGTCTGCAGTTCTTGGGTGAGGTTCTTTCCTTTTTTGGTTTTGGGAATAAGATGATTTCGGCCTGCTTCCAGGTGTTGGGAAAATAGCCTAGCCTGAGACATGCGTTGTATATGTTGGCTAAGAATGCAAGTGATTTACTTATGAAATTTTTGATTACGCAATTGGGTATAAGGTCGTGTCCTGGTGATTTCCTTAGTGGAAGTTTATTGATAAATTGCTTAATTTCGTAAGGAGATGTTGGTTGGAAGCTGCCCGATGTTTGTGGTAAGTTGTTACTTACAGTCCGTCGGATTTTTTCATATTCATGTTCTAGCTGAGGTATCGAAGGGTTGGGTACAAATACTTCTGTAAGGTGATGAGCGAACATGTGGCATTTATCTTCGTCGCTTTCATAATTAATTCCATTGTGTTTTAGATTGGATATTTCTTCGCGACTCTTTAGTATTCTATTAGTTGGGGTCCATAGCGAATTATGATTAAGGTCAATTTCAAATATATATTTTTTTTGGTATGAAGATATACGAAGTTTGTTCAGCTCTTGTCTTACTTGATGCGCAAGTTTATTAAGAGTAGTTTTGTAGTTGATATTTTTTGTTCTGATCCATAATCTTCGTACGTAACTTTTTTCTTTGATGCGATTCAATATGTATCTAGGTGTTTCGGTTTGAGATGTGCGATGTTTGTTACTGACTGAAGTAGTAGCTAAACGGGTGGCGTATGCTACAGCCAGTGTAAATGAGCTGATGGTTGTCTCAATGTCACTAAGTGTTGTAATTTTTGCATGAGTTAAGTTTTGATCGAGGTGATGTTCAAAACTACCCCAGTCGACTCTTCCGATAATTAATCTAGGAGCGCGTTGGTGGTAGTTAGGGATGTTATTGGTCGATATGATAACATGGAGGTGATTGGATTCGAGTTCACTTATTACTTTTTGTTCAAAGGACATGCTTACGTCTTTTATAAGACCTATGTCCAGTATATCTGGACGTTGGCTTGAGTTGTAGGGTGAGTAGGTTCATCAGGAGCCAGTACGTGTATCGCTAGGTTTGTTGTGAACCTGTGGAGTCTTGTACCGTTTGGGATGTTGGCAATACAGCCCCAGATTATGTTTTTGCTATTTAGGTTTCCTAGTAGGATTGTAGGCGTAGCCTTTTGTTAAGTGTGATTCGCTAATGCAAGCGATATTTATATCGTATCTGTTGAGGAATAATGTGAACAGATTTTGCTGTCTTTTAATGCCGTTGGCATTGAAATTTAAAAGCGTTAACTTGTGAACTGTCTTATGTGGTTTACTTGTCATTGATGAAGTATCCCGCAATGACGTTTGAAATGAGCTTTGTTATGAAGCGTTTGATGGATTCTAGGATCTGATTTAACAAAATATTTATGAATGAGTTGTCGGTGTTGCGTGGATTGCGTGGGGGGTTAAGAGTACTTACTGGGATTATGAATGTTATGAGAAGTCGCGTGAGCATATGACTTGTATTGCATAGGAGAGTTTGGTGGTTTTGAGATTCTCAATTTTAGCCCTAAAAACGAACGTTGCGATGAAATATACAACAAAATTATATATCTCTGGCCGGAATATGAAACAGTGGCGTAACTTGGTACCTGCAGACCCCGCGGCTGTGGGGTGCCTTGAATCTGAGGGGGCCCGAAGAACCCCTAATTTTCTTCTTCTTTCATTCAATAAACGCAAGTAAGAAAAAATCTTCCTATTTTTATTTTTATCATAATGGGATGTCACGTAAAAGGCAAAAGTAGTTTTGAATTGCCGGCTTTTAAATTCAAGCTGACATGGATTGTTTTGTAATATCGGTTATAGAGTAATGAAAGTGGCGAATTTCCTGCAGTCATAAGGGTGATTTGAGTTGACTTAATACCGCCCCTGTTGTAGGAATTCTATAATGGAACAAGATGATAATTAAATATTGGATTTATGGATTGTTTTGACGCCTATACCTCGCCCCATTCTGTTAGTAGCAGAATTGTCAACTGTGGCGTAATTACCGCATCCGTAATCCGTAAGGTAATTTACTAACTACAATCCCGTAGAAGCCCGAAAAAATGCTACGGTTGAAAATGTGGATTATTGTTTACATTTGTGCATTTTAACTTGGTGAATAGTGAAGTCTTGATATATTTTTTTATACGATGGTCTTCCAGAACCCAAACTCTCACCGCAATTAAATTCCTTTTTAAATATATTACTGCTGCTCTTAATAAAATAATATTAACATAAAAAAGGAAGAGTGCGATGAGGAGAGAAGAATCCTAACCAGCGTCGATAATTTTGAATTTGTGATTCTTTGTGTTTTTGTGAATAAAATATTGGGGGAAAATGACATCACTTCAAAAATGCTACAGGATCTAGACAATGATGTGATGAAAGCTACAACTTATATTAGAAAACTTCTCGAATATTTTAAGTGTTGAATTAGAAGCAACCAATTTAGCCAACCACTGGAACATAAAACCTACATTTAAAAATAAACCTGGATCGAAAATTAAAAGACATTTTGACGAACTTTTGGAAGATCAACGATTATCGGATTCTAATAAGTACATATTTTAAAGTCAACATTTTTTATAGAGCTTTAGGTATCACAATAATTCAGTTAAATCAGAGATTTGAATGTATGTTTTAGACGGCAAACCTTTTTAGTTTTTTAATGCAGCACTGCTATTATTTTTAACATTACCTGTTTCGGTCGCTTCAGCTGAAAGATGCTTCTCTAAATTAAAAATTGTCAGAAATACACTCACCGGCACGAAAAACGGAGCACTTGCATTTTTTGATTAGATTTAAAATTGTATCCCTTTGTGATGTTTTATTATTACATTTATTACACAAAGGGATACAATTTTAAATCTAATCAAAAAATGCAAGTGCTCCGTTTTTCGTGCCGGTGAGTGTAGTATGGACCAGGGAATACTTTGAAGAACGAGCTATATCTCAATATGAGAACAAGCCTAGTCTATGGCTGCGATACGTAGATGATACGTTCGTAATATGGCCCCTTGGAAGAGAGACACTGGACATCTCAATAATAAAGCCCGATCAATCAAGTTCACGATGGAAATAGAATCGGAAGGCAAACTCCCATACCTAGACGTACTAGTCTAGAATATTGGTGACACGGTACAAACAAAGTATATCGAAAGCCAACCCATACGGGGAGATACCTACACTACGATTCTAACCACCACAATAGCGTGAAACGAGCCAAGACCATATGCTCGGAAGAAGAAGACCTTAAACGGGAAATTGAAATAATGACAGAAATGCTGCAAGCTAATAGCTACCCAAAAAGAACTCTAAACCAAGCGCTAAAAGAGATGGACCGAAATAAAACACCGGCAGGGGATGAGAAAACGGAGCCAACAACCACGGCCGTAATACCATACATCCGAAGAGTTTCCGACAGACTGAGGAGAATCGGAAACATTTAATATAAGAACTGCCTTCAATTCCACAACAACTCTAAGAGGCATGATGACGCATACCGAGTCTCAGAACGAAGATCAGAGTTCAAAGAACTGCTTCTACAGCGTACCCTGCGAGTGTGGAAGAAAATACATAGGAAAAACACAACGACCCCTACGAGCGAGATTATCGGAACACCGCAAAAATATTAGAAAGGGCAAAACCATCAAATCCAAGATCGCAGAACATGTCTGAAACGAAGACGCCCACCTACAATGGGATAACGCATCAATTGTAGCTAGAGAGGAAAACAGGTTCCGTAGGAAGCTGAAAGCAGTGGCGTATTTATGGGGGGGGTCCAGGGGGTCTAAACCCCCCCCGTAGCTAACTTAAAATGGTAAATATTAAAAGCCTGTTGAACTATTTTTGCTTCTTCAGCATCTACTTTTCAAAAGTTTGGCATTTTATTGTAAGTACGCATATTTAGGCAACACATTACAAAACAATAAAACATTATCAGTTAGTTCTGTTTCATGCAGAAAAGGCTGAATGGTTTGGTAATTTTATCCATTCACCACAATGTGGAAATACCGGCCTCCGAAGTAATTGACAACTTAGCGAAGAATCCTAGGCGACTTCCATTTGTAATATAATAAGAATAACTTTACTTTATTTGATATAAAATAATGTGTAATGACATTTGTAACAATATAGGAATAGGTAATGATTCATCAGTCGTTTTTTTGGGAGCATTAAAATCGTGTATTTAAAGTCAAAATTCTCAAAATTTTCCGGGGGAGGACCCCCGGCCACCCCACTTTCTGGGGGGTTCTCCGTACCACCCAGACCCCCCGATATTTGTCCGTTGAAAGCAACTTTTACATTTCGATTTTAAGAAGCTACATACAAAGCGCTGGCAGTAGAACCAATTAGCCAGGTTAGCGCAGAACTAAAGCCCATTTGAATGCCACTACTGCGTAGAGAATTACAAAAATAGTCTACTGCGCATGTAGCGGTAAGATATAATATGTAAGATTACAACTAAAATATATAACGCTGGTGGCCTAGTGGTAAGAGTTGCAGACTAGTAATCACAGCGATCAGCGGTCCCAGGTTGAGACCTCGGGGTAGACAAGAATTTACGTAGAGAAACGTATAATATCAGTCCTTCTCATGACTAACCAGGAACACCTGAAGACGGAAGTAGATCAAAACTCCCGAAACGTTGTGTGATATACACCCTAGACAGTGGAAAAAGTCCGATAAAACATATCAGAAAGTGCTCACTTTTGCACTTGATGTTGACTTTTATATTCACTTTGCAATACAACCCTTTCCGTACTGGAATTCTATGATCCGCACTCAAGATTTTGTTGTGCGGTAATAGTATATTATTATATGAGCGATTATGACAGCCATTATTCACGAAGATGACATTTGCGCCACAAGCCGAAGGCGCGTGGCGTAAGTCATCTGAGTGAATAATGGCCATAATCGCGAATATAATACGATATTTTATCTACTCCTATGCAATAGGAGCCTTGTGTTCATATTTCAGAATTATGACATTTGCGACAGCTGTTAACTTCAAAAGTCATTTAATAATAAGAATGAATTTTGTGATTGGCTACAACCTATTGAATAATGAAAATAGAATTATCTGATTGGTTGCAATTTGCAAACTATTGAATAATGAAAATAGAATTTTATGATTGGCTGCAAACCGTGAATTATGAATCATAATTCATGGCCATTGTGCAGTAGGAGTAGATAATTAGTATATTATGATACGAGTTTTATAAGAAGCATTTTGTAGCACGCACGGATTTAGGGTACGACGAGCGAAGCGAGGAGTGCCCTAAAGGAGTAAGTACTACAAAATGCCTTATAAACGAGGTATCATACAGTATTTTATCTACTTTGCCACTTTTTTAAGCAAAAAAATGAAAATTTTTAGTATTTTTATTATAGCATCGCTTTGTGTTTATTACGATACGCAAACGCATATCGTAATAGCCTCAGTACGAACGCAAAGTAGATAAATTTAATTGCAAAACATTTTGACAGAAGACATCAACATTTAGTCGGCTATTTTAATATTTTTATTTAAAAAAGCATTAATGCAATGGCCATAATAGCAAAGCTATTGATATCAAGCATGGTTTCTGTTCTTGTCCCGTTGCTTTTGTGTTTTTAAGTTTCGTGTTTGTTTTTTTAGCTTAACAGTAACAAACAAGTTTGTTGTGTTCTAACTTTCTTGTAGTAATAATAAAAAATATGGTTGGCATAAAAAATGTTCAATGGAATGTTCAGATTTTACTTTACACAAGTTTTAATTAATATAGCAAAGAGCATTATGCTCTTTGATTATAGTGTAATTTTTTATTTTACTCACTTTTTATTTTAATCATTGCAAATTTGTAACGGGTGTTTCAATAAGAACACAAATTGTCCGATTTTTAGTTATTGAGCGCTACACGAAAGGAAAACGCCTTATCATCGTGAAAACCGATTACAAAAATGGAGAAAGTTACGCTGAAACCGTTCGCAAAGTTCGTGGATTTTTCAGTAGTGAAAGTGCACCAAATCTGTCCACTGTCTAAATATTGATTAAGAAATTGGAGAAAACTGGATCAAATGTGGACAGAAAATCCCCTGTGCGTTGTCGTTCCGGTCGGTCTCTAGTAAACATTGCAACTGTGAATGTGAGTGTCACTGAAAATCAACGAACGTCACTAGACGTGATAACGGAGTTCCCGTGGCCTCAAGTGCAAGGTATGGACCTGGAAGACATGTGGTTTCAGCAGGACGGCGTACCTTGCCACACTGTGGGTGCGATTTTTTTCTTTGTTTTTACTTCCTTTTACAATAAAGGCAAGCTTTTGAAGAAAATCGCATAACCGGAAGTAGGTGTTTACTTTTGCGATTTTTCAGTTTGTTTCGATTTTTCCAAAAACGGCTTTAACGATCTTTTTCAAACTTCACATTTTTATTACATTTTTAATGTGTATTGCTGTGAGATAGGTGATTTTCCAGTTGAATACTTCTGAAATGGGTTTCTTTTGTTTTTTTTTCTATTTTTTTATTAACTCCTATTTTAAATAGAACTCCCGGTATATTATTACAGTTTTGAATTTAGCTTAAAATTCTAGAGAAAATTGGTCTCTTCAACTAAGACTCTATTTTGTACCGTTTTTGTTGAATTAATTTTTGAAAATTTTTGGCAAATGCTTAAAAATTGAAATTCAAATTTTTGGCTAATTATAAGATCACTGTAAAAAGAAGTTGTGTGCGTGTATCACACCAGATTTTTAAAAAAAATCTCAGGTGTATGCGAATAACTCGAATAATTACGCGCAATTACTGAGATAGAGCCCCAACTCTAATAAGAAAACGTCATATACAGGGTGTCCCTGAAAAGGAGGCCAATCCTTTAAAAAGTTAATCATTTATAACCCCCTGTATAATCACTACCAATTTTTTTTCTGAATAGTTACTTTAATTTAGAGGCTATTTTCTCTCTTACAAAATTTTAGTTGGGTAAACGGTTTAGGCACAAAAAATATTTTCTAAATTTCTGCAAGCCTGAATCAGTAATAACGTAAAACTGGGCTTGTAGGGATTTACAAAATATTTTTTTTTTTGCTAAACCGTGCACCCAACTAAAGTTTTGTAAGAGAGGAAATAGCTTCTAAATTAAAGTAACTATTCAGAAAAAAATTGGTAGTGGTTATACAAAGGGTTATAAATGATTAACTTTTTAATTTTTTTTAACCCTATTGCTTCTGACCTTCCGCCTTGCAGGCCAAGCTCCTTCATGGGGTGTTAGTGCTTCATCATTATTTTATTAGTATGCCACATTTTCATCATTCTGAAATTTCTCTGCTCCGCCACTGTTTAATTTAGCTGAGAAACAAACCAAATTCCTATCCATAACTGTTTATACCCAACCTGTTATTTTAGACAGCTGTCGGAAGCGTTGCATCTGACAGTCCATCATCATGGCTGACGATAGTGGTGGTGTCATTGAAACTTTTTATATATTCTATAATTTTATTTCTTTAATATGTTTAGTAACCTACCTCTGACGATTAATTTGAATCTCCTGAAATGTCAAAGAGTAGGAGAACAGGAAAAAAGCAACATACAAAAAGCCTCGGAGGTTAGTTTACCTTTTATGGCAGTTGTGTAATGTTACAGTTTTCTTGTTTATAGATGTAACCATAAACGACTTTGCTAATTCAGCAGTATGCAACAATCGTTTAAAAAAGTCCACAAGCAACGTAACAACTATTATAAAGCGAATCGAGCACGACAAGGCTTGGGATGAAAACGACGATGTCGAGGACGACTTTGATTTGGTGCGGGAAGAGAATGAGGATGGAACTTTCTCTGTAGTATTAAAAAAGACAAATCGTCGTCGTCAGAGAAGCATGCGAGAAAGTGACCTGGACAAAAATGAAGATGGCAGAAGTTATCCCCTCGATATATGGTTTTTAATATCGGATCATATTAAACCGGAAGATGTTGGAAGATTTGCAGGTATATGCAAAAGTTCGTTTGCAGTAGTATGTACTGCTAAGTTTTGGTTCAGTTTGTACAAGAGACATTATCAAAGTGTCCCCACTTTACCTGAGCGTTTGCAGCCCGAGTGCATGTTACGTTTTTATGGATTACGAACTTCAGTGATCCGTTCTCTGCATTACACATATACTCCTTTTATCAATAGACTTAAAACAATTACAACTTTTGAAAAGCACCCCGATATACTGAAAAAACGACAGTGCGTCTTAATGTGGCATCAAAAACAAAGCAAGGATTGGCTTTACTACTTCAAATTGAAAGAGAATTCCACTGCAGCTCTCCCTCATTCACGCAGGGGTGAAAGCCGCCATCAGCCTGATTTGCTCGAGATGCTAGAAGATGTGTCGGCCAATCCAGATGAAAATTGTCGAATTCTGCAGGTGACTTGCTTGCATTTCATTGCTGTCCCTCCAGTATTAGGTCTCACTTTGACATCGGTGTCTCTCACCTTATCACAGGGATTTCGTCACCACCGCTTACAGCTAGGGTTTGGGTCTGGGGTGCAAACTTGCTGCTACAATGCCTTAGGTGGCAGCAACAATACCACAGTCATTCTGGATCCTGTGATCAATGTGAAGGTGCTGGATTGGTGGCACCCTCATTATCCTCACAACCACAACATCGAGTATTTATTGAACCAAGAATAACTACACACATTCTCTGCATGGTTGATCAAAGGGTATTGCCAAGCTTGCATTATCCTAGTTGCTTTATGCAGTAGCTCTGAATTTGCCTCATCTTGCATTCCCCAAAATTTTTTGTAAATAAACGTATATTTTAAATTAGATTTTGTTAATTTTTTTACAAATTTATTCTCATTGGAAATTGTGTTTTTTAATTTTTTTAGATTAGGTAAGGTTTGGTGGAATTTTTATTTAAAAAAAGTGTGAGATAGTTGCATTTTTTCGAGTGATGAATTTGTTTGAAACTCGTGAATCATGTTATTATTCATAATATCTGTACAATTTACAGGGTTTGTAGGTGTAACTGGTATATTTTTTTATAGTTCATAATTATACCACATGGATATACAGTTCATTAAATATTTTTATGTTTAGTAAAGAAATCGTACTACAATCAAGATTATCGCATTTCTACAAATACAGTTCAAAATCTAGATGACACTTGCCTGTAATAGATGTTCAACAGAAAGAAAAACAGCGGGTCCAGGGTTCCGTGGTCGTTTGTGTCTTTGGCAAGGACAGGTCATTTTTGTTTCATACGCTTTAAAGTGACATGTGCTTTGTGCACAAACAACCAACCTCACTTTTAGCAATCATTACTACATTTCACTTAACTTTATTTTGTACGCGTGAAAAATAGACGACAGCGTGAAACAATAATTAAACAGTACTGAAAGATTAGTGAGAATACTCTGACCCGGTAGAATTGAACTGGAACTTATCAAATCTTAACAAAAACGTACACATGACATTTTCTATTTGATAATTGATGAACAAATAAATATTGCATTAATGGCTGAATGTTTTTGTAACAATATATAGAGGGATCTAATAATATATACATAAAATAAATAGTTGAAAATTTAAGTGTTTATAATTTATTTGTTTTGAGTTTAGCATTGCCTCCACTATCAATCAAAAGTACAAGTTTTGAAAATGTTTAATGAAATGTACAAAAGCTTAATGTAGTTTAAAAAATGCCACTGCATATGATTGCCAAAGTAGAGCAGAATTAGGTTTTTTCCCCACCGGCTCAATTTTGTGATTCCCTTTTGGGCTCAAGGGTGTGGGTTGTCTCCTTACCTGGTGTAGCCTGATGTATGTGTGATAATTTTAAGCCTATTAGTGCCAGTGTATGTGTAGAATGGTAGAAAGCAAATCTTTTGTACATTTCTTAGTGATTAAATTACTGACTGAGGCGTTTTTGCAATTACGTTAGTTCTTAAAATTAAGTTTATCAATAAGTGTTAACTATTTTCATATTGTACACATTGTTTCGTAAATATACATTTTTTTTAATATGCGAGTGTCTCATTTTTGCTGTTTACATATGGATTTATTCTTATTATAACGATAACTGTCTAAAACAACTGTTGAAATTAAAATATTCTGAAAGAATATTCACTTCAAAGTAATGTGTTGTTTGAGATAGAAATGTATAGATTAATAGTCTGGACAAAATGTAATGTAATGCCATATCTGCACACAACAGTACATCGGTCGTTTGTGGTGCTTTAATATAAAAGGGATCATCTTATGTGCTCTTTGAGATAGATGTCGCCTTTAACAGTACCTTTGAGAAAAGCCGGTTCAGACCGATTGCCAAATTCAATAAAGACATGCCAGACAATGAACTTTTGGTTTCACTACAGCCATCTCGTTCTACATGTATACCATAGCATTGTTTAAAAATATTCCAAGCTGATAAGAGATGTAAAACTATGTGTTTAGCTTATTCAATTAGTCAATGTAGTACGTTTGCACTTTAAGAGGCTGATATAATTCTTTCTTAGAAAGATTTGTTTTGAAATTACATTTTTAGAATTAAGCCAGTCAATTATTTGTTGTTTCTTGTAGGAAGTCAGCAGTTGTTTTGCTAATATGTGCAGACTGATATGTTGCATTATCCATGACAAGTATTTATTTATTTTGTAAACTATGTAGGTCATAGTTGGTCTCTTACTCATGGTTTATTGAGAAATTAGGCCCAAATAGAATCGAGATGACACTATGGTGTCTGTGTTTGGAGAAACTCGATTCAGTCGCACACGAAATGTCTAAAGCACGGAAGAGACTTTTGAGATGTATCGCTAATGCGTGCAACGAATATTTTTAAAAATTATCGTAGACACTGCTGTTTCTTTATCTACTTGAATTGTGTGTCTACGTATTTAAATAACTGTAAAAGTAACGCTTTAATAGTGATGTGCATAGTATAAACACTAGACAAGTAGACATAAAGCAGAATTTTCATTACCCCTTGCCCATATAATCAAAAATTATTTTCATCTAAACATCAGCCAAGTTAGGAAGGCAAGCCAAGTAAACAAATGCATGTGATCGCTGAAAACCACGTGATGGAAAGGCGTTCTGCGGTTGGCCGTTTCGAAGAGAAAGTCTAATACCGCTTCTGCGCGCCTTTCCACGTGAGGAGGAATGAGCGTTGTTTTTTTGTGCGGTAATTTTTTGCAGTATCAGATCTTAGCCAGACGTTTTCGTAAAATGCGCACCGTGTGAAACTGGTTTAAGCCGCTCTGAGAACTGTTAATCTTTGTTTACATGGCTCGCCTTCGTAACATGGCTCAAGTTTAGTATGGCAATGGAATAGTTTTAATTTATAAATGTAACTACGTTTATACTTAATGTAAAAATTTGACATCTGATTTTTAAGTGACTTATAGTTGCATTCATAAATTGGGAACTATTTCATGGCCATGCTAGATGAAAATAATTTTTGATCAAACTATGCTTGACGTCAAACTTGGCATTTGATTTTTAAGTGACTTACGACATGGCTTATAAAGAACACTAATCTGAGGTTTACTTTAATTCGTCGTTAAAACAAATAAAAGCGCATCAAAACGTTACTGCTTACCACAGTTTATTCATTAATACACAAATTTTGATGAGCTTTTGTTTATTTTAATAATGAATTAAAGTGGTCTTTATAAGACTGACTGTTATAGTTGCATTCATAAATTAGGAACAATTCCATAGCCACACTAGATGAAAATAATTTTTGATATACTATAGATGTAGCTAGTAAATTACCTATAGCTCTTTTAAGCAAACTTTCGTTGCACGTAACTATGACATCAAAATCTGTACCACCATAATAATAGAAAACTAAATTTTTGCATACGGCAAAAAACATATATAATTAACATGTGAGGTTGGCAGCTCTGAGTGCAGTTGCATATAAGTGTAATTTTTTATTTAAATTTTAAGTATTTAGTATCAAAAGTGACAACTAAAGTTATTGTTGAGAGATGACGCAAATGCATTTGGAAAGTCATGCAAAGGAATTTGTTGCTTCATTAATATCATATTTTTAACAGAAACATGGTAATGGGGGCTCTTTTATATTGTTGAATGCCGTCACGAAGGTAATTGACAGTCTTTTTAATTAGCTAATGTACATTATAAAACTTTACTTTAGCAGGTTGCGGCAGCATTAGATATCAGTATTTCAACAGTAAGCTATCTCACTACATAGTGAAAACTTGACTTTTTCCATTTCTAAACCTGTTACTTGTATTGATAACTTCACTGAGGCTGCTATTCGAAATACGATATATGGAATGTACGGATAAAGTAAGCTTAAATGATTTTAATATAACATATTTAAAGTATTAATGGATATATTTTGCTACATTTAAATAATCTTGTTTTTAGAACAGCATATAACCTTTTATAATTTATGAGAAAATGTGTCAGAGGAAGAAGGCAGTCAAGCGGCCTTGTACACGGTCTTAAAAAAATATAGTATTTAATTGGAAAAGAATAATTCTCGAAGAGGTGTCATGGAATTGAACAATTTTTATTTCAACGTAGAAGTTTTTTGGATCCCTATGCTTTTTGATGAGACGTGGATATTCTAGAATGGCACTATAGGTTGCTGTAGGCAAGACATTGATTTGCAAACTGTTAAAGTTTTGCTAACATACTGGCAACACCGCACCACACAATTCTTGTTGCATTGTTAACTTATGAATGTTAATGAAAAGATTCAAATAGGCCCAGAATTGGTATTGTATTTATTGCAACAGTAAGAGTCACTAGTAAACATTGATAATTATATAAAATAAAACATGATTAGCAATAACTGTAATTAATCAACAGAGGTTAGTGATTGAATAAAACAATATCGTTAGGGTTGCGATCAGCTTGTATTAAATTTTGTGCTTAATTAGGCAAATGTAGGTAAGTTTGTGATGACTGACAGATTAATTGTGTAATATCAGGACATGATAATGATGTCGCATTAGTGCAAAGGTGTTTTGAAGCGTTACGGAGGTTTAATGCAGCGTTCGCATTCATGTTGAAATGCCAACAATTGATGACACAGTTAAATGGGTTATAAAGCAGTGCAATAAGGCATATAAGAAGCAACCTGAGAATTAGTGAAGATTATAAAAAGGTGCTAGTGGCGTGTTAATTAGTGTTAACTAAAAGTGAAAAGTGCGACTAATTGCGAGGTTATAGTTTCCTGAATGACATTTACAAAAACAATTAGAAATTAAAATGAAAGAATGTACACTTACAGATAAATAAATGTAAATCATGTTGCTAAGGTGACCTAGAGAGTTTTCTGTTATTGTTTATTGAGGAAGCCAAGCTGCAAGCTTGTGTAAGTTGGCTCCCTGTGCGTTTCGTTTATTTGCCTGTGTGCGGAGGTCAGCTGTGGTTAAATCGGCAGTATTCCGCAGTGCAGTTCCAGAGTAAATTAGATCTGGAGCATGATCGTCTTTGGAGCTGAGATTGTACAAGTTTTGGAGCTGCGGGAAATGGACTGAAAAGTGCAGCACCTGGCCTTATTCGTGGTCTATACGCAGGTTGCAGCAGCAGCAAGCTCGCCAGGAAGCAGATACAAGCTTGGCGTCCTTTCCAATTGGAGCCTGTGCGAGTTTGCCTTTTAGAGCCTAGATTCTATAAGATTGGGAGCTGCGGGAAGCGGACAGCAAAGTGTAGCACCGACAGGAGGCCTTATTCGTGGTGTATAAGTAGGTAGCAGCAGCAGGGACCTTTCCAAGAAGCACGAGCTTCGCGTGCTTTTAAGGAGGCCGAAAGCGAGATCGGCGTTCCTCGAAGAAAAACAAATGCGAGTTGGCGTTCTTTTGCACTTGAAAAGCAAATTACAGATAGCCAAACTACTTGATTATTATAAAAGCATTATTATAATTTACCTGAGGTGAACTGATTGATTGTTGGTTGATTTGTTGTCAAATTACGCTGAATTTCTGTGTTTCCAACAGCTTTGTTTGCGATTAAATATTTTGAAGTTATCTGTCACTCGTCAGAATTGAGCATTTTCCATACAATGGTAAAATTCGTCAAAAGTGTAACAAGCCAACTCTGCAGATGCGGGTCTCAAATTGCTAGCCGGCGCAAAAGTTTTTAATAAGTTGCAAATGGATAAAATATAGAAAGAGCAACATACCTTTATTACAGTGAAACATAATTAAAGAATCATATTTTTAATTAGCCACAGAGAGAGGCAATGACATTCAAACTAAGCTATGTGTGTGTGATCAATCTGATGTACCTATTTATTATATTACAAATAATAACTGTAACAAATAACTGTGATATAAATTACCGTACTCTAGGGTCTTTAAAGACATCATTAAATCAATCGATCATGTTTAATTAATATCCATTAATATTAGCACATGCTTACACTGTTTATGTTTTATTATATTCGATTTAGATATGTTATATGTATATAGTATTCTATATCTCGCCTTTTTTATGTAGTTAGTTATTATATTTGTATGTGTTATTTAATGTTATATGACTGTACTTGCGCATTGTCCTACAATTGGATTTTTCTGTTGGGCATTAAATAAATAAATAAATCTAAATAATAAATTAAAATAGAGAGTTAGTAAAAACATAAAGCATTACATTATGTATAAGCCGTTCACGACCTTTTTGGGACAGAGTTGGCTATGATTTTTTCTTTTCAAGTTGGACTAACTGATTCGATGATGTAGCGGATGCAACTTTTTTTTCTGTCAGTGTCTGTTCGACATTTTCTTGCCACCACATTGCCAGATTTATTATTTTAATATTCGCAAGAAAATAAATGAGATATCAAATGTGTAAAAATAATTTGAATATCCGTCAAATAAAAAGTCAAAATGCCCAAAATAATTTTGTTACAACAAAAAAATTTCCATTAAACGATGCTACTTCCAATTTAAAAAGGACAGACCAAATTTAAAAGAACGCGAGTCGATGTGGAGACTAGAAAATATCCGGCAACGATGTGCCTATTCAGAAAATATAACCTTAAACTGAAAACAACCTAACCTAACACAAAAAGTGTCAATTTTCATGAGGGAGTTTAGCTGCAACAGAGGTTCTGCCAACAAAATTACTAGATGGTCATAGCCTCACCTGACCCAAAAAGATCGTGAACGGCTTATACGGTGGCAACTAATCATTAGGCTTTGTATATTTTCGCAAATGAGAATTTTTGTTTTGCTGCTCTAGTGAGTGAAAAATTCATAATTACTTCCTAATATTTTATTAATGGCATGTACAGTTGTCTCCAATAAAATCAGGAACACCTGAATAGGACTAGTGCCAATATGTTAATATGTTGGTAATGCTTAAACAGTTTTCATGCTCTTAATAGTAATTTACGTAACAAGTTCCGAAAGTGATATTTTACGGGATGAGTAGGAAGTTTCCAGGATGAGCCGTAGGCGAGTCCTGGAATCTTGCGAGACCCGTAAAATCACTTTTGGATCGTGTTACGTACAATATTTTTTCTGGGGGCGTTTATTATGTTAAAAAGAATATGGATGGATACATTACTTATGAACTTTATATTATACAATTACTACTTATAACAATCACTCTCATGAATACATTACTTATGAATATTAATTACACAATTATAACAATTACTTATCTTAATATTATTAGGGATATTAACAGAAGTGGCAGTGTTGCAATTAGTATTAGACGTATTAGTATTTGTACAAGTTTTCGAGATATTAATTTCGTTACGACCTTTTTCAATCTGTGAAGCTATGTGAATTTTGTTTCTTAAAGAATTTTCTACGTATCCCTCTGCTACACTGGTTGATTTCCAGCCAACGTGTCTCTTCAAATTGGTTATACTATCACCACCATCAACTAGTAAAGTGGCTGAGCTCCTTCGTAAACAGTGCCCGGTGTATTCTTTGGGATGCGGTAATTTAAAGAAATTCAGCAATTTTGCAGGCGATATTTCCAAAAGTGTGAATACCAATAGGTTGTGTAGTACATCTTCCGTTTTTGTGTTTGCTTGACGTAATGACAAATATTTTCTGTATAAGGAAATATTATTTTCTTTCCATATTTGTTTTAGAATTAGTAATTTTAATCACTAACATGGTTGTCTTATCTTCTATATCATCTAAACTCATTTTACAAAACTCTTCACGACGACAAGCGCCTGCCAAACCAATTATTAATGCAACCTAAAATATACAAAAAAATTAATCAAAAGGAAGAAGAGAAATTAGATTTAATTATAGTACCTTTGTCATTAGGTAGATATTATCTCCAGCTTCTGATAAGAATTTATCTATTTCTTCTTTATTTAATACTGTTGGTGTTTTTGGTATATAATAATAATGGTGAGCCACTAACACCCCATGAAGAAGCTTGGCCTGCAAGGCGGAAGGTCAGAGCTTCCGTATCCTCGCGGAAACCCAAAACGCTCGGCGAGCGGCAAAGTGATGGAAACGCACGCTCAGCGGCAAAATGTCAACTTTCTGTTGTCAAATTATAGTGAGAAAAATCTACTTTCGATGTCAGTCGTCGAAAAACACACAAATGTTATATGACAAGCGCTGTCATAATAAAAAAACAGGTTGATGTTATTGCCAAGGCCGCCTACATAGATACAAAAAAAATCGTCCCGAAAGTAAAAAAATAGTTCTAAAAGTGAAACAAATTGTCCCGAAAATAGCTACTTTCGGTACGATTTGTGTAAAGTGGTACTTTCGATGTAATAAATCATACCGAAAGTTTTATTTTCGGGATGGCGCGCTGCTCGGCTGCAGAAAAATTACAATTACCTCTAAGTTTGTTACTACGTCATGGAAATTGCAAATCAAAATAGGTAAGGCTAGAATATAACTAATTAAATTTACAAACAGGGAATGTATAACAACAACAATTAAATTAATATTTTGTAATGTCGCAACTGTCTGCAATTACAGCTTTTAATCTACGAGGGTTATGTTTTTTTTCAACCTCAGTAGGATTAAAAACAACGATGAATATGAAACATTTATTGTATAGAAAGTGTTAGTACATTTCTCAGCTACATTTCTACATAATTTCCATTTCGATAAAGACACTATCATACCGTGGCACGAGTTTTTCTATGTCCTTCTCAAAGAACATTGCCGCCTGGTCACTCAGACAAACTATTATGACGGTTTTCAGCTTCTTCTTTAAACTTTCTGCACCACTCTCGCACACAGCCGTCGTTCATAAACTGTACTCATCTGACGATGAATGTTGGCTGCATTATTCTCTGCAGTGTTGAGCTTTCAGCCAGAAGAAATGGAAGTATGGCTTACTACGCTCGCCAAGTGTGAACTGCGCGCCATAAGTCGCAATTTGCTTTCTTCTGGTTGATAGCATAGGCTCTGAAGAGAAGAATTTAGCCAATATTAATCATCATATGAGTACAGTATGTGCGCAAAAATGTTGGAGAAAGTTTAAAGAACGAGACAAAATCCAACGTATACGGTTGGCTGCGCGACCAGGCGGTAATTTTCTTCGAGGTGGGTATAGAAGAACTCGTACCACGGTATGATAGTGCCTTTATTGAAATGGAGATTATGTAGAAATGTCGCTGAGGGGTGTAGTTCATTATCTATACAGAAAATGTTTAATATTTATCCTTGTTTTTTGTTCCTATTCAATCGGAGGTTGAAAATAGAATAACCCTCGTCTCTGTCATGAATGTTAACAAATTCTGATATATTCAGGAGATAAGTTGTGTTGTTAGTTGTTACTTACATTAAACTGAGTAGGTGCTCTTATTTGCGTTCCGCTTGGTAGTCTATCGGCAATTCTTTCTTTTTCGAAATCATTCAAA
Source organism: Agriotes lineatus (assembly GCA_940337035.1). NCBI lineage: Eukaryota > Metazoa > Arthropoda > Insecta > Coleoptera > Elateridae > Agriotes > Agriotes lineatus. Next base: position 50,240,862 of record OW679194.1, on the reverse strand, counting down.
TGACGGGGCATGTTTTCAAATAACAGGGTGGTGACAGTTAGTTTAAATGAGCAGGTTACTAAAGTATTTTTTGCACTTGCGGGACTAAAGTTGGCACTTTAGTCACTTATTTCAGGTACTAAAGTAGCTCATTTAATCTCTAGGGACAGAAGTAATTACTTTAGCCCCTAGGTACTAAAGTAAAAATGTTACCGTATCTATGGTAAATTTATGTACACAGCATTCTTAATAAAATTTGTATTTAAAATTAATCAGTTGGCAGTACTGAAGTGCATTGTCAGTATATGTCAAATTCGAGGTTAGTAGGTTAGGTTTTGTTTGTTATTTGACACACACTGACGCAAAACTTAACCTGCAAATCTCAAATTTGATATAGACTGACAATACACTTCAGTACTGCCAACTGATTCAGGCTATCCAGGGCCTGCTGCAATTCAGTTTTTAAAAAATCACTCTGTACACAACATTCTTATAAAATTCGTATTTGTCAGTTTCCAAATTGACAGATTTCAAATTTTTCAAATATTTGATGATAATGTTCCCAAAAGTGCAAAAAATAGCGTATACCACGCGGGAATAAAGTGCCTAAATCCCTTGAGTGATTATTTCCCTCAGGCCCTACGGGCCCTCAGGAAATAGTATTCACTCGCGGGATTTAATGATGCACTTTAGTCCCTCATGATATAATATACTATTTCTAAAAGTTGAGTTTAGATTGGGAAAAAATAGGAGAGCACTGTAGCTAGGGAGATTTTGGACCACTTTTGACCTTGACGTCTTTTAAGGTCACGTGGCGAGGTCATTGATCTCGGAGAGGTCAAGGTCACGTGGTTAGATTTCACTTCCGGTTCCCACGATGAATTTTTGAGGCTAAAAGTCTAATTTTAATTTTTTTTCAAAAATATGGAAAAACAAGATTCCCACGATGAATTTTGGGGTTAAAAGTCTAATTTTAAAATTTAACAAGATTACAGAATTTTCCCAGGCTCAACCGGATGTGAGTCATTGTCTGCTCTAGACTTGTTTAACAGGGTGTGAGCGTCTGGGAAAAATTTACGCCGGATGTTATTGTCTGTGCATTTGCTGAATGCAGTTAAAAATAATTGAATGGAGTCTTTGTTTGAGAAATGTGCAATGTTGCTAAAAATAAACTAGAGTTGGCTGTACTTATCTGCCTCGCAAGCTCGGCAGATAACCCGTCCAGCCTCGCCACATAAACGATAGCTTTTGCTCCTAATAACATAATATACTATTTTCGACAAGCGTCAAAAAAGGGGACATTCGCGCATCGCTATCAATGCGCGACGTTTGCATTTTTTAACGTGTTGAAAAATAGGATATTTATTTACGTTACCATTGACGACGTGAAACAATACATTTTGAGCACTAGAGCACCAAAAATTTTCGCGTACTACGTCGCGAAATAATATTGATATTCTTGTTTGATGGTAGTAGAAAAAATGTTGTTTGTATTACCTGCGTTAAGTGTTTTTGTGCGTTGGAATTACTTTGTGGCATTCTCACGTACAAAAACACTCACTTCGCGTACTTAATACAAAAATTACTATTTAATTGATTTTTCTACAATCGTGTCAAAATGACAACTTTTTGTACAGTTCCTAGTGTCAAAAGTGACTTTTGTAGCACTCTTAATATTAGCCCTCGAATTACGTCTTTTTAACACGTTGCCATTGCAGGCGTGTTTTAATAAATTATTGAAACACGCTTTGCCGTAAGTTTGAATGTCAACATAACCTAGAATATCTAACACAATGTGACGGAAAAAGTGTCACCGAACTAAGTGTTTATATTTCTGTTACGATCGTAGAAAAAATAGCGTATGATACACGTGTAAAAGAGCCACTAAAGCACTAGCGACGTTAAAAGCACTCCGCTAGCGCGTCGTGCTTTTAAACTCGTCGCACGTGCTTTAGAGGAGTACTTATACACTAGTATCATAATATACTATTATGACATACTAGCGAGATGCCCTTACTTTGTCGGTCTACAAACTGTTTTTCGTTTAAATCTATAGTGCCTCCTCCCTGACTCAATGCGCTAAACCAACAAACGCTGCAAAATAATATTGTAGGTAAGAAAAAAATAATATGCTTCCTAAAAAAGTATTCCATCATTCTTTTATGCTACCTGGAAATGTATATGTAATTGTCGTTCCTTTGTATAGATTGAATAAAATTAATAAAAAATGTAAGTAGAAATTAAATGTTATATTCATAAGTTAACAAGATATCTGTTTCCACCACTTGGGGTTGAATTTTGGAAATTCGTCCTATCCCATTTTATTTTAAACTCAGTAACATTAATCTCTCGCCTTCTTTCTCTAACCCCCTTTTTACTGCTTTTCACTTTTAGCACCTTCTTACCTCTTTAGGAGTAAAATTAAAAAAAAACTTTAAACTTTGATTTTAAAAAGACACATATATGCCAAAAACCGATGGTGTGATTCAATAAACGCAAGAGATATGAAAGGTTCTATAATTTGCCCCTGAATCCAGATCCGTACTTTTAGGAGTTGATTCGTGCACAATTCTAATCTACGTTTTTACGAAATTGTATAAGTAACCCTTCTAAGCAAAAACAAAATCGATATCTCATCGGGCCTAAGAGATATTGAAATATTCAGGAAAACACATTTTATTCTTTTTTATCTTCTTAGGGGTAGAATTTTGAAAACTCCTTTCCTAACACTTCCCTACATAACTGAAGGCCCCTTCCTGCCAAATTACAAGTTCTTGGTTCCAGAGAGGACAGCTCTGTGTTGTTGAGTCAGTGCTAGATTCTTTGTACATATACAGTGACCGCAAAAAAGTTGGCATCAAATGGGAAAGTTTTTTGTTTTTGATTTTTCAAAAAAAAATTTCACGACAATAATTTGTGCTTGCCTAAAAACTTATTTATCCCTATCATATATACCGAGATATGCCGATATACCGAGAACTTAATTAGAAAATGGCGTTTTTCGAAATTGGCAAAATACAAATAGTGCTATTTTTTGGAAATTAAGTAAGATTTCAATGAGATTTTTTAGAGTGTGTTAGTCTTAGCTGACCGAATAACCTCAAGTTTATAAAACACTTATTTTTCTTTAACTTTAGTAAACATTTAATTTTTCAATTTTGTTAATATTTTTCAAAATTTCACATAAATACCAAGTCAATTTTTTAGGTGAAGATATAATATAAAATGTTAATTACTCCGTTAGATTTTTTGTTATTTACCGGAAAGTAATATGTTCGCATAATTTTTACGTTTTTCATGCAAGGCGCTTTTTAGGAGAAATATTTTTCAATTCTAATTAATATCTACTTAAATTCTAATCTAGCCCTGTTAATAAATTACTGTTACAAAAATCCTATAAGTGTTCTTTAATGTTGTTGAAATGAGGAGATTTTTCTTTATACAGTTTACATGTTTAAATGTCTCCTCATTGAGACAACAGTAATTAACATTTATTTTTTCCAATTATAAGTCTTTAAAGTATTCACATAAAAAATTGAACTTTAAAATTACGTCTTGATATGTGAAATTTTGAAAAATATTTAAAAAACTGAAAAATTAAATTTTAACTAAAGTTAAAGAAAACTATGTATTTTCTGGCCTTCCGATTGTTCAGTTAGCTAAAACTAAAAAATATTGCAATTTTATTTAATTTCCGAAAAATTACACTTTGGATTTTGGCATTTCGAAAATCGCCATTTTCTAAATAAGTAAAAATTACTCGGTATATATGATAGGGGCTAAATAGGTTGTTAGACAAGCACAAATTATTGTTGTAAAACGTTTTTTTGAAAAATCAAAAATAAAAAATGTTCCATATTTTGGCGGTCACTGTGTATTATAGCAGGATACGCGTTTCAACCCCTTTGTGGTGGAATTTTGGAATTTGTTTTTACCCAATTTTATTTTAAAATGGACCCATAGTAATAGCTATTAACATATCTAGGAATGTTATGAGTATCATAACTGCCGCACATGTTGGTTTTGAAATCCGAGCTCGTAGAGCGAGAATTTTAAGTCACCTAAGGCTGTTATGGTTCACAACATCCATGGTTTGTTCAATAGTTCACCGGTTGCAGTATGGTAATGGTTGTACAGATACAGTTGTTTCAGTATGGTAATGGTTTGTTACGGTCTAAAACGACATTTACGACACCGCGCCAGCTCATGCAAAGAGCTAAACGCTAAACGCCTGACGCGGGCGATAACACTAAAAATCGGGAGAATAACTCCCATAGCACCGTTGCCCTGCCCGTAACAAGATATGCCGACTAGACTCAGTGAAGCAAGGGGTGGTTTAGCATGAGATAACCGAAGGGTAACGGCCTAATAAACGGTAAACAGTGATAAAATAGATTGAGTGCCACCACAGTTCCATCAATATGAACGAAAATGCAAACGTAAGCCCACAGTGAAACCGGGAAGCAAGTGAGCCTATCTTTCAACTTTTCACCTTGGCAAAATCCAAAAGCTAAACAGGATATAGTAGAATCGGTGTGTACAGCCTTACGACTTCCGGTACTGCGACGACGAGCGCCCTGACCTACCTGTGACACTTACAATTTCTTTCAGGCTCCACTTCACATCGATCTTACACAGTGAATAACTCACCCTAAAAATAAGCATGCACAGGCGCGGGGGGAAATCACAAGACAGCATATAATCAACTGATCTATTAGTCTAACACATGAATTTATATACACGGGCGCCGACGTTCGTCAGCGTACAAAGTAAGAAAACAGTCTAAATTAATGCGAGAATATGGTTCCAAATGCGAGCCCAGAATAGGTCACCTCCACTTAATTTAGTGCGAGAATATGGTTCTAAGTTCGAGCCCAGAATAGGTCACTTTCGCCCTACTTTAATGCGAGAAAATGGTTCTAAATACGAGCCCGGAATGGGTCACCTTCGCTTAATTTAGTGCGAGAATATGGTTCTAAATTCTGGCCCAGAATGGGTCACTATCGCCTACTTTTATGCGAGAAAATGGTTCTAAATACGAGCCCAGAAAGGGGCACTTTGCTTACTTTAATGTGAGAAAATGGTTCTAAATACGAGCCCAGACGGGGTCACTTCGCTTACTTTAATACGGATATTTTTAACGCAACCACAAAGCAAAAGAGCACAAATATTACATGCAGTTATCTAACGGCTAACTTCTATACACGCTACCTTATTTACTGCAGATTGTCCTGTCCTCACGGTCGGTGTCGGAAGCTCGTCTCACAGCGTAGGGAAGCCGCAAGCCGTAGCTGTACTCGTGGATGACGCATACTCCGGGATACCTTTTCGTAGGGCTCGATGCGGGACCCTCATGAAGAAGACAGGGAGACCTTTATTTACACGTCCTCGAAGATTTAATCACAACTGATTAGCGGAAAATTGCTTCTATTGATTTCGAGACTACAGCACGTCAGTCGACGAAAGGAGTAGCACCAAACCACACAACTGGTCACTTTAACAGCTAGACACGCTCTCTAGACAGGCCACCCATGCTTCCGAAGACGCGCGGGGCGGCTCGAAGCCACGCTCTCGAAACCAGCTTGCAGCGACCGTTAGCAGCTAACTTCCAATACTGACTGACTCAACAAAACTGGCTTGCGCTGCCGATCGGCAAGCGCGGTCACACCGCAGACAGACGAAACATTCAAAACTCTCTGTCGTTCTCGAAAGCTTGTGCCTTGAATTTACTGCAGAAAGCACGCTCAAAAGCCAAGCTCGCGACGGCGGCAGAAGCGATAACAGCCCAGGTGCGAGCAAGACGGCTCAAGGCCAGAGCAGCTGGGCGACGATTTCAATAAAATTTTATGCACACTTAACTTTAGGCGGAAAAATATTACAGAAAGCTAAGTACAAGCGGGGTCGTAATCTTGAAATATCGGTATATAACTCGTACATACATAAGACTTGAAAATGTCCTGACAGGTTGCTATGTACGGTAAAGGGCTATTACCGTACAGATACAGTAATGACTTAGTTACCAGCGTACTTTTGTATATTTAAAGAAAGGCTTAATATCCTAAAACCGATTTCCTAACTTCTCCCCAGTGGACTACTACTCACCTATTATAGGGTACGTTGAAAAATAACATTTATAAAACTGTACCAGCTGATAAAAAACCAACTGTAGCAAAATATCACTACTTCTCTGAAACAGATCAGAAGACGAGACTCGCGAGGGCAGATGCCAATTTAAGAACACGTGCAGTTATATTTAAGAGTGAAAGGCCGAGAGTTTAAGCATCTGCTTTTGTAATGTTTTTGCTGTGTTTGTTTTCATTGCTTTTATTATTTTTTGTAAATAAAAATTAAATAGTTTGGTCTGTTTTGCTTCCACGGCTCTTATTTTCTACCTCATAGTCAGAAAACTTATCAGTTACTACAAAGGGAGGTGTGTTTCTATTCCCATAGCACTCTTAAAATCTGTAGAAACCATATATTTCGATAAACTGATTGCTAAAACATTTTTGAAGAAAGAACTGCATCCAATGGAGAGAAAATCAAATATGGCGCCAATAAGAAAAAAGCTGACAATCGATTTTTCGGCATCTTAAGCGCAAGTGCAATTGTAATACTTATTATTTTTCAACTCCTTATGAAAGGTGTCTGAATAATATTTGGATTACAACATAAAAATAAAAACCAAAATTGCAAATTTCAGTTTTTTTTAGGTAAATTTCTTTTCAGATTATTAATCAGCAGAAAAATACACAGCTTTATCTGAAGTTAACCGACCTCGTATCTCTTAAGACAATCAATATCCTGTATATACAGTGTGTCCACAGAATCATTCTCAACATGGGGATCTCCCTTAATAAAAGAGGTAGAGATTTGATTAAATGGGATGAAATCCTCCTCAGGTAAAGTTCTACCAAACCCTATAAATAAACTTGGGATATTCAACGTAGTTCAGGAGCAGTAGCGAAAATAGTTTATTTTGGATGTTTTGATTTTACTGTATAACTCGTCTAGTAAGAGGAAGCCCAATTTAATTTGCACATTCTTGAGACACTTTTGTAGTAGCAATCTAGTGGTGTATTCAGATTTTTGAAAACTGTTATAGCAGTTGAGTTACAAAGGACAACTTTATTCTTTCTTATGGGACTCATAGTTTGCTATGACGTCTTTGAATAGAAAATTGCGTATGAATATGCGAATGAATGAATATGCAAAAGACGCAAAGCACTTTTATCTTGAAATATACATACAATTTTTTGGACGGTTAAGCATATTATTAAGGCAAAAAATCATTATTATCTAATTTTATTAATTGACAATAAATTTAGAATTACTCGCGTAGTCTATGACATGTGAAGCGATTATTTAAACAAATGACGGGCGTTGTCAAGGAAACATCCTGACGTGGCTAACTATTTTGCTCACGCTGAAACCCAAAACGCTCGGCGAGCGGCAAAGTGATGAAAACGCTCGCTCAGCGGCGAATATCAACTTCCTGTTGTCAAATGACATCGAGGAAATTCTACTTTCTATGTCAGTCGTCGAAGAAATATAGTTTGGCATCTACAAATAACACATATACGTATTAATTTATGTACATAGAATCTAATAACCATGGGCCAGGCAAGAAAATAAACAATGCTATAAATGAAATAAGAAAAATGAACATCAAGATTATGGGCTCCAGTGAAATGAGACCTCCCCACCTTCTAATTACTTCAGTATCAATGATTATAGAGTATACTACTCCGAAGAACATCAATATGGAGTAGAAATTATTGTAGAAGGACTTTACGCCGAAGAATGCGTGTAGTCTACAGAAATTGTATTGTCGGAGTGGAGATTGTGTGGGAGACTTGCGCTGCCATTATAACGTCTGCATAGTTTTATGGGGAATTACCTTTTCTGCCGTTACACCCCGCTCGAGGGGAAATGCATCCTATCGATTACAAATTTTGCCTTTCGATCGGCATTCATGTTGGAGTTTCGGTATCAGCCCTTAGCGGGGTCGTCGCCTTCTGGTCATTTAAAATTAATTCTGATTGAGGCAGGCCATGTCGGGTGGTGCGAGAAAGAAGTTTGTGATCGCGTAGTGAAAGGATGTTCTACCCTGGAGCTTACATCAAGTCGGCTACAGGCCGGATTATAAACGTTAAGCGCTTTCATCGTCATTATCATCATTATCAACCAACCTCACTGTTCCACTGCTGGACATTATGTCTGCTCAAGATGCTTCTATTTTCTTCTATTCTTGGCAGTTGCAGCCCAGTTGGTCGAAATTATTTTAAAGTCGTCTGTCCATCTAGTTTCTAGTTGTAGGTCTTCCTCGATTACGTTTATTGGCTTTTGGTCGCTACGCAATGGTCTTGTTTATTCATTTACAGTCCTTTATTATTTCATGCGACCGGCCCAATCCCACTTTTGCTTTTTAATGTGCACTATAATGTCCCCAACGCCAGTTCTTCTTCGTGTTTGCTCGTTTCTGCCTTCGTCTCTAAGAGTTAAACCAATCATAGAACCATCCATTCTGCACTGTGCCACTTGCAGTTTCTTTACTAATACTTTATCGAAGGTCAGCGTTTCTTCTCCATCCTTTTTAAACTGGTTGGAATGTTTGTCTTATAGATATCTCGTAGTTTTCCATGCGCAGCCCACGGTAAGCTTATTCTCTTTAACAACTCACACGTTTGGTTGTTTTCACTAATATTTATTTTGTGCTCAAGACAGGTGTATTCTTCAACAGCTTCGATTGCCATGTTTTCAAAATACTAGGTTAGTGATCATCTTGGTTTTGTGGCAATTGATTTTAAAACCAATTTTGTGTCACTTGCTGCAACTTCTACCCGTTATTAAAACTATGTGAGCTGCAAAATAGCTGTGATTTAATTTTTTCTTCATTAATAGCAACTCTCATGTTTTCTTACTCTGTACCTTTAAATTAGTTTTCTAAAACTATAATAAATAACTTGTGCAATTCCTCTGTTGATGTTTATTTCGTTGGTGGCTATGGAGATTTACAGTTGTGCATTTTGTATATTTGGTAAAAACTGTTAGTATATCGATGATCGATTCTGCATTCCCTTAGCGCCCGTAAAAAGGAAATCATTTTCAGAAAGTGGTTTTATTTACCGTACTCAACAGTTAATGTCAGCACAAATACAGCAGAACTTAGTTCCAATTGTTTCAACATATTTTTATACCTATTTATTTCTGGGGGCTAACAAAATTACGTTCGCCTAGCATGACAGTCTTTAGTGCAACTTTTTAAATGATATTTGTTCAGAAACGACGTCTCCAAGCGTTTTGAAATTATCCAATTTGATTCACTTCAGTCAAACAAATACCATTTTAACGGACCAATCAGAATTGATGACACTTGTTGATATTATTTTAACGTATACATTTGTAAATTCTTCATTTTTACACAAATTTGTAAGTTAGACTCCCGTGAATATCGCCCAAAAATCAGTGTTTGTTCTGCTGCATCAAAAATCTATAAATTTCGGCAGTGTTTAACGGCTGAACACAACCACTTTTTCGTACTGGTACCTTTTGCTTTTCGGCAGTGATAGCGATAACAACAAAAACTAACGACCATTTCCATTGGTAGAAATTATTTATTATTTGGCTAATGGCACAACATACATAATATAAAACAGTATATGCAGGTGGTATAACATGTAAAAGAAAAACAAAACATCTATGAACGTATGTAAACATAAAATTAAGTCAAATTGGCATACCAATTCAGTTTCAAGTATTACAGCTCCAGGTCTAGTTATCGGAGCCACTGGATCGCTTCTGGTGTGGCTTCAAGGAAGTCGCTACTGATACCAAAAAATGCTCTTGTTGGACATACGTAGGTGATATGTTGTATTGTTTGGCTGTCCGCACCGCAGTCACATTCAGCGCCCTGGCGTATGCCCCATTTGTGTAGTGCTGCTCCGCATCTACCATGGCCAGTACGCACCCTATTCAGACGGACCATAGCCCTGGACGGACTCAGGATTTACGTGGCAGGTTGAACCCGCTGGGTAGTTTTTGGGGGTCGAGTAGGGAATGCCATGTTGGGCTGGATTGGTTCTGTCACTCTTGGTCAAAATGAAAATACACATTGCCATTTTTTGATATGATCATGAACTCCTCGACTTTTCCACACCTCCTTGATTATACTGTCATTTTTAAAAAGAAAAAACTTTTCCAAAGCGTAGAATACAAAATTATGTATGTAGCTCATATGCAAGTAAACTTTTAGACCCCCTTATTTCTGTGTATACTACATAAATCGCTATTTTGCATGCTTCACAAACATAATATTTACAGGAGATCCTATTTTGGAATGTCAAATTCCAATTTGTTGTAAATTTTGACATTTTCGCTGTTAAATGTTTACGTTTGGCGATTCTTATTGTAATCATTAAATTATCTAAGTTATAAACTTTGCTATCTTTAAAACACTGTTATAACCATAAAATTAACTATTTACAATTTTTAGGTTCCGACCTTCCTGCTTCGTAGAAATTTTCTTATTGAAGAAACTTGAACCCAGAGGTTGGATGTGTAACTTCAATTATAACTACTGACTTATATACAAATAAAATTTCAAGTGATTCCGATGCCTGCAGACTTCACATTTATGAACCGTAATAATATTGTCAAGATTGGAAGTTACTTTTTTATCAATTTTCATGTAGACATACTATTAAATACTAAATTACTAATAAACTTTAACTCTAAACTAAATTAATAATATGTAAATTTAATGAAGCGATTTTTATTGATTAATCTTTATTTCTAGAGTATTAATGAGAAATTATGATTAGTCATCACCAAATCATCTCTGATTACATTATAGTAAATTGGAGAAACCACTGTAATTCATTTCATGCTGATCTCATCTATTGCTGGTGTTAAATTTTGCTCTTTTATTCATTTATATGCATTAGTATTCATAGCAGTATATTTCCACAGTGGATCTTACTATTCTGTGATCACTTCCTGTTGTAAATCAACCTTCTCTAGGATTTCTTGTAAGCCATTCATTTGGAATACGTTATTAAATTAATTTTTACTCTTAACGTCGCTTGCGGAAATTAGTTAGTTCTCGTTCATATGATTCTGTACTTTTATAGTCACGCATGCACGATGCAACTCAAAACAGCGGAGCAGTAGAGTCCGCTGCGTTGGCATCGAGGAATTACTCTCAACATATGTGGGCGATTTTCGCTGATTCATATGAGTAGCTGTGTCGTAGCATTTTCACCGCGGGGTAAGCAGAATCTTGACATTACTCCGGTTGGTATTAGTGTGTGGGCTGTTGAAGCTGGCGTTGCGCGGCTGAAGCGACGAGCTCACGGTTTCGGCCATCCTTAGCGGGGTCATTGCTTTCCGGTCACTCGAAATTGATTAAGGCCGTGACATTTGAGTGAGTAAGTTTGATTGAGTAACACAGGATCAGCGGCCGATAGTTGTGTAAAATGTGGGGACTTCTTTATCGTGAAGTAATCCTTGAACTGCGGCTAATAGCCGGATCAACCTTGGAGGCTCCTTAATAATTATGAATAACGTAGGGCAATTTTCGTAACACGTGCCGTTAATGAAATTGCCTTTCAAATCACTGTTTGTGTATATAACAGCAGGCAATTCGTTATGGACCCTATTCAAGCAGTCTGGTTGTCCTTGCCTAACAACATTCCTAAATGCCTGATTCATTCCCCTTCATTAAGATGTGTGAACAACTCCGCACGCAGCAAGGGTGATCTTTGCAGTTAACTAGAAACGTCCTACCACCAACTAAAGGTAGATCAATTGTAATGGGGTTCTTGCACTGTTAACAAAACCAGCGTAAGTGTGTTTTTAAAACGTTTGAATGAGGCATCTTGCCAATTTGTTTTCTTAAAGCTATATTAAGAAGTTATCGCATACTTAATTTAAACTTACCAAACCTCGGGTGAAAACGCCTCAGCATAACATGACCGCTCCGTGACATCACATATGAATAAAGAAGCGCGCGTACATCAGAGAATCTATTGCAAACAGAAGTTCACGTTGTGTAACTGCTCCATATGGTAAATATGTCTGATGAACAGAAATATTCTTACTATAATTGGTGTATAGTTCCAAAAATACTAGTGTTATAACCCCAGAAAAGATCTTTATACGTACATAATAACGAAAACCGTAGAAAACGGTGGTTTGCAGCTAAGAGGCTTTGAAATTTCAAACGCAACGAGTGGGACAGCGCGCAATATAATTGCGATATGACGTGTTAGAAATGAGACAATAGTTTTTCATTAAAACTGTCAACTATTGCAAGTACCCTATTGCTTGAACCATATATGGTGCCGCGAAAAGTGGATTTAACTAAGGAGTGTTTCAAACATTTCTTTTTGCGCTAAGCCCTTCCAGCTACGTCTTATGCGCTAGTTAAGGCAGATCATTAGGCTCTTCCAGGAATTTACTTCTTACATTTTTAGTAATTAGATATTTTGGCACTGGCTGGATAAAACTACTTTGGGTAGATTTGTTGCCGCACAAACACGATACAACGATATAATCGAAAAATAAACCTGGAATACAAGGCCCTAGCTCTGTTACAATGGCGGTAACAAGAAAGGTTTGCTCCTGCTAAAACTGCAGTGGAGATGGGCAGGTTATTTACGACCTTCGAGTAAGGGCTGTACTCCGGTACGAGAGTTAAAATATGGTAAATAATTGGAAAAGCCACCACATTCGGAATAGATCGGAACAGGTAAGTCTACTTTGAATGTGGAATTCAGTAGGCCCACCTTTTACTTCTGTCTGGGCACAAAGTGAGGTAGCGACGGCACAGCTGAATTGAAACTATCTTGCATGCCATTCACTTACACTCATCTGGTTTCCTGTACATTAAAAATAAAACACAACAAAAGGCATGCAAATACCAATGAACAACGTAGATAATTAACAATGAACTCTATTAATGAAATAAAATATGTATAACACAGAACATGAAATATTTAGTGGTTACATTTAGAACTAATCAACAAAAACGGTTAGTTTGGTTAGATAGTGATGTCTAAACTAAACATAAATGACAAATACGGTAACAATTAACATTGCCACGGTCAAAGCACTATTAACGAAATGAGCAACAGTCACTCAAGTAGTGGCATGACAACAACGTTTACTTGATTTTCAACACAAAACAACTTATTGACCATATTTACTTGACTTTTAACGCAAGACAACTTATCAACAATGTTCACTTAAACTTCAAACGCAAGGCGACATATAAACATTAAAATTTGATGTACTGGTTACCTTGGTCCTCATCACCTGCGGTAGCAACTCCTAGGTCAGTGCCACAAATAAAAGGAACGACTGGAAACTGCTCAAAACGGGCTTCAAGCAAGTGTGACGATACAAAGAAAGAAAGAAAACGAAGCACCCTACAACAGGTAGTTGCGGGGCGGAACTCGGTGGCTTCACTGCGATAATGATTTAGCGTACACCGGGTTTTTCATTTGATAATCCGCCATTGGTGTCCATTTGGAAGTACGATCTCCTCGGTAACGAAAAATGACCCTTGGCCAAACAATTACGACACTACTTGACTGACTTGATGACGGCAACCATGGAGTTTCACATTTAAACAATTTCGACTTACGACGGGGCCCAGGGATCCGCCGGAACCAACACGTCTTAACAACTCGAGAGTCGGACGGTGATTAAAGTTTCGATCAACGCTGCGGCAACGGAATCGGATCACGCAGACGCGACTTATCTAAGTTCTTTCGTTAACATAGGTAAATCGTTCGGGAAAATTCTAGAATGACGATATCTGACTCAACACTTCACACGAGCTCGGGGAAGCACCGAGCCTTTCTTGCCGGTTTCTTGTCACCACGGAAGCAATAAAGAAAGCGACGATAAGGCACAAAGCGTATGGGATTAAATTGCGCCACCCCGAACCGGAACAAAACTTGTATTTATAACTGGATTTCGGCGAATATAAATGAACTGCTATGCGTTAGCATATGAAATAGGCGGAAATAAGTTTCTTATGGACTGAAATATTGAGTACACCACTGAATTACGAATTTAACTTACGTGAATCGGAAAAATGCTAGGATTTGGGCTAAAAATACGGAAAGTAATGGCTTCAGGGAAATTGTAGGTTGTATACACGATGACATCCTCAAGGACTAGGGTTAGTATTATCCATATAGGTAATACTTGTATTATCGCGTCCATGTTATTTTGCTTGTTGAAGTTGTCCAATCGATAGCTCGTTAAAAGTACTATTTTTGTTTTATTGTGTACTATGTTAATAATGTACAGCACTTGGCAGTAGCTTTTCGAGAATCAATAAAGCTAGAATACCGTTAGCGAAGAGCTGGTTTACACATCATCTTCAAGAAGTATTGTGACGATTCTGAAGGATTAATGCGGATGGAGTTAAGAACTTGTCGCGCTTTAGGCAAATAATAATGTGTATTTAATTAGCTACCCTTTGCTGTACCGTCCCATCTCTTTTGTCCCTACTGTACCTAGCTATGCAGTCCTTGGAGGTTGGGGCGCGTAGCTTGTCGAGTAACCAAAACATCCGATTTGACAACCCTTGAGGGGATTTTAGCTTTCCCATTTCAGTCAAGCGACGCCCTAGCTTCCCTGGAGTGGCGCGAGCTTGTTTTGGTCGCAAGTACCGTTTTATTAGGTAATAAAGTTATTCTCTGATAGTTAGTTTAGTAGCGTGTCATCTCGATCAGTTCTATCTGGATTGGCGAAGTTTCCAAGGACAAACTTTGATGGTTCAGATTGTAGTCTAATTTTAGCATTGAAGTCTCTGTGTAAAATGGCAAAGTATGTCGGATTTTGTTTAAATGTGCTGGTCATCTCTACTTCTTCATGGTTGAGGTCGAAAATCGATTCATAAATCTGAATAAATTTTGGGTTGTATCATTAGTCCTAAAATTAAACATGCTATTCTTATGAATATTATTGTCTGTATGGTAGTAAGATTTTCCGTTAGTTTATTTATTACCAGGAAACGAACTCCACCGATTCATGTTCTTCTCCAACATAGAGTTGTAGTTGTTAGGTATATGTTCTGACCTCACTAATTTTGACATTTCAGGCAATTTTAAGTTTGCCTTTGACAGTAGCGTCCTACCATTATTTATGTTGCTGCTTTTAGTTTTTCTACTTTTTGTCCTCACCAGCATTCTTGGAACAGACTATCAGTGTGAATAATTCTTTATTTCGAATCCTACTCATCTGGCTACTACTTTCGCTAGGCATTTAAAAAACACCGTGCTAGCCATGCATGTTGGCGACTTTATAGGGTATACGGTATAGGATACAGGAAGGATAAGCCAGAGACGTGGCTGGAATTTAGGTTATAGGAGGTGGGAAGAAGTTTAGAGCTTGCGTGAGCAGGACCGCTAACTCTGAAGTAAATCTGTCGTCCACCGGAATCTACCTGATAACGAATTTGAACGCTTTGAATAGTATTATTTAAGGGGCATTCTGTATTGTACTGTAGCTAAATTTAGGTGTCACTCGTTGAGCGAAGTATTCGGAAACATTAAAACATTAAAAATAATAAACCTTATAATCTAAATAGCTGTACTTAAATATTTCTGAATTTCATAGCTTTCTATTTACAACTATACTTTTACTTGAATCCTTAAACTAATAAAATGCTGCATAAATTTATTGAGTAAAAGTAAAATCAATAACCGAAATTTATTTTTAGGAATAAAAATGTTTCATCTATGTTTGAGTAGGCATAAAGATCAAGTATTTATATTTGAAGTGACACAAAAACAATAATTTAAATTCTTTTCCAAAAGCGAAAGCATATTGGAATGGAAGGCCACTACCTATGTATCCATATCATTTTCCAATGCTACTCACAACTTGCCCTAACCACAGAAATAGAACATTATAAAAAAAATCAATCCTCAAATAGTTCAATTTAACCATAGTTTTCACTTGCAGAAGTCCATGAATGGGATTACTTTCCACGCAGTGTAGATAATGCATACGTAGTTTCAGGCGCAAAACCAGTTTTAATTCGCATTGTTTTGGGGGTTTTCCACAAATCCAATTAGTTACTGAAACTCAACGACGTTTTCAAAGCTTTTGTTTACGGGTTTTGATCAATAAGAGTAGGTATTAAAATAATGTAAATAGTCGATCACTCTTGGCTTTTTACTACCTATTTATAATAGATTTCTGAATTTTATTTAATAATTTAGATGGGTGGCAACGTCGACGTCACTGAACGATTATTTTTGCCAGCCTTTTCCTCTAAGATTTTTTTGGTCATCGTTTATATTTTAATACTTCCCATTAGGGACATCCTTTGACAAAAAACTATTGAACCTTGCGATATCGTGAATTGCCACGCATTTTATACTTTTCCTTAAACTGAATTGTGTTTGGCGTGCAAGAGCAAATTTTCCACCGGAATTGAACACTTCTATCGTTTCACATTTACATGTAATAACAACACAATTTATGACTTGTGACTCAAATAAAGTATTTTAACCAATAAGTAATTATAGCTTAAACGTAACATAGAGATTATAGTAACTTTCCAAAATAGTCAACAGGAGACTAGATAGCTAGCAGCACACCTGACATTTTATGACAGTAGTAAAAAGTAACTGCTGCGGGTGCGGTAGATAACAATTAAAGAAAATTGTTATGAATGACTGCCACTAAAAGTTGTAAATGGTTGAAACATTTCTGAAAGTAGTTAATGTAAAGTGGACTAGCTACACAGATGTGCATTTTCTAAAATTTCTTAACATTGCTATAGTTATTTAAAGTGTTTTAATTTTTTATTTATAAAATTAAGTTTCCGCAAAATATATTAAAAGCGCTCCAATTTTTCTTAAAAAAAAATCCTCCACAGTTATTCGTGCAGGCGATACTTGTACTATTAAGCACAACTCGCGTTGGCTGCAAACCGTGTATTTATCGAGACATTAATGTGGAAGATTAAATTCCTGGATATTCCTTAGATAGCAGGAGGAGTAGTAGATAAACATAAGCCTAAGCAAACTGTGGGTTTGTGATCGTAATATTTCAGAGTATTTGACTGTAGTCAGTGGGTTGCCTTGAGCTAACTGCTTTTACATTTGTTGAACAACAGAAACATAATGAATTGAAACGGAAAAAGCCGGAAATTTAGTGTTACGAGTTTAGTATTTTTTAATAACTTGATTATTTAAAAAAGCAGGAATGCTGGACGTTCATTTGATGATGGTCTACATAAAATATCTCTACTGTATTGTGAGAAAGTTCTGCGTTTGACATTGTAATTACGCAAATAAGAATTTGAAATGTTATCTACAAAATATACGTTAGAATGGAATATTAGTACAAGGTTGCACCAGGGAAAATTGAGGGATTTTGTATCTCATTAACAGGCAAAAAATCATTTGCTGTGTTTCGTGTAATAATTTTACAATACTCCGAGTGATTGCAACTTTTAGACACAAATATTCTGTTGAATAATGGTGGTTAAGTCAGGAATTGTTTCATTTAACCAAATATTTCTATTTTTGCGATTTTTTAATGATAAAAGACGAGGGTTTTATGTTTGAATATGCTTTTGAAATTACTTTTATGTAACATTAATGCAATGAGACTTCTTCGAATTCCGTAGATTCTATTGTTGAAAAATATAATTTTTCTAATAGCTCTATATAGGTAGTGAGTTAAATTTAGATCCAATGCACTTTAGTAAAACATTTTTTACTTAATTTATATCCCCATTAAATATTTCTAGACGTACTGGGGTTCAGTTTTATTCGACATTAATTTTTTAAGCAGAAGTGTTACTTTATTATCTTCATATATAAAATCAATAAAAATGCAAAACTATAATGAAATAGTAACATATAAGTGCTATTAAAATATGAAATATTAAGAAATTATAAGTAATTATAATACTTGTGATTTCCAGCCGCGTTCTTCTCGTCTTCTCAAGCTCTCTGAATTATTATTTTCTTAGTTATTTTAGGCTTACCTGGCCTTCTGCTTCTCTAGAGGTTACATTCGAGTGAAATCTTTGTTATATAACGCGTCTCACTTCTCAATGAATGTTCAGGCGAGTTCCTGTTTTTGCTCCGAATTTCTGTTATTAATTCTGTCTGTTGGATGCTTCCCCATAGTTCTTCTTTAGTAAATAAATCGTTCTATCAAACTCCTCTCGTTGTTCCAGTGATAATCCCTGTTTCACCTTTGTCGAAACAGAAATATCATAACTAGTTTTCTCTCTGTGTCACAATTTACAGGATGCATTCTTATGCAGTGTCCCAAAAACACATGACAGTAATAACACGTTTTACAGATTAATTTACGATTGTTCGCAATTGATATGATCAATATATGGTCTGATGTTAAATATTGAATTAATATAAAAGCTGTTCAGGTATAATAGTACTCATTTACTTAATTTTCGTTTTATTAGAAATTTGTTTAATAACTTACTATGCAAAACAAGTTTTTTACTTAAAATCCTGTTTTTCCTAAAACCACATTCTTCAATGACGTTTATTAAAGATCAGAAAATAGTTTTTATATAACAAAATTGATAAATATTTGTTTCTTGGTAGGTAGTCCCGGAAAGTTTACCGAAAACACTTTACCGACGGAAAGTTTACCGACGAAAGTTGACCGAATGGAAAGTTTACCGAAAGGAATGTTTATCGAAGGGAAACTTTGCCGAATGGAAATGTTACCGAAAGGAAAGTTTACAGGGTGTAGAAATGCTTTACGCACCATAAGGATTTCAATGGTAATTTTTTCATATGAAAATATTTGCTTCCCTAATTATTTTAGAGCAAACTTGTATTCTGTATCCATTTATGCTAGAATTTGTCATTTTACATTTCGGAAAACCAAAAATTTAAAGAAATAAAATTACCATTTTTAGACAAATCAGTGGTGCCTTGAAATTATTGAAGCATCTCAAAGCATCAAAAAATTAGTTTGCTATTTATTTGTTTGCATCTGTCAAATGTAGCTTCACAATTTGCACTGATTTTTGAAAAAATGAAAATTCTATATTCTTTCATTATTAGGTTTTCTGACGTAAAATGACAAACATGGTGGCATAAATGGATGCACAATTGTTTGCTCTACAAAAAACCTATTTACAAGTTTGCTCTAAAATAATGAGGGAAGCAAATATTGTCATATGAAGAAATTACCATTGAAAACCCTATGGTGCGTAAAGCATTTCTACACCCTGTATACATAGAGCGTGACACTGATTTTACAATTACAATTATTTCAAGTGCTTTTTATTGTAGATGATCATACCCTTAAAAGAAGGCAATGTATTCCTTCGTGTTATTTTTACGAGATCATATACCTCTCACAAATTATTGACGTAAGAAGTTTGTTTGAAAAATCAAAAATAATTTTTTCTTCAAACGGCAGTAAAATATGGCATTAGTTATACTGCTGGATTGATGATGCTAAACTGTCACTTTATTGCCAAGCGGCAGATAAAGTTATTATCTGCTGCTGATAACTTTAGCTGCCGCTCGTCAGCGGCAGATAATATTATCTGCAGCTGACGAGATCAAGTAATTTTCTTCGAATTTTGTTCACAAAGTTGTAAATAATTTGTTATAAAAACGTTTGAAGAAAAAATACTATATGTTATTCGGAGCAAACGTATCTTTATGTAGCTCGGCTGTACTTATCTGCCTCGCAAGCTCGGCAGATAACCCGTCCAGCCTCGCCACATAAAATATAACTTTTGCTCCTAATAACATAATATACTATTTTTTCCCATATTATGCCGACTTTTTGACGGACACTGTATAATAATCTGAAATGTATCCCTTACTTTATGATAACGTTGTATATTGCATTTGTATGGTGGTCTGCCGTATTTATTTTAATGTTTATTTAAATTTAATAATTTTAAATTTAAATTCCGTTTTGTTATACCTCAAGGAAATTATTAGGTCTTCTGTCAGTTTTGACACAGACTGACGCAAAACCTAACCTGATAACCTCGAATTTGATATAAACTTACAGTGCCACCGATATATTATTCATACAACAAATATTTCAAAGCCAAGCTTGATTTCATTTTCGTTTGCTCACATGTTAGCTATTGTACTTATCAATTATTATAAATATCCATTCACATACGATTTCAATTTGTACTTAGTTTTTTGTTATCAACGTATTATCAGCATTAACGTACTAGCACGATTATTGCTTGTGAACATATTTTCTATTCCAATTAAATAACTAAGGTACTTCTGATTGATTTTAAATGTAATTTTGAAATGAAGCATGGTAACACGATAATCGATGGTATTATTATTATTATTATTTTTATTTATTACGAGACATTCTACTATTGCAATTAATCGTTATGCAATGTGACACACCTAAGATGAAGACACCCATGTATTTTATTTATCTTTAAACGTAGATATTTGAATTTTGGTACAGAGATAGAACTTTACGAGCCGTATTTCTTAGGGCACTCAATTCAACTGCCAGGTGTAAACCCAGCCTACTGCGATTTCGAGAAAACGGCAACTCGATATTTTGCTTTAGATATCGAAAAAAGTTACGAGAAAAAGTTGTTCTGAATATAATGTTAACTCCGTCTAACGAATTTTAATGGAAAATTCGTATTTCGATTTTTTTGTCATTTTACGCGAAGTATGATTTTTTATCAGTTTTGAATAGACAGTTATGGAAATAAATTAGCAATTTGTACGAAACGTCAGTTTCAAGTCAATTACGTTAGCAGGACAACAAAATGCTACTTGAAGCTCTCGGTTTAAGAAAAAATTGAAATAATTGAATATTTGGTGATAAATTAGTACTTCGCCCAAAATGACAAAAAAAAAACAAAATGCGAATTTTCTGTTGAAACTCGTTAGACGCAGTTTACCATTAGATTCAGAACAACTTTTTCTAGTAACTTTTTTCGATATCTCTAACGAATCGCAAAATGTCCAGAAATGCCATTTTCGCGACATCGTAGTAGGCTGGGTTTACAGCTGACAGTTGAATTGTGTGCCCTAAGAAATGCGGCTCTGTACCAAAATTCTAATGTCTGTTTTTAAATAGTATATTATGATGCTAGTGTATAAGTACGCCTTTAAAGCACGTGCGACGAGTTTAAGAGCACGACGCAAAGCGGAGTGCTTTTAACGTCGCTACTGCTTTAATGGCCCTTATACACGTGTATCATACGCTATTTTTCTACGATCCTAACAGAAATATAAAAACTTAGTTCGGTGACACTTTTTCGGTCACATTGTGTTAGATACTCTAGATTATGTTGACATTCAAATTTACGACAAAGCGTGTTTTAATATGCCACCAATGGCAACGTGCTAAAAAAGCCTAATTCGGCAGCTCTATAAAGAGTGCTACAAACGTCACTTTTGACACTAGACACTCTGCAAAAAGTTGTCATTTTGACACGATCGTAGAAAAAATAAATTAAATACAGTGGTGTGTTCATCTTAAGTGTGTCACACTGTATAATTACGTCATACATAGTATTGAAGTTGTACTTATAACTGCCGTATACAAAGCGCGTTGTACGAAAGAAAGCAAAACATGTTACCGTTCGCTATATTGTATGCCTTGCAAAACTATATATGTTATCCAACACCTTCTACTAATTTCGATTTCACTACTGTGATTTTAAACAAGGAAAGCGGTTATTTATGTTGCTGTAATGAAATATTCATTATATTAAAGTGTTTTCAATTTTGAGATGCTAGCTGAAATTTTATATAGCACACGTGCTCAATGGAATTTGCCCACTTTAAAGTTTACCCCACTCGGCTGTTACAAGGTGACGTGAGACATACATTTTTGCGTGGGTAAATTCTATTATGACCTAGTGGTACTATAAATAACTATTATTACCCGTCATTCTTTAGCTTGTCGTTACATTTTATACTTGAGTTCGTAGAGTATGTAGTGATAGCTTCTGGAAATGAAGATAATTCGATAC